>CM071639.1:607230-1214461 GCA_036419045.1 Scirpophaga incertulas | reverse complement strand
ATGCTTTGGTAGAGTCTAGATTACGATACAGTATATTGTGTTGGGGCAACAGTTACAAGTATAATGTGCAAAAAGCTTTCGTACTGCAAAAACGAGCAATTAGGACTATGGTCCGCATTCATCAACAACAATCATGTAGAGAGCATTTCCTTGCACTTAGAATTTTGACTGTTCCTTGCTTGTATGTTCTGGTGTTGTTGACAAATTTAGCTAAAAATATTCATGAATATGAAACACCTGATGAGAAAAGTAAACGAGAAAATACAAGACGTAAGGATTTATTTCATAAATATGTACCGCAGCTAAATATAGTTAGACACAGCTCGGCATATCAAGCAATAAAATTATTCAATTGTTTGCCTATTGACATTAAAAGTAACTTGTATTCTAGTAAGTTCAAGGCTAAATTGAAAACTTTTTTGTTGGAAAAATGCTTTTATTCTATTGACGAATTTTGTAGACCATTATTATAGTGTATGGTGATAGGTATTAGATTGCATTTTGTTTTTATTATTATTATTACCAAATTTATTATTAGAGAAATTCATTTGACATTATTATCATTGGACATATTACTATAAACATTTAATTTATTGACATTGATTTCTGAATTTATTTTGACATACCAAATCACCAAATTCTATTCTTCTATTTTCTAATTTTTTGTAGACATGTAACTTGTAAATTGTTGTCGTTAAAGGTATAATTAAATAGTGCCTAATTTTATTAGTAATGAATTGAATTTGACATAAATTATTGTATTGTTGTTCATGTAGGTAAATTGTTATTATTAATTATTATTTTATTACTGTTGGTATTCGACACAATGTACATTGTTATGAATAAACGAATTGAATTGAATTGAATTGAATATGAGTGTGTGTTAATTATTTGCAGAAAACCTCGAATTTTCAAAATTTATTATATACCATAACTTTCTAAATAAAATTTTATTTTTAGGTCAGTTATATATTCAGTTATAATAATAACAAATAAATATTTCTTGCACCAAATAGCCCAGCCCAAAGTAAGCACTATAAGGCTTGTATAACACAAGCGATACTTTGAGTATGAGATAGAATAAAATATATAAAATTTTACCACGAGAAAATGTCTTCTTAACAAATAATAATAAATATTCCTTACACTTAGGTACACCAATTAGCCTAGCCCAAAGTAAGCTCTGTAAGGCTTGTGTTAAAGGATCTAGGGTAACGTATAGATATACATATATTATATATATAACTATTTTTCATAGAAATATATATTAACAACTATGACTAAGGTACAAATGTTCGCATTCTTCATATAAACATCTGCCCCCACCAGGATTCGAACCCGGAACCTCAGAGATGGCGACATTACTAACCATTCAACGGAAGTAGTTAAAAATCAATAATGGAAAATAAAGAAATTCTCTAAAACTGATACAAATAACTATAGTAGTCTCTTGAATAAAAAATGAAGAAAAAAAAAAAAGAACAAAAAATAAGGAACCTTTACCCGTAAGAAGATATTTTTTTAAAACCTGCAAAACATTGTAAAAAAAAGAAAAGGTTTTGAAGTTAAGTTCAATAAAACAGCAACCCAAAGCGTTTTTTATATTGGCAACTTCGATTTTGATTGTCACAATGAGTGACATGACCGACTGAGGAAAAATATAGCTAACAAAGCCACAATAAAAACGTTGTCAATATTTTTTTGTATTTGCATCAAAATACATAGGTAAAGAATATAAATTAATTTATCTATGGCCACAAAGTTTTTATTGTCAAACTTTTATGAATTTGTGGACAATACGTTATTTGTCATTTTATTTAAGTTATAGTATTATTAACACTGTCGCAACTTTACGTTGTCAACGATTTCCATATTTTGTAGATCTATCAAAATTTAAAATTGTTTGATTCACAAAAGAAAATAATAGCAAAGTGCCTTTTGTGCTGAGATACATTTTTAATTATTAACTTTGGCGTATTGACAAAGTAAGTGGCATGAATTGGCGGCGGGGGGAGCTAATGATTTAACGAACTTTGTCAGTTGATCGAAGTTTTATTTTGATTTTGTTTCATTTGCCTGTGATCGTTGAGCGCGTGTGAATATATCATTTCGTTTTAGCGGTTTAAACACCTGACAGGATTACAATAAATTGCTATAATTCCTTTGGTGGACCAAATCAGTATACCGCTACCGGTTACGTGCTACGAATCAAAAATCACATAGGTTTTTAACCACTTTGAGAACTATTTTAATGAGTGACAATTGCGAGATATTCAATATGGACGACGAGGCTCTAAGGGTATTTTTAATAAATGCCGGACTTAGTCATCTGACAAATAAAATGTTGGGTAAGTACCACCCTTGTTATCCTGTTACCCATAAGGTTTGCTTACCTCAGCGGTCCTAACCCTAAATTATTTGCTAAATATGTGCTCTGAGCAAACTTTCCAACCTGAGCAAAGAAACTTACGTTAAAAGGTAGATTTGTAACCTTCTGCAACTACTTTTCAAAATCAGTCAAAATGTATAATCAAGTGCAGGTCTAGTACCTGCACTTGATTGCAACTGCAAATTTAGGGGGTAAATGTAGGGGGGAACTTAACAATGTTTTTGTTGTTAAATTGACAACAAAAACTTGTACCCGGAACAAAGTTCACATTGTTAATAAAAATTGTATTTGTAACAACGTTTAACATTGCTAATAAATGTTGTTATAATCACAATAAACATCTGACAATAAAAACTTTGTATCTATATCAATTTGCCTTAAACGGTTGTGTGGGGTTAAAGTTTTTTTGATACAATGACAATAATTTTCTCTCAGTGATGTCAAAAGCTTCACCACTACTTTTTTTTTGTTCCCCTGAGGAAAATGCATTAAGTTGCATACCCCGGCTGTGGCGAGCCGGCGGTTATGTGGGGCTCTCCTCCCCAGAAGGGGGAGGCCTACCCACTAAAAACCTCAGGGATGGCCTTCCTCAGGCATGTAGGGAGCCCCCGGGAACACTAAGCTACTTCCGGGAACCCCCAGCCTCCGCTCCCCCGCCGATACAGGGGAGCCCTCCTCGGGGGAGGCTACAATACTTCCCCCGATCTCCACCACCGACGACGCCCCCCTGGCCACGGAAGGGGCGTGGTCCCTCCCGGGTCGCCGCATCCCTTGGCGCGATTTCCTCGCGCCCGTCGGGGACCCACGGCGGCGCCGCAGCTGTGCTACCGACCCCGTCGGCGGCCTTCTTCTGGAGCATCACTGCTTCACAGAAGGAGGCTACAGCCCTCCAACCTCCCTCGTCCGCAATCAATGCCGGCGGAGACAGATCTCGCCGATCTCTGCGATTAAGACTCGGCGCTCGGAGGCCCACGCGGGGCACTCCGCCAGCGTGTGCTGGGCCGAGTCGAGGTCGGATGCGCAGTGGCGGCAACGTGTCGATCCCTCCCATCCTATTCGACACAGATACTCACCGAAGCAGCCGTGCCCGGTGAGTATCTGAGAGTAAAAATGCAAAGGAACTACCTAATACAGCCAGCATCTACAGCTTCATTTTCAGGAATAAATTTGCATAATTTACTATCAGAATTTATTAATATTCTCGAAAAAATGATATAAATAGCTTAACGCCTTCATTAAAACCTATAAATATAAAAAAAGCTTTATGAATGAAACCAATATTCGAGACTTTAAATATTATTTTTTAAAAGTTCGCAGGTTCTATATTTTGTTTCTTTTTGGAAACTTTGTCTTAGAGGGGAGAGCTATCAGAAAAACATCACACAGTGTAGAAAAATTATAAAAAATGGGGCCCAAAAAAACGTCTCCTTTATTTGCTGTTTAATAAACCTGGCAATTTATATTTAATTTGATTGTATATTTTATGAAAATAAAAACAAGTCGATTAAAATCTGTATGTCTTGCGTTCGCATTTACAGTGTATATATACTATACATATGTACAGAAGTTTGTATAAAGAATGCATTTCTGTCAGCAATATTTATATATGTATAATATATGTACGTCTATCCGTTACCTAAGATTCTATAACACAAGCCTTACAGAGCTTACTTTGGGCTAGGCTGATTGATGTATGTGTAAGAAATATTATATATATATATATATATATATATATATATATATATATATATATATATATTATTTGTTACACTTACACCAATTAACCTAGCCCAAACTAAGCTCTATAAGGCTTGTGCTATGGGATCTAGGGTAACGGATAGACATACATATATTATACATATATAAATATTTTTTTATACATATATATATATATATATTATATATATATATATATATATATATATATTATATATATATATATATATATATATATCAACAATCATGACTAAGGTACAAATGCTCGCATTCATCACACAAACATCTGCCCCCACCGGGATTCGAACCCGGGACCTCAGAGATGGTGACACCTTGAAACCGGTGTACTATCCACTCGACTATGGAGGTCGTCAATATTAAAATATGTATACCTATTTAGGGATTAAACAACATGGCTTTTGTTCTTCTGTTCTGCGAGTTCAAGCGTGACTGTAATAGATTTTTATATATGCCTATTTTTCAATTCATGGCGTTTCTTTTTAATTACACCTTGTTACAACTAAAGCACATATTACATTTCTAACTTAAGCACAAGCTAAATAACACAATTGCATGTTATAGCGAGTGTTATTAAGGTTTGACAAATATACCATGCTCTAAGCCATTGCCATGCTTGCAGTAATAAGCCGGCCATTTTTCGTCCGTCAGATCTATTAAGCGCCAATGAAATAGGAACTTAAAGCTTTATTTTCAGTTAATGACTAGCAGGGGGAACATGGCCGCCGTTACTGCAATGCGCAGTCATTAGACACTGCCACACATAGGACCTTACCCTTACCTTACCTTGTTATAGATTACAAAACCATAAAACAACCTATTAATAGGGTACTTCCCTCTATATTAGAAAAGATCTAAAAGCATATAACTATGATAGCTTATGCATTAAATAGTCGGAACCATCATGTTTAAGTACATAAAATAACAAAAATAATATTTAAATTAATTTCAAAGTATTCACTTTTTAATCTATACGTAAAACAGAGCGAAACAGGGGGCGTACTCTTAAAAACGATATTCGATATATCGTGGACTTCGTCGTATCGTATCCTACTCTTAGTTACTGTCGTTTAAAAAATTTCAACGGACGATCGAAGGAACGATATTAATTTTGACATAAGCAAGCCTCAAATGACAACGATGAATAGAATTTGACAGACGAACATTCGCAAAATAAACGTCAAATTTGCGAAAAGTAATACGATACGGTTTGAGGTGTCGTTGTAATTATCGTAAATTTGACGTTTATTTTGCGAATGTTCGTCTGCCAAATTCAATTCATCGTTGTCATTCGAGGCTTCCTTATGTCAAAATTAATATCGTTCGTTCGATCGTCCATGGAAATGTTTTAAACGATAGTAACTAAGAGTAAGATACGACACGACCAAGTCCACGATATATCGAATATCGTTTTTAAGAGTACGCCCACAGGCCGCCATGTCGTGACGTCATAAGGTACTGTAAACTTATGCGTGTCAATGTCATTATGAATCATAGTACGTATAAAGCCGCAAAACAATAAAAAGTTTGTAGGTTGCTTTTTCAATGTAAGAGAACGTTATAAATACGTAAGTTAAATTGAAATCGCACGTGAATCCCACTAAGGAAAGCAGTTTTGTAAAAGGAGATAGTACAAATTTACCATAAATAAATGCATTAATGGTCGGAAAATTCTTTGCTGCAAATCCCGACTTTTGTTCTGCCGAGTTATGGAGTATTAAAACATCGATGTCAGTATTACTCTTTTATTATTATTCCTTTATTAGTTGTTTATATATAAAAGATAATAACTCATTTTGAAATTATGAATATAATAATACATAGCATCAAACATAGAGCTTTGTTTATTATTTACATGCCGTATTGACGTCATCGCTACAGAGTAACAACTCGTGCGGCGCCTTCGTCTAATTACGCGCGAAATTTGAAAATATTAAATTTTAATGCATTTTTTATAGTACTTAACGAGTGTATAAAATTTTTATATTTTTAGTAAATGGTTTACTGACACGCAAGGATCAAATTAAGATTCTTTTCAAAAAAGAGATTAATTCCCTATTAGTTTTTAACCAACAGGAGTTCAAAAAAAGGAGGTTATCAATTCGACCCGTGTGTATGTAATATTTCCAGAACTGCCCAGTTTTCGTATATGTTAGACTATATCAGCGTCTGAACAAATCTGCCAAATTTCAAAAGTGTATGTATATATGTTTTTGTATGTGTTCGCATTTCTTCAGAACTACAAGTCCGATCTAAGTAATTATTTGTTTGTTTTACTGGGTATTGTTCAACTTAGGGACACTGCAAGTTTCATCGAAGTCGGTTTGCGTGCTTTTTGAGATAGGGATTTTTTTAATAAACCGACTTTAAAAAAAATACCGAATCAATCATACTTTACGTAAGTTTAGAAAGAATAAACACCACACAACTAAAATTTCACTAGACCACAGAAATAAAGGAATATATACCTACAATATTAATATCAGGAACCTTTATGGACTTACCTACGACTTAAAAATTAAGAAATAAAAAATATACAAATAAAAAAAAATAGAACCGACTTCAAAATTGTACGCATCTAACTTACCTACGTATGCTTAGAAAGAATATAAAAGAACTAAAAAGTTAAAAAATAAATAAGATAATTTCTGTCTCAAAAAACTAACTTTGATATAACAACTAGGTATTTTTTGAAGTCGTTTTGTGAAGTTGTACATTATTTTGTTAAACTCGTAGGTCAACCTGTGTTTGAAATGTAAGCGGAAAAAATGTAATTATTTACGAAATCACATTAGAAATCTCAACATAACAGTATTTCTATACTATTTAATGGACATAAACCTTCCTCTTCAATCACTTTATCTATTAAATAATAACGGCATCAAAATCCGTCGCGTGGTTTTAAAGATACGATACATACGAGTACATAGGGATATACGGACCGCTGGCAGTTTGTTTGTTTGTTAGTTGACTGTTTTATACTATTTAGTGATTGTCGTCATAGAAAATAAATAGCACATAGAAAAAAAATGTATAAGTGCATTACTTATACCGTGGGAGAGCCATGCTTCGGCTCGAATTGGGCCGGCTCGACCGGAGTGATACCACGGCCTCACAGAAAACCGGCCTGAAATAGCGCTTGCGCTGTGTTCGCCGAGTGAGTGAGGGTACCGGAGGCCCAACCCCTCCTTCCCCCCTTATTCCCTTTTAAAAGGCCGGCAACGCATCTGTGACTCCTCTGGTGTTGCGGGTGTCCATGGGCAACGGTTATCGCTTTACCATCAGGTGATCCGTTTGCTCGTTTGCTGCCCTATGCCATAAAAAAAAAAAAAAAAACTTTTTAACACGCAAGTGCAAATTTTGGTTACAACCAAATCTCGGAATAAGGATATTTTAAACTAAAAAGAAACTCAAAAGTACCTGCTGTTGTTTTACGTCAGAATTTTGTACATTTTTTCACTATTACTTTTTTTATATATATAGGTATGTCTACTCCACGGACTCGTAGTCCGTGCCTTTTTAAACTGTCCTCGTTTGGATCTGCTACGTACTGTACGTACAGCGTCATATTATCTTATAATACTATTCCGTGACTTAACATTAACGTGAGTTGCGCAGCACTTACTTATCTAACAATAGTCCTTTCTTATCTAATAACTATCCTAATATATAACCTACATACAGCCATTTAACAATTTCAATACTTTATACAATAAAATTAATTAGTCTAATAATAATAAGCTATCCTAACATACATTAATAATTAAATTAACCCTGCAATGGTGTCGATTCTAGCGTGATTCTCTAAACCCAAAAACCAATCCGACAACAGTCCCCCTGTCATTTTTTTTTTTCATTTACTTTATGACAAATAATTTTCCTGCCTTCATATCTATGTTGTTACTTAGTTTTTTTATATTTGACGTGTGATGTGTCTGTATAAATTTCATTAAGGATCGATATTAAATGAATAAGGAAATAGTTATTTGTGCAACAAGTGAGCAAAGTTGATGTTTGCTGCGCGTGCTGATTTGAGTCCCGAGCAAGCGAAGGATTCTGTTTGAATCACGAGCGAAGCGAGTGATTCTAGAGTAGAATCCTGAGCGTGTCGAGGGATTCAAAGGCACGAGATGCAAAACAACTTTGCTCTCGTGTGACACACATAACTTTTCACTTCAGCAGCGAGAAACAAATATCATACCTACTTTGGAAATAAAATAAGACACAGGAACGAGTATATTGTAAAATAACTCATTTATTTAAATTCAAAATTATACAACAAATAAAAAGTTAAACGTAAAGTTACTACAACTTGTTTTCCTTCGAGTTGGAATTCCAAATTTTGATTTTGTTTTTTGTTTTGCTCAAGGTGATAATTATGCCTGACACTTCTCGTTTTTCCGTGTTACGCATACCACTTTAAACAAATGTAAAATAAATTGTCAAAAAGAACAGAAAAATAATTGTTAAAATATGTCTTCAAAAATAATAAGTAAGTAAATTATGTTATTATTATTCCCTGTTAGTAAATTAAGCGAATTAAATAAAAAAAAAAAAAAATCTCAAGAATGTATGATGCGTGAAAAGGAACTTCTGTCAATAGTTCCGTTCCGCGCATCATTCTTGAAATTTTAATAAGTACTTATTATGTTCCGTTCCGAAGAGACATTTTTTTATCAATTATTTTTCTGATTTCTTGCCAATTTATTTTACATTAGTTTAAAGTGGTACCTATGCGTGACACGGAACAACGAGAAGTGTCACGCAGATCCAATGTCCATGGGCATATTATCTTAGGGCGAAACAACATAGTCTGTATGGTTATCCCATTAGTTACTATACATAGGTTACTATAATCTGTGGTTAGCTTTGTCTCACTAGTGAGTAAAAATCGATTTTACTCACTGATTTTAAGCAGCAAAACCTTCATGTTTGAGCTACTGAAGTGAAAACGCTATTTTGAAATAAGCCAAAAACTTTTAAATCTCCGTACAAAATCGCGATTTCATACTTACACGAAGGTTTGGCACTATCATACTATTATCTAGACTGCATTCATTACCCAAACAATAAAAATATGATATTTTAATACTAGCGCCGACACCTCATCCGATATTCAATTTAAAATTACCGATCTGAACTCATCACCGAGATTGGATAACCATATGTCGCGACCTGACAAACATATGCGGAACTCTCACTACCCTGGATGACTGCAAACCAGTCTTTGTGTGCAAGAGATAGGGTTCGGGAATGAAGGTGTAGCATGCAAAGTAATGTTTGTATTCGTTTCCCTGGCACGGCATATCCAAATTGGGATGGCTATGCGGCAGCGCGGAAAATGATGTGTCACTGTGGTGTCACCACGCCGCGCCTCGCGAGCACCTCAACATGACATCGAGAGGTGTACAAAATAATCCTAGTTCGTTTTGGATTCGTATGAAAATTTGTGGTGACGGTATCCTGACTGAGTTTTCTTTGATGTCGTATGTTTACGACCTATGTATATATTTATTTATGGGACAATATATATAATGGTAATGCAAAACTAGTCGGTAATATGAGCTTAAAAACGACGTTACATGAAGCTTAGTTTCAGTTCCCCGTGTGATTATTGTTTTTTATTCAAACTAGCTCACTACTTTCTTATAACACTCTTCATGTAATAAATCGTACATTCATAAATCGCACGGGGAACTGAAACTAAACTTCATGTAAATACGTATGCATAGTTGTATAAATGAACCCGGAGTCTCGGTCTTTTGAAAATAAATACCACGTGCTAATTTAGTAATTTTCAAACAATATCACTACGTTAAATTTGCAGTCCCGTATTTTCCCGGGATTTTTATTTAACAAAATGTATTTTAAAAAGCCGCTTCCATAATTTGTGAGCCAAAAAATAACTTTAGGTAAATATGCATCCGATTATCCGATCTCTAATTATGATTTAGTTTACAACATCCAAGCATGCTAATACTGCAATCAACAACGTTATCCACAAATTAAAAAAAGAAACAATAATAGCGCGCTACATTTGACTTCGGCACCACACAGCACACACACACTCACACATACTCACATACATACATACATACACCATGAACAGGATCCAATTTGTTTTATTTTTATATTTAAAATAAAACAAAACAAAAAAATGCAACAAATTAAGTTAAATATATAAACATATAAATAAACAACATTTAACTAATTCATATTAATTACAATTGTAGCCATCAGGTTCATTTTTAATCTGCGTAGGTTTGACCATGTTTCTAATTGTCGCTTTCAACTGAAATGGTTACCTATGCGCCAGCGCAGAGACTTGCATGTTTTATCCCTACTTTACAATATTTTGTACCTTCCAACATCTCCATCCTACCTTAAATCTTTGTTCTCTTTTCGATCCCATTCGTCATGTCGTGCCTTGCGTTCTAATTTTAATCTGACTCTGGATATACCGCCCGAAGTACCGACTATTTTTCATATTCTTTTTCGGCTTATGCCGTCCGGTTGTGGAACTCTCTCCCTGATCATATTAGGGGAGCGCGAACGCTGGAGTCCTTTAAGAATCAAGTCCGTGTTCACTTCCTGTCAAAGATTCCTTAACTTAAACTAGTTATAGCCTATTGTCCTGTCAATTACTGTACCCATCCTATATTTAAATCTCCTTTTAATATTTCCCTGGTCCTAGGTTGCCTGGAAGAGATTGCTGTTTAGCAATAAGGCCGCCTTTTGTACATTTGTTATTTTCTTTTTTTGTGCGTGAATATTTTATGAATACAATAAAGTGTTATGTTATGTTACAATTATATGATTAGATGTTAGTGCTTGAATCTTCAAGTAATATTCTTTTCTCAAACATGCTTGGAAATTTGAGCATTATTTTGACAACCTTCTTCGAGATAAATCGAAATTGCTGTACTGGCCAAATACATGCGAGCAGCGACCGGCAGAAAATGTATGAGAATCCATATCTGTCGTGTTTTAGCGACCAAATAAAAATACATGTAAATTCACATCTAACGTGTATTTTAAAAATGGAACGATTTGTTGCTCCGAAAAATGGCAAACCAAGGAGGCAACTTATAAGAGTTTTATTTAAATATCGAACTGGCTTGCAAAGTGTACTATTTCAAATGAAAGTTCTGCTTGGTACTACTTAGTTTTAATTTCCGCGCATTATTTGAGAAAAGTACTATATAAGCCTTGGCCACAACTAGGCATTGATGGACTTACGTATGTGTGGCTCGGCTTCGCCTCGGCCCACATGTACTCGTTCGTCCATCAATGCCTCTATTGCTGGCCGCTGCAGTAATGTACTATAACAATTCCAATTTAAATATGTGTTTTGACAAATTAAATACATCTACGGATACAAACACACAATTATAATTTTTCAAAATTCGATTTAGAGGACAGCGCAGTCCAGTGTTTGTACGACAAACACTGATACCAAATAAATTGTCAACCTTACGCTTATGAGCGGATCTCGGAACTGTGTAATAAATTTTACTAGTCAGGAGACCTATTTTGAATTACGAATGCGACTTCGAAATCACCGATGTGGACTAATAATCACCGATTTTCAATAATTCTTATTTTTGAATATGACCTTAGTCACAGGTGTGATTTCATTACGAGTGCCCTCACCCACTCGTAATCAAGTCATACTTGTGGAAATGTTATCTGTGTTTTGTTTGATTTTTCAGTCTATATATATATTATGAATGTAGCATATATATTATATAATGGTTAAGCCGGCAATAACCGGCAGCGGTACATTCTGCGTGGAACCGAACTCTTACATTTATGTGTGTACTTTATCTATGTTGGCAGCTCTGCGATCGACTTTCAAAAATTGGATGTTTAGGAATCCGTGACCTCAAAATCACCGCTGACTATTTAGTCAGCGGTGATTTCGAAATCGCATTCGTAATTCAAAAATAGGTCTCCTGGTCCATGCAGTCAAACTTATTCTTAATAATTGCGTACAAAACATTTATTTCCAGGTACCTACGTTGTCCTCCAAAGACAACATTTTATAGTTCTAAAGAAGCTGCGAATAGGATAAAGTTTGCCTACAACATCTGTAATGCATAGTTCGTAAGAATTTTTGTTGAACTTTCTCAATCTGCTCCACATACTTCATATATAACGGACTCCAAATCGCAGCTGCATATTCTTAATTGTGAACGAACAAGAGACTTATATAAATAGAGAAAAGTAGTATATATTTTTTTATTAATTTTCGGGAAGTTAACAGCTAGACAAAAGTCAATTCATAAAGCCAATTATAAACATCCACTATTATGCAAAACAATAAAGAAGTAGCTTAGGTGTAGATCTTGCCAAACAGTTCTATATGTACACATAACTATAACTAATATATACGAGTACTTATATAACACACTTCTTATTAAAGAACGTATTACATAATGTTCGCTTTAACTGTGCAACCAATGTTGTAAAACAAATCTATGCCGTGCAATGCAGCCTCCACATTGAAATTGTGACTCGCCCTCATCAGGAATGCAGTCCGCCTATAATTAATGTATAGTGCGGGAACATGAAGTAAACATGGCCGTAAAATGGATCATTTTTCACTCTGAGACCCATTTTTTTAAGTAATTCCGGAGTCGACAAAACCATGACCATACTATGACGGAACCATATAGCTGACATACCGTTTTGGGTCTCATGCCGCTATTAATTTCGACGGTATTGCTTCAATATGTCGATTGTGATTATGTCAAGAACCAACTGAAGTAACTTTCCTCCTTTATTCAACTAAACTTTATAAATCTATCAAGCTTTGACGATTTCCGCAGTCGAATAGTTTCGTACACCGGTTTTAAGGTGTCGCTATTTCTGAGGTCCTGGAGACCTATTTTTGAATTACGAATGCGATTTCGTAATCACCGCTGACTAATTAGTCAGCGGTGACTTTGAAGTCACGGATTCCTAAACATCCAATTTTTGAAAGTCGATCGCAGAGCTGCCAACATAGATAAAGTACACACATAAATGTAAGAGTTCGGTTCCACGCAGAATGTGACCGCTGCCGGTTATTGCCGGCTTAACCATTATGGTTTATATATATATATATATACTGAAAAATCAACACATCAACTTTAGACTTGTCAATATGTTCTCTAAACAATACACGGATAACAATTCCACAAGTATGACTTGATTACGAGTGGGTGAGGGCACTCGTAATGAAATCACATCCGTGACTAAGGTAGTCACATAAGTGATATTCAAAAATACGAATTTTTGAAAATCGGTGATTATTAGTCACATCGGTGATTTCGAAGTCACATTCGTAATTCAAAAATAGGTCTCCTGGGTTCGAGTCCCGGTTTGTACCTTAGTCATGGTTGTTAATATATAATTCTACCAAAAATATTTTTATATGTATGTCTATCCATTACTCTAGATCCCATACACAAGCCTTACAGAGCTTACTTTGGGCTAACTGGTGTAAGTGTAACAAATATTCATTTGTAAAAAGTTATAACTACCAACAAAATAATTTTGTAGAACTAGACTTAAGCATGTGTGGATGGAATGTCATGTTAACGAATTTCCTTAGAGATTTAAAAAAGAATGCAAATTAAAATAATATTATTTTTATGTGCTGTTGTTTTCTTATTGATTTGGTGTCATAATTCGGATTGATAAGACAACAATTTCAATCAATCAATTATCATAAACTGGTAAAAAGAATTGTATGTATCTTTATATATTTTTAGTTTGACTAAATTAATTGGTTACGTTGACGTATTAGATAAAAAAAGGCAATCTTATATTATTTGTAAATAAATGAAATATTAATTATTATCATTATGATCACATACAATTCTTGTTTTTAGAAGACTAAATAATATATTTTTATTTAGTAAATAACACTTTACTATAAATAGTATATATATGATTAAGCTTAAACAAAGAGGTTTCATATCTGATTAAATCTACAGAAATTAATCCACTGCGAAAAATTACACGGGAACTTATCAAATTAAAAACAAATCTTACAAACTTTTTTCATCAAAGAACACTTATACTTCCCACTCAACACAAATATTATCCTAAACTCTATAATATACCAAAAGTGTATAAAAATCTACATCGCAGTCATCAGAAATATCGTGTGAGACGAACAGCTGAACGAACAAAACTCGACGTTCGGTTTTAAAAATGTGCAGATCTCATGTTAAAATATTCAAAGCGGCCTGTTTAGGCGGCCATATTATTTTGATACACAAATGCGACACGCACGCCGCCTAGCGGTGACCGCGTACTTACATCCGGCGACTGACAGCATCCGCAAGATGGCAGCCCGCGCCGCCGCGCTCGCCGCACGCCGTCAAAGCTGCATTTTCCACTCAGCATCCACAAACTCAACACTCATTTGCATAAACACTTCTGCGAACGAACACTACAGAACACTTCCGCGAGCGACGCCGCCCAAACTGCATCCTAATCATTTGATCCATCACTAATTACGATAACGGAGCTATGTCTTCGGTGACAGCGAACCGACGAATGAAAACCTCTACCATGTTGTTACTGAATTTTATACTCCATCCCAGTCAGCAGAGCCTCCAAGTTTGCCTCCTTCAAATTCGTTATGCATACAGCACCAAGGGCTGTTGAATACCGTTCGCGCTTATTTATGAACAGGCAAACTTCTGGTGGCTGGTGGGACGTACGGAACGCGCCATAGGCTCGCTCCCCGGCCGCGGCCGCCGCTGCCGCACACGCCGTCGACAATGCATACGATCGCTGAAAAAGGGCTTTTTATGTATTCAACTTCACAACTCTGTAGCTCATCTGCAAGTCGTATTATGGACCTAATTAACAAGTTAATATGGGCGATCCGGGGGTGCCGCGTCTGCGCACAGACCCCGGCCTGATCGCCGATGCTTAGATTTGCCGTAATGGGCCTTTTAGAATGCATCGATTCAGCGTCGGCGTCTCGGAAACGGTGCGTCGTCGGCGGCCTTAAATTTGCGGAACGCATTCGCAGTCACCTGGGAGAGGTCTTGGAAGTTCGCCGAAGCATATTCGGTCGCGGGGCGCCGTGCTCGGAGCGTCGGCGATTGCGACTTTGCAATGGTAAGGAGCGTTCAGAAATTCCGCCCCGCCCGACACCCCCATCACAAAGTATAATGATATCGTCGCCGGCGTTATTATGGCAGTCGTCATAAATATTTCATAGAACACGAGGGCAGTAATGACCGAGTGACCGTAGCTCGAACCAACGATTGGCTCCGTCCGATATCATCTCAGGTCGTTAGATGCGTAATAGTCTATCGACTTTTAAGTTTTCCTTGTTTTCTAGGCGCTCCATTAAAGGAACCGTTTTCAAAGATCGCAAACATGAGGCAAGTATGCATGCTCTGGAAGGAAATCGTTAAAACTTCTCGCGCAAAGCTTCCAAGACTCGGTTCAAGTCTTTGTAAGCTGCAAAAGTTGTTCCTAAGTCGTCACAGATTTCCGCTGAACCAATATTTATCAAACTGTGAAAACTAGAATTAAAAAGTTGGTAATATATGTTTAAATAAAATACAAAATAAAGTGTTAGTTACATATTTACTAAAGAACGGTTAAAGTGATTTAAATTAAACTGCTTGTTCGATTCGTCTTTGATAAGAATAGCAGACAAACTATATTGAAGAAATTTATTTATATGTGTATATGATAGGAAGGACTCGTAACATATACAACCTACAAATCGCCGGGTTGCTGATAAAAAATTAGTTGAACTCATTTTTCATTATCATTATCACAACGCATTTAAATTAACCCGTGTATATCTAATTAATGATTAGATCTTAACTAACTCAACCACGCTGGCGGAGTGAGTACTATATTGCTTATACGAGTATTTCATAGAATGACGAATAATATAATAAAAAAATATTTGTTTAAAAGCTAATTTGGAGATTCATTTAAGACAATCTTATTCTTAAGATGCAATATTTAGTTCAAGCCTTAATCTCAGAAACCACGTTGGTAGGTAAATCGCGAGTCCACAGTTTAATTTCAGTTTCACAGTTCACTAATCAGCATCACTAATCTCAACCAAGTTTTGATTATTAGAAGCAGACAGAGAAATTGCACCCACTCCGTACATTTTAAGAGGCACCTAGCACAGAGTGTTTCCAATCACTGAAGTTGTCGCGAGGAGTACGTGTCCCCTGGCGAAGGTGTCTAATTACCCTGGACGGACACTCGGCGACGTCCTTTGATCATAGCCTCTTTGATCGGACGCCGCACGGATTTGCTAGCTATGGAGTATTAGGGACACTTCGGCAATCACCCTTAACTTTTTTGAGGAATTTAATTTGGAATTATCTTTGGAATTCAATGAAGTTATCAAATTAAAAATTGGAGCAAATGATAGTACTTTAGTAGTAGCTATTGAAACTAATCAATTTCAATTTATGTATGTATCTAAATAATATAAGCAGTTCTAATCTCAATTACTTAATGTTCTGAAATAATACACAAGTCCTCTAGATTTGAGAACGTAAAGTTAATATGTTTCAAAGGATTTGCTGCGACATTTGCCGACGTAATAAATCATAGTGTACGGCTTTTACAGAATAAAAAGGGTTTAATTATTTTTTGCATACATCATTGTCAATTTATCTTTTTTCTTTTGTCCTGATCCCAATTTGATTTGAGGTCAGCGCAACACGAATTCCAGTCCTTCTTCCACTCTCCTTTATCACACGCTATTTCGAGACTCACTCCCAACATATCATTCACACAGTTCATCCATTTTTTATTCTTCTTCTTCTACATATCCATCCAATTTCATGTCCACAAATTTCAACCATCTCGATGTAACGATTAATTCAGTGTGTTGAAGCAATGCAAGCCTCTGTAAAGCGATGGGTGAACAAGATGTCCGTTCAGCTCCATAGTCCTCGCCGCACAGTTTTACCGATCTCCTTTGACTGAAAACTTGTTAGAGTCCGTATTAAAATTCAAAAACGACGCACCGAACTCAGTCCCTGATTCCTGAAAACATTATTCAGGGGATTTGAATAATGATTTTGTTTTAGCCCCCGCTCTCACCTCGTTAATGTATGCGTGAAGATTGGAGCGGGCGTACCAACTTCGTAACGTGATTTTTGGTCGGACTTAAATGGTTGGAGAACTTAATTTTGCGGCCGCAGTCTCCAGGACTGTTTATGCAGGCCTGTGGCCTTTGTGTATGCCCCTTTGAACGTTTGCCACGTTACACAATTCTTTATGCTAATGTAAAGGCACTTAAGTCGTCGCGACAAAACTTGTTTTCATATTTTCATGCCTCTTTGAGACAACCCGACAACAATTTGGGGCTTTATTGAGCGTTTGCTTTAAAATGAACCGGATCCTTTTCGCTTATGTTCCTCAAGTTGTTTATGTTAGGTAATTCATATTAATTTTCATGAAATCAACATCATTAGGATAACAGCATTAGAATAACAAATAAATGAAACTTTTGGACATATTTTTTAGATTCTTCACCTGTGTGATTTCCAAAAGTAAATTAATTCTTAAGAACTGGTTCTAGTGGATTTACTGTTGTAGTGTTGTATTACCCATTTATAAAGGCTATATAATCCATTTATTGTTGATTCAAACCTTAATTCAAGGTTTTTAAATAACAGGATTTCCATTCCACGTCTAGTACTCTAACATCGTCTTAACTCTTGTGGATTTTGAACGTAAAAATCTTTTGAATAGATGTGAAAATCTGTATAGTGTTCGTAAGTTCTGTGGTCATTTAATGTTATTATCATATCAGACAGCACATTCTAGAAAATGACATGTAGCTCGTTTTGTATTTGTATCAGCCTTAAAATTAACAAACATCAGAGAACATTACAAAGTCAGAAAATCTTTAAAGCGAAATCTTGAACTCAGCCAGTCGTATTTTCATAAAACGGTTTATTCAACATTTTCAGAGCATTCATTCTAATGTGTCGCTAGCCGTAAATTCACCCACAATTTGATATTTACATCTGCCGATGCACAATCTGGTCGTTATGTCGACGCGATAAAGCTATCTGCTCCTGAATCGATGGCAGAATAAATTTGTCGTGGCGTCTGTAAGTGATTTCTCTCAGTCTAGCTATAAAAATGTTAATGTTGCAAAAACAAATAGCTCCTAATGCATGCAAGAGGGGAGTGAATTAAAGGACTTTTGTTTGTCCTCGCGCAGCCGTAGACTTAAATAACAAGGAAATTGAATCGTCTGGACGTAAGTTAATTGATAGACGCTGTAATTGAAGCCGGAGGAGAATGCTTTGTTCAGTTTATTTTTGAGTTCGAATTGAAATCGCAGAATTAACAATATTCATTCATTCCCACAGAGTAAACATTGTTAATTATATGACTTTTATTTCAACATAAGTTGTTACGTGACATTTTATCAATGAATATGGAAATCTGATAACATTTTAATGTCACGCCTAAAACAAAATATAATTTATTTATTCAAGACCTAAAGACACATTACAATCTTTGAATGAGTTACATTAAGATATAAATGGGTTATAATTTATAACAGTGGTTTAGTCCCCTGACTTTTATGCTAGGTCAAGTCTGTATTACAAAAGTCAGTGGTTCGGTAACAGAAGTAGCATTTGTAAACTCATGAATGGTGAAATATAGTCAAGACACGGAATTCAATACGGAATGAAACAGTTAAGAGTATAATAGCAATAATAGATTGTATATAGACAATTTTGTCATTTACAGTATGTGTGTGTGTATTGGTTATGTAGATGTTCCATTTTGTGTGTAAACCTATAAACTTACAAACTAATTGTGAAATACTTGATCGATTGATTTTGAATGCTATAATTAACTTCTAGTTATTATGAGAAGTCTTAACCATAATAAAATATAATCAAGCCAAATAATTATTGAAAAAGGAACAATTATACAAAACAGTACGAACTTTCCGTATAAGATTTAAACAATATTTATTGACTCAACAAAAATTAAACTAGACTTTAAGTCTTTGTTTTTGTTATTACGAGCCATGTAAAATGCAAAGCTATTTATCTCGATTTAACATTACCACTGACATTGACATATGGACGTTTGACATTGACACTGTTAATTTTTTTTTTCTTAGTTGTTTTGATGGCTCTGGGGTTTTCATGTAATTCATTGGGATGAATTCGGGTGTTGACAGTGTGTAGTGTGTTAAATTATTGAATAGTATGTTTATAAGTTGATTTTTATCAGTAGATCTACCTCCTTGTTTTAGATACATTATTATACATATTAAGTTATTTTATTATATGTCAACATAATTATAATTTATTGTCATGGCATAATCCTTTAGCAGTGTATTGTATACTTTTATTCAATTACTTGTTATATATTTTTTGGTTGTAAATTAGTTCAAATATGTAGTGGTAATCCGATTGCTCCGCGAGGTGCGAATACCTATTGCGGGCCAAGCAGAATACCAGCGCTGCAGCGTCTCGCGATGCTGCAGCTAAGCGCTGAGCTTGGTCCTGTTTTGTCTCTTTTTACATTTTAGTTACCTAATTATAATAATATTGTATACCGAGACAAATAAAGGTTTTTCTTTCTTTCTTTCAATTATTGATTTGAAAAAAAGGTCATGAAACGTAATATTAACGCATCAAAAATAAAATGGCAAATAGAAAGCTGTCTTGTCGAGTATACCTACTTCATGAGAATTAAGAATGGAGTATTTCCGAAGCAGTGTATATGATTATCGCGGGCGATAGGACCCGGCCCCCTTCGGCAGCATGATGGATGTTCCAGGAAAATGCCGGCTAAATCAACTGGAAACACGTAGGTGGGGAGGTAATTATGAAGATTCGACCATCTGTGGCTAGTGCGGGATTCTTATCTGCATTGTTATTTCAATACATCGAGTAGTTTCTTTGTATTTAGAAATTGATTGGCTGTTGATAATAATTTGGTATTGTATTCTGATGGAGCTATTAATAAAGAAGCAAAATACAATATTTAAAACATTACTATACTTATATTGAGTTGTAGTCTATTAAAAAAACAGACTAATATTTGTGAAAAAAGGGCAAGATTAGTATGAGCGGTTAAGTTTATAACGAGACGTGTCTACGGAAGCACAGCACCACCGGCGTTATGACATTACTAGCTTTTGCCCGCGACTTCGTTCGCGTGGACTTCAGGTTCGTCCCGTCTAGTCTAGTAATAAGTAAGAAATACGGTAACTAAGCACTGCAGAGCCCTAATCATTGGCCTATAGGTAGCTACTGCAGTATGCTCAGTCAGCGTTTGCAATGTAAGCGCAAAAAATGTGTTTTTTTTACGACTTCACATTAGAAACCTCAAAAATTGTAGCCTATGTGTTATTCTGATGTATAAGCTATATTGTGGTAAAGTTTCATTCAAATCCATTTAGTAGTTTTTACATGAAAGAGTAAAAACATCCATACTTACAAACTTTCGCCTTTATAATAGTAGTAGGATTACACTTCCACCCTACGAGCATCTGTTATTGCAACTGCACTGACCAGTCGGGGTGGCATCAAGCCTTCTGATGCATGTCAGAAACCCTCGTCGCAGTTCACCTATAATTCGCCACAAGCTCCGAGCAACTGATTGCACTGGTACTAAACTTTATTATTATTATACCTCTTGCCTTCTTCTGTTTAAATCAGTGATTCCCAACCCCTAGGGGTCTATGACAATCTTCAATGGGTCTACATCAGTGCTGAAAAAATTGTGTGTCTACGATAATGGATCTAAACGACGACCTCCATAGTCTAGTGGATAGTACACCGGTTTCAAGGTGTCGCCATCTCTGAGGTCCCGGGTTCGAATCCCGGTGGGGGCAGATGTTTGTGTGATGAATCCGAGCATTTGTACCTTAGTCATGGTTGTTGATATATATTTGTATAAAATATATATATATATGTATAATATATGTATGTCTATAAGTTACCCTAGATACCATAGCACAAGCCTTATAGAGCTTACTTTGGGCTAGGCTAATTGGTGTAAGTGTAACAAATATTTTATTTATTTAAAACATACACCGATAGTACCTATTTACTTACATCATACTATCTTCTAATAAAGACATATACATCTATATATATAAAAATGAATTGCTGTTCGTTAGTCTCGCTAAAACTCGAGAACGGCTGGGCCGATTGAGCTGATTTTTGGTTTTAAAATGTTTGTCGTAGTCCAGGGTAGGTCTAAACGGTGAGCAAATAAGGAAAAAATTGCGAGTAAGATAGAGTAAGACGACAATTTCATTTTCCCATATAAAAGTTGATCACTTACTTTCTGTCAAACATTTGACGGTATTTGTACTCTCAGTTCCACTCGAATTGAAGAACGCATTAAAACAAGACTTTTGAATCGACAACATAATATCAACTTTGCTTATAACATCGTGTATTTAAATTTCAAAATATAAAAATAATTAATGTGTTGACATATTTGATGGGTGCCAACCTATTGTCTATGGTAAAATGTCACGTGAAATGTAAACGCCTCTTTGCTGTGCACCTATACTATAATTCTTCTAAAAGCAACAAATTTCAATAAAATTAAAAAAGTATTGTGTCGTGTGTTTGTGACTTACTAAACCTATAACCTAAACTAAACCTATGCCTCCAATAATTAGGCGGTACGAAGTTCACCGGGTCAGCTAGTTATTTATAAAAGTACTTATGAGGTCAAAAACTACTATGTATGTTTTAAAATTTTGTAAATTCTAGAATGTAGGCATTCAATATCAGATAAGTAGGTGGTCTACCTAAAACCCAAAAACATGACAATGGGTCTACGACACAAAAAAGTTCGGGAACTTCTGGTCTAAATCAACGGAATCTGTACAAAATTGTAGCCCTTTGAATAGAATAAGATTTCTTATAGAAACATCTGGCATACACAATGCAGAAGGGAAGTTATATGACAATGAACATTTAATTTATTTAGACAAGTGGTAATTAATAGATTGTTAATCACTCGTATTAAGAGTCAAAATGTTAGATCAAAATATATTGTGTCATATCTTTATTAATTATAAAAGCTTGTAAGTATTTTTATTCAAATTCAAATTCAAAATCATTTATTCAGTCTGGGCTGTTACAAGCACTTGTGAATGTCGAAAAGCTACGCCATCGGTTCGCAAATCTACGGCGGGAGACCTTGTACTGAGAAGAACCGGCAAGAAACTCAGCAAGGGCTGTTTTTTTTTCCCTGTATTAAATAGATACAGAGTCGTCAATTTGGAAAATGACTTCAATATTGATAATTCATGAAGTCACTTTCCATTACATAATATAGTTAATAAAAATTTATTTTGAAAACATGCCTATATTAGGAATTCCGTGTCATACAGTTTTAAAAGAATATATTAAAGTTAAATCAAAATTATAATAAATACGAGTAGTACCCAGGTATAGCAAAGAGCAGACTCATCTCCGCAGGCAGCACCCGTTCACGAGCATGACGCATGAACCAGCCATCGCTTCGCTCAACCATGTCTTAGGGAACGTAACGACCCGCCTCACACGACACTGCCGAAGAGATTTTAATGAGAGTATGACTACCCTTAAGCCACAAAAGGATACAAATTACCAAAAGCAGGTACCGTGTAAATTATCACAACTAAAAAAAAAAAAAACAACCGCAGGACACGCGCATACAATCATTTAAAAACTAGCAATAATGTATTATGATACAAGTAACAAAATGTTATTATAATAGGTACAGTTAAATATACATATTATTATGTTACACATTCATTCAGGTATTTATAAGTTAGATACACTTAATCAGTTACAATAAGACAGATGATGCAATGCAACATAACGAAAACTTTAGAAGCCAACAAAAATATGGGAATGACGAATTTGTGAAAGAAAACAGCGGAACGAATTCAAATGAATTCAGCGAGCGCGCGGCGGCTGCTGTTGTTTTTCCATTTAATATAGATATTTCCGATTGATATAGATATTTGGGTCCGCCACCGCCGCTTACATTACCGTTATTAAATGAAAAATGTATGATTTGACCGCGAGCGTTCACTCTAGAGCGAAGTATTGGAGACAATAACACTTATTGTCTCGTAATGTAATTGCGAATGCTGAGTCAAAACAAATAGGTAGCTATGAAACTTGTCAATTTATGTTTTTCTTTTCCCTCTGGAGAGGCTGAGAATTCTCATGGATTCACCGCTACCAAATACCACGAAGATTATGTCGGACTCCGACTAAACTCATCATGAACCCTGGCCGGATCTTCCGGCTTGGATGGAAGGGATCTTGTACGTATGCATGTATAAGGTTAAGTACTTTTGCAGAACGAGACTCAAATTCAAAACTCCGCCTGAGCACAGTTAGAAAGGGATAGAGCTTTTGATTCCGTACAGCATTATCGCTTTCTACCTGCACTCAAGCAGAGATTTAAGACTGAGTCTCATTCTGTAATATTCTCATATTTTTCGAAAAATGCTTGTAAAGGCTAATGTCGAATAAAGTGTATTTGGATTTCACAAATTAATTTACTTTAATTAACCAAAGTATCTGTAATGTAAAGTATCTGTAGTCTCTTTCACGTAGTTATCTTAACATTATCCAACATACAGGCTACAACAAACTAGAGGTTCGTTTATGGGCAAAATATATTTTTTTATAACAAGACTCGTGTACATGTTAAAAAAACGCTAATGAGTAAGGGCTATTACAAAGCCAATGATTATTTAAATGATGATAATGCACGGTTTTTATTTGAAGACATTACATTCTAAAGTGTAATATTTGTAAAAAGAGCTTTCAATAGTCATATTTGAATAAATTTATTTTTTATTTTATCGCTCATTGTTAGTTGAACGCAGCTTCAAACGCATTATGCCTCATTATTAATAGGCCCTAAAAGTTGGTAAAAATCTCGATTCTATGATATTTGTTCTACTCAAAGCCATTGTTTTTAAAAAATAGTATAATCACTCCAAATAATAATATGTACAAGAAAACAAAAAGCGCCATCGCTATCAAACAACATAGAACAATATCTTTTAATTACTTTTTAATCAATGTACTAGTGTAATTGTTAGATTTCAGTACTTTGAAATATTTTTCATCGTGTAACTAAATTATTTTGTTTTGGTTTTCACTATGAATTGTGCACAACGTAAAAGTTATTGAATGAATTTCAACGAAACTTTACAATAATATAGCTTATATTAATATAAGCTACTTGAAATTCTGATCCCGCGCAAACGAAGTCGCGGGCACAAATGTAAATGTATGTATCATTTTAATTGATAACTCCGTATATATGTAACTAGCGGATCCGACAGACTTCGTCCTGTCAAAAAGATTGTAAAGTGGCAGTTTTTTGTTCCTACTTGAAATGACATATGATGACATTAATTTGTTTTGGCAGAACTAACGTCACTTTTTGTCTTGCCAAAGTTCAAATTGGCTTTTAAGTATTAATACAAATTGTTTGTATATGGGAGTATAGAAAGATTGTTGATTTACACTTTTTTAAGATTTTGTTTTTAAATTTTCTCTATAAAATTAGCCAAATCGGTAAAGGCATTGTTGAGTTCTAAGGCTTACGCGCACCACGATTTTTCACTTCTGCGACACGATTTTAAAATCACGCTCAAAATATCGCAAGAGAGTTCGGCGCGCGCACTGCGATAAAAAATCGGTGACTTTTGCTCAGTTGAACCATGAATTTCGTAGAAGTTGCTAGTCTTTATTTACTACTTCGGAGGATCAGAAGAAAAAGAATAAAAACCGCCAGTATTGGATTCATCCCTTCACATAGACAGAATCATCATGGTTTTTTTTTATAAGAAATACCATAATCTTCGGATGTATCCTAAAAAATTCTTTAACTATTATAGAATGAAAATTCTAACTTTTGACAAATTATTGAGAATTGTTGGACCTTTGGAGACGAAGACTCCATTGAAGATGCAGGTGCCGACATGTTTATTCTTGAACGGACGGAATACGAATGAAGAGCCGGCCGGCGCGAGCCCGCGATTTTACAAACGCAGTGTGCGCGGGTCCATATAATTCCATACTCTGCATTTTAGCTACGCGACAATCACGCCGCGAGCAGTCGCAGCAAATTGTGACAAATCACAATTTTAAATCGCGACGATTTTTTACTTCCATGTGCGCGCACTGCCTTACTGACTCATATGCTGCATTTCTGCGATAAAAAAATCGCGCGGTAAAAAATCGTAGTGCGCGCTAGCTCTAATTGTAACATTACAACGAAAAGTGGCATTGATTTTTATATATATAGATAAACAAAGGATTTATTTTTAAATATATAGATATAAAATAAACGAAAGGACACTCCAATTTGCGCTCAAGAAATGCTTAAACTGTCTTCATTAAATATAATATTTTTTTTTATAAAAATATGGAAACATATAAAAAATAGATATAATAAATTTTATCGAGTGAAATTGCGCCTAGTAATTTAATTATAGCAATTTTGCCCGAATTCGTAAATTATGTGGAAAAAATATCAGTAGCAAATAATGTACATTACTAAATGACATTTAAACGGCTGCTTTATATAACAGAATATTTCAAAATTATAAGAGTACAATTACAAAGCTATCTAATGACTTACACATGAACCCTGGGCGTTGCTGGGACATAGGCTTATAATAATTTAGGCATTGTCTTGTAAACCACTCGTCCAAACTTCACAATGGAAACCAAAAAGCGATTAACTGATGTACATTAAAAACTTTCCAAATTGTATCCTCTTTGTCATCGCAAACAGCCGAGCCCCGCTGCGTTGGAGTCTACTTGCACCGAGTACACAGCCGCCCCAATCGCGATTTACATAAAACAGGAAAGAATAAAGAAAACTTAAGACCTCCTGTTTAAATTTGCAATGCCTAGTATCGCCCTTGTTACGGCGCGAGTGGCTGCCTAATGATCTAAAGGAACGTCAGGGGTATCCTCGCAATTTACTGGGATTTAAATACGAGTTAAATGGATAATAAATATATGTTAGGTTTCGTGTAACATCTCAGGAGAACACTCTTCTCTTTGTGTGTTTTCTATCGCTTATACAACGGGTTGGGTTCCAAAGATTGTTCGACATGATGCCCACGGCCACATTCTACCATCGCACCGCTCGCCATCGGCAGGGTGTTCATCCTCACATGCTGGAGCCTAAATGGTCACGCACAGTGCGGTTTCAACGAAATTTCCTCCCGCGCACGCTCCGATTGTGGAACGAGCTCCCTGCTGCGGCTTTCCCGGGGGATTACAGTATAGGGTTCTTTAAAAAGGGAGTAAATAGGTTTTTAAAAAGGTCGGCAAAGCGTTTGTGATGCCCCTAGTGTTGCAAGCGTCCATAGGCAACGGTGACTGCTTACCATCAGGCAGGCCGTAAGCCTTTTAGCTACCGATGTAGTATATAAAAAAAAAAAAGAAGAGGAGATAAACGCCGGCAACGCATCTGTGACTCCTCTGGTGTTGCGGATGTCCATGGGCAACGGTTATCGCTTACCATCAGGTGATCCGTTTGCTGCCCTATCCTATAAAAAAATGCGTTCAGAGTTTTCGATAAAATAAAATTGACAGCTAAAGTCTACATATCGATAAAAATTGGTAAATTCGTCAGATAGTTAAAACCGCATATTTCTATTGTAAAATTTTCACTCGTCGAACCTTGATGACATTTTCAATAGTTACTTTTTAGTTTTGACTTTCGTTCCGTTACATTTACTTAACTGTCACTTAGCTACCATGAGTTTACATTTGCTGGAAAAAACGCGGATTTCTTTTCCCTCTGGAGAAGATGAGACGCTGAGAATCCTCAAGGATAGCACCGCAACAAAGTGCTACGGTGATTATGTCGGACTCCTGACTAATCGAGGCGGCTCTACCCGAAAGACCATTTTTTTTTGTTCCTCTGAGGAAAATGCATTAAATTGCATACCCCGGCAGTGGCGAGCCGGCGGTTATGTGAGGCTTTCCTCCCTAGAAGGGGGAGGCCTACCCACTAAAAACCTCAGGGATGGGCTTCTTCAGGCATGTAGGGAGCCCCCGGGAACGCCAAGCGACTTCCGGGAACGATGTCTTAGACTAGCTACCATGAGTTTACATTCGTTTGCAAACGATATTACGCGTGCATTTTTGTATGAACGTAATTGTACTATATTTTCATATTAAACTGACATAATTTCTCTAGTTTACTATACGTCAAGTACCTATCGAAAACGATGAACGACAAACTCATGGTAGAGTTAAATTTAATCATACAAACTAAAACCAGTTGCGAACTAAAATCGTTGCGTGGACCAGACCATCGCTACCTTTAATCAAGAGTTATATAAAAATTATACATTATAATATAGGTCATCAATTAAACACTCAATATACTCGTATTAAGAAATATATATTTAAACCTGATATTTAATGTTTCTTAATAAATTCACGCTGAAACGTTTCATTAATAATACATGAATTATACAGGAAATAAAATGTATTATTTGTTTTTTTTAATAACTTCGATATTATTTTTAATAATAATGATGAACCTTCAAAAGCCTTAATTAAGCTGGCATCATCGCTAGCGTGGGGATCATCTTAAGACAACAATCGAACAATCGCGCCATTTTCGCCGTCATAATAACTCAGGTAACTAAGCTGTCCATAAGAAAGAGAAAAAATTGAATTTCCCCAGCATCTGCGAAACACAGTTTCAGCTCATTTAGCCGCCAAAATGTATATAAAAAGTTGCGTCCCCCTCTTCAACTGTTTTAAGACATATTTTGAATAAAAGCTGCCTGTTCAAGCCACGACAGATTTGCTAGACAAATCTGTTGAGTTAATGTATTTGCTATTTTTTTTACTATTTAAAGGATTTGAACCACGTACTTGACATTTGATATTTATTTATTTCTCGTATTTTTTCCCTCTGGAGAGGAGAGGCTGAGAATCTTCATGAATACCACCGCAGCCCAAGAAGTTCAAGTCGATCGAGGCGGCTCGACTATATAGATTTATCGACTAAAACTCAGCCTGAGCCTTGAAGATACATAGAATTATATATATAGTATTATTAAACGGACCTATGTGTTAGAATAATAGTAATAACTATCCAGATAATCTGTATGCGAAAAAAAAATTAAAGGAAATGACTAGCTGTGGTAGTCTATTTCTGCTGTGAACAATTTTGAACTAATTTACAGTAAAATAAAATTTAATAAAATTCTTACTTACAAAAGCTCTATAGACTTGATCAAAATCTAGAGTGTTTTTGCAACTGACGTGAATTAAGATAGGGAAAATTATCTGTCAAAATCAAATCAAAACCAGAAATTTATTCTTCAAATAGGACTTTTACATATACTATTGCAGTTTTTTTAAGATTTACATGTACAAGATATTCGCTTTGATATTCACAGTGAGAGCTTATTTAATATAGGCTTATTTAAACATTATATAACGCCAGAACTGTTGTTATTAACAAATATTATATGCGGAATCTCTGAACAGGAACAATGATTTTCGATATTTGTTGTAATTTGAATACATAAATAAATATTTACTTAATAAATAATTAAATATTGCAAAACACAAAACTCATTCTTGGGGAAATGTATAACTTTTTATAACAAGTTACCACACAATATTGTTAATCTACCTTTTAATAAACTTAAAACTCGGGTAAAAAAAACTTTGATGAGCAAAGGATATTATCGAGTCCAGGATTACTTGGATGATCGAAGTGTCTGGGACTAAAAAACCCTCGCTCGTTGAAATAAACACATTGTTAATAAATTCTTAGGTAACTGTGTAACATATGTATATTTAACTGTACCTATTATAATAACCTTTTGTTACTTGTATCATAATACATTATTGCTAGTTTTTAAATGATTGTATGCGCGTGTCCTGCGGTTGTTTTTTTTTTAGTTGTGCTAATTTACACGGGTACCTGTTTTTGGTAATTTGTACCCTTTTGTGGCTTAAGGGTAGTCATACTCTCATTAAAATCTGTTCGGCAGTGTCGTGTGAGGCGGGTCGTTACGTTCCCTAAAACATGGTTGAGCGAAGCGATGGCTGGTTCATGCGTCATGCTCGTGAACGGGTGCTGCCAGCGGAGATGAGTCTGCTCTTTGCTATACTGGGTACTACTCGTATTTATTATAATTTTAATTTAACTTTAATATATTCTTTTAAAACTGTATGACACGGCATTCCTAATATAGGCACGTTTTCAAATTATATTTTTATTAATTATATTATGTAATGGAAAGTGACTTCATGAATTATCAATATTGAAGTCATTTTTCAAATTGACAACTCTGTAACTATTTAATACAGGGAAAAAAAACAGCCATTGCTGCGTTTCTTGCCGGTTCTTCTCAGTACAAGGTCTCCCGCCATAGATTTGCGAACCGATGGCGTAGCTTTTCGACATTCACAAGTGCTTGTAACAGCCCAGACTGAATAAATGATTTTGAATTTGAATTTGTAAAGTTGTAGTGAAATAGAGCTGGGTTAGTCGTTGAACGACAACTGCGACGTCGTGTCGTGTCGTCTATGGCGAGGTTAGCTAAGTTTCTTGAATAATGCGAGTGTTATGGCCTGAAATATGGTTCATTTGGCGCGAAGAAACTTCTCTAAGTGCGTGAGGAAATCGTATTCATATTTTTTACGCCTCAACTGTTCCCGACGCGCCATTTGAATAAGCGTCTTGACTGTGTCTTTTGCGCGTTACATCGTTGAGACGGACTGCTTGAAATGTATGAAATTTTCATTTCAAGTTTATAAATGGAATATTTTATCAAGGTATTCTCGCGAAAGAGGCTTGATCAACCTTACGTTATTTTGCTAATATTATTTAATTTTTAAACTGAAGCGAAATTGTTGATTATTTTATTAGGGGAACTATAACCGAGGAGAATCTGAGTTATAAAGAGGTTTTTAAATCTGTCTGCTACATTCTACGGTAATTGCTTTTATTTTCCTGTGCTAAATCAAAATCATCATCCAAATAAACTTTATTAAACATGGCTGACTTTACAAGGACTTATAGATAAAATTTATAAACATAAAGAGAGGCGAGAAAAAAAGTGTTATATTAGGGGGAAAATAACCAAAGTAAAAAAGAGTAATTTAAGAATTTTTAAAACTGTCTGCTAAACTCTTCTTTTCAACAATTACAGAAAAAGTAATCCAAAAACATTTGTACATGTCGGCGCTGAAATCGCTAATTAAATTAAGAGAAGTTTTATGATTATTATTTATCTTCCGTTAATTGTCATTATTTTGTGAAATAATAATTAATAAAGTTCGAATATATTTTGATAAGTTAAAATCATAAATTTGTTATTAAAACTTGTCAAAATATTTAGAACTAAGTTCCTGATTAGTTACAAAACTTTTAATTTGATTATTTTTAAATTATAAATGTTTTCTTTATATGGTAAGTTTAAATTAATATTGGATTTATAATAATGATTCGATGTATTACAATTACATCAAATACACTGCTCTAGATATTAAGTCTCTAAATGTTTTACTCTCGAGACGTATGGTGCGATTTTGAAGATGGCGCGGCATACGTCGCAAATAAAAATGATCTTTAATATTTTCATTTATTGTTAAAATAGGTAAAAAAATTAGACACAGTTTTTATTGAAAATAGATTATATTATAATGATGTTTCATAATATTATTTGAACGAGAGATTTTTTTACTGTATTTAAAAAACAGAAGTATGTCGAAAAAATTATGTGGCGACATCCGCAATGAAATTTAAAAAACAAAAAGTTTACGTTATAAGTGTCTTTACAAAACTATTGCATTATTTTGTTGCATTATTGCATAATTCAAAGATGTACGTAGTCTACCCATCCGCACTGCGCTGCGTCAGCGTAACTAAGGCCTAATTGCCCAGACATAGTTTGGGTACAATCTTGTCTCTCGGTGGAGACGTATATAGGCGGCGATGAAGTCTTTAAATGAAAACTAATATTAGATTCATTGTATTCGAAAAATATTTACTGAATTTGACATTTATTAATTTACTCAAAATCAAACTTAACGTGAGTGAAGCTAGGCGCTAGTTCATAATAAAATTAAATAATTTACTTATGATAACTCATAAGTAGATTTTATTTCAATTTAATACATTCTCTTAAAATCTTACATTTTATTAATAACTTAATACACCCTCTTACAATCCCTTAAGACACAACAAAAATTGATTAAAATTCAGCAAATACATCGCCAGACGTTGCTGCTGCAGAAGCGCAAGCCTCAACTTAATTTAAACGTCAAAGAAAACTTACCTTAAAATTAATATTTCTTTCATTAAAACCTTGTAATATTTTCGCTGCTGCATGCATAAGTAATGTCCATGAATAAGAGGCAGAATCCGCGCGCCCTGATTGCGCGGTTCTTCGGACGGGGTCGATCGGCGTCGCTTCTGTAATTGCGTTTATTTTCCTGCGCTAAATCATAATCATCGTCCAAATAATATTTATTCAACATGGGACTTTACAGGCACTTATTGACGTCAAACATAAATAAAATTTAAAAACATAAAAAGAGAGAGAAAAAAAAATTGTATAGAGAGAAAAACACCAAAATAAACCGAGTTATAAAGGGATTTTTAAAGCTGTCTGCTACACTCTACTTTTCACAATAATTGCATAAAACAGAATAATCCAAATATATTTGTACAATCCTGGATATATAGCGAAACTAAGTATATTTTTGTTTTATCATTATGATTATATTTTCTTCTTTTATTCTGTTTTTATCATCTGTGAAAAAGTTGTTGTTATGGGTATTACAGTGATTTTTATTTAATCAAATTATTTGCTTTGAGGCCAGCTTCAATTGTTGAGTATGTTACAATACAGGTTCCAGGGCCGTTTTAACGTACAGGCTACAAAAAACTAGGGGTTCGTTTATGGTCTAATATATAAATTTTTATAACAAAATTCCACATAGTGTAGCCTTTTAATAAGTTCAAGGTACATGTTAAAAAGACGCTAATGAGTAAGGGCTATTACAAAGTCAATGATTATTTAAATGATGCCAAAGCTTGGTGTTGATTTGAAGATATTACATTCTAAAGTGTAAATATTTGTTTACCCGTATAAATTGTAAACACATATGTACATTGTATAATAACGACATAATTTATTGTAAATGTTGTTATTACTTTTGATAAAACTGAGAAGTTTCTTGCGCCCATTCTTCTTATCAGCTAAAAAATACGTCCTGAATGGGTGGTAGGGAATAAAAAATGGAAGATTCAAAAGAGCTTTCTATAAAGTCATATTTGAATAAAGTTAATTTTGAGTTTGATTTTTGATTGTTTGATATAAAATAACCCTTGTTGGTAAATACCAAAACATAAAATTCTAGTTCCTTGCAGTATAAGCTCGGCTAATGTCGTAACTTATTTGATGTTAAAGAAGCTATTCTTTGTCATTCAAAAGTAACAACGTAAATAGTAATTCAATAAATTAATTTTCATCACCAATTCAATTCTATTTTGTCTATGATTAGACCAATGTTCAACAAAGGGTCTATATTGTATTAAATTAGTAGTTTTCATGAATATTTGTTCATCAAGGTAATTTTCCTCTAACCCCAAACACTACTTTTAACTGTGGGTTTTTGAGGGTTACAGATTTAATGCACATCCCACAGGAACAACAGGTACTATAGGTAACTGCAACCACGTACATGTGTGCAGTCTGCTTCTTCGTCAAAAATGGTGAAATAGCAGGGTAACTATCTGCACATAAAGTGTGGGGAAAATTCCCAAAAAGTTTTTGACAAAGAAGCAGACTGCACACATGTAAGTGACATGTGTACAGCTTGCTTCTTTGTCAACATATCACATATATAAGAAATGATGAAATAGCAGGGTAACTATCTGCACATAAAGTGTGCGGAAAATTCCCAAAAAGTTTTTGACAAAGAAGCAGACTGCACACATGTAAGTGACATGTGTACAGTTTGCTTCTTTGTCAACATATCACATATATAAGAAATGATGAAATAGCAGGGTAACTATCTGCACATAAAGTGTGCGGAAAATTCCCAAAAAGTTTTTGACAAAGAAGCAGACTGCACACATGTAAGTGACATGTGTACAGTTTGCTTCTTTGTCAACATATCACATATATAAGAAATGATGAAATAGCAGGGTAACTATCTGCACGTAAAGCGTGCGGAAAATTCAGAAAAAGGTTTTATTCAACGTTTGTTAAAATGGGAAACGTATTCGTGAGGCCGCGGGATTTTATTTTTATTATAGCCCGACGATGGTTATTTACGAATTCCCTGGCAAATTTATTGGCCCATCAATCAAGCGTCGATACCTTGGGCTAATACCCGACGAAGGGTTATGAGGGTGCTGTGGAGGCGTTCCATCAATAGCAGCTTGGACGAAGTGAGGATGGGGTTACTAAATAATATATGAAAATTAAATGGTCCAATAGTTTTGGAGATGGTCCCAAAGAGTCTAACATTTTTGTTTATATAATAATTTTGTGAGCTATTTGTGAATAGGACTATTTTAAATTATATGTATATAAACGAATCAAATATTTAATTTGTTAACATACGACTACTATAATTGGAAATAAATGTCTTTTTTTGTCAAAAATTCAAAGCGGACATCTAATATCAAAATTATGTCTATAAAAGTATATATTTAAAAAAAATTAAAGGGTTACTCGTTCAGTTTAGAGATCAGAGACCACAATAATCTTTGAAATATTATTGAAATAAACAGTCATTATCAAACTATTTATTATTATAAAACCTCAATATTAAGTCACGGATGATTGTGCACGTGAAGGTATGATGATCTTTGATCATGAGATCTATCATAAGACTGATCTTCGATTTGGAGCCAAGTTATGCTTATATGTATAGTTACGCTAGTGACATTAAAAATAGGCTGATTGTTAAGTTTTATATTTTATTATGTAAACACCGTAAAACACATTACATCAGACGGACAAGAAGGTGAGGCTTCACTATTGTTGGCGGATAACACCTTAGTGTCGAGCCCGGATGATTGAGCACGTGCGACGAATGCATGAGGTTGATCCTGGACTTAGCCGTCGCTCCATTGTACGTGATAGATGTACAGGCAATCTTGTACGGACATTAAAAATAAGGGTTGTGTACGATTAACGTACGCTATCAAAATTAAAATCAAAACAAACTTTTATTGACGTCAAAGCAAATTTAAGCCTCAGAGAACAAACTTAGTAAGTGCAAAAACCTATACACCTGATTGAAAATTGGGAGAGCCTTCAGGAGAAGAACAGGTAAGAAATTATGAACGTCTATTTTTTATCTGCTCTTTTCCAACTTCATTTATACATACAGGCATACAGGCATACAGGCATACAGGCATACAGGCGGAGATCACAGTTTCCACTTGCTACTATTTCTTTTTTATAGGATAGGGCAGCAAACGAGAAAACGGATTACCTGATGGTAAGCAATAACCGTTGCCTATGGACACCCGCTACACTAGAGAAGTCACAGTTTGTTTTTTTTTTCCACGGGGGATGGTAGTGAATCCTCATAGGGGGCGCGCCACCACAGTGGTCGCTATGACAACCCCCTGGTGCTTGGACGACCTCGCACCGGATACCACCCGCAACCAGTCTATGGCAGGTGGTTATGTTGGACTCTAGCAGAAGGCCAGCCTACCAACTAAACACTACCTACAGCCTTTGGTCGGGCGGAAGGCCTGGGACCCTATCGGCTTGAACTAACGGTCCCGCACTCCAGAATGGGGGAGGAGTCACAGATGCGTTGCCGGCCTTTTAAGGGAATAAGGGAATAAGGGGGGTAGGAGGGGAGGGGGCCTCCGGTACCCTCACTCACTCGGCGAAACACAGCGCAAGTGCTATTTTACACCGGTTTTCTGTGAGGTCGTGAGGTCGTGGTATCACTCCGGTCGAGCGGGCCAATTCGTGCCGAAGCATGGCTCTCCCACGGTAAAATCCTAACATACTTTATTTTACATTTATTTTATACATTTATTTTCTGAAGAATGCATGTATGATTATAAGACATAAGAAATAAGATTACAATGTGAAAAATGACTAAATCTAAAATAATAGATTGAGGCGACGTTTATTAAAACAAAAAAATAAAAAATAAATTATTTCAAAATTTGGTACATAATCTATGGAATACAGGATAGCTGCGCTTATTACTTTTGAAGATACATTAACATGTTTTTGCGGCGCTGTCGCGGATTGCTGAAAAACACTCAAAGTAAAGCCACTGCAATCAATCAAATCAAATCAAAATAATCTTTATTCAACATAGGCCTTCACAGGCATTTATTGACGTCGAAACAAACAAAACAAAAAAAAAGCTAAAAAAAAACAAAAACCTTGTCCATACGTACGAATAAGGAAAACAAATTGACTCTACACCTGTTCGGAAATTGGGAGAGCCTTCTCGAGAAGAACAGGCAAGAAACTCTGAAGGTCTATTTTTTATCTCCTCTTTTCAATGTTAATAATTATAATAATATAATATAAAAATACAATATAATCTAAGATATAATCATACCTAATACGATTACAGTCTCATGAATGTTTACATACACATATAAAAATAATACATTATAAATAATGTTGTTACCAAACATGGCTCTATGAATAGTGTCCCTATTCCCAAATAGTGTGATCATTTAGATAGTCACTTACTTTATAATAACCTTTACTCATGAGTGTCTTTTTGATATGGATTTTAAATTTATATAAAGGCAAATCAATGACACTTTGCGGAAGTTTGTTAAACATAGATATACATTTCCCCAAGAACGAACAGCTAGTTTTATGGAGTCTGAACATTGGAACGGCAAGTTTATTTTTGTTTCTAGTATTCACATTATGTAGATAACTGTTTTTATTGAATTTATTATAGTTTCTATATACAAAAACAAAATTATCATATATATATTGACTAGCTAAAGTTAAAATATTAATTTCTTTGAACAATTCTTTTAAGGATTCTCTAGCCCGTAAACCCGTATATAGAAAGTATACATATACTTTCTATATAAAAAATAATGTTATATTTATTATGAGAATGCTTCAAATGTGTTTTATAAGAATTCCTCGAGAAATATAAAAAATATATATTAATAAAAAATAAACTAAAATTTCTATATTGACATACTACGAGTATCAAGAGAAATAAATTGCTCTAATTATATAAAAATGGTCATTATTAGTTGTAGTTGTCTACCTTATTGCATAGCTGTTCCTGCGTTATGAAATTGCTACATGCTACCTTTGCTCGGGTATAGTGAGAGAGGGATGGTGTTATGGGGATTGATAGCACCATCCCTTTCTAATTGTACTCAAGCTGAAATTTAAGTTTGAGTCTTGTTCTTTGATATGAGTCTAAGTGATTAGTAACTCAAATCGGATTGTCGGGAACTATACAGAAAGATTAGCATTTGTCGTAACTATTACTTCTTACTCATTCTAGCGTTTTGTCTTTTTAGTAAATATCATAAAAAATTGCATCCGTAATTAGAATAGAATAGAATTTGTAATCGCTGAAAGATTTTGATAGATATTTTTTTACCTTTGCAGTATATTTCACGCTTCTTTTACGGTTGGCAGCCCTGTAGTGTTTTGTCATATTTTTCACGCGTCGTCGCGCCTTCGTCCGGAGAGCCCTTCGAGTAAGCTATGTGCATACATTAAGTGAAGGGCGCGCGACCTGGCGACAAAGACGCCTCTCAGATGTGCTAATTGGTAGTACTTGACATTTTGTTTTTATATCAGTGAATCATTATAAATATAATTATTATGAAGTAGTCTAAATATAAATTGACTTTGATGCCGGTGAGCCTGTACGTTGGAACTAAGTCTGGTCTACGAATTTGATGATTCTGGGTCGATCCTGCCATGTAGTTTTTTTAGTTTCTTGAATTTCATACATACATTTATTTGACGTTACTACGGTGAAGGAAATTCTTAGGCAACCTACATACATACATCTGCAAAGAAATTCAAATATGTATATAGGCAAACAATATATATATATATATATATACTATATATATAGACACACTTAACGAGTTTAACTATATTGTTAGATTATGATCTGATAGTCAAAAATATAGTAGTAGTATAAAATAAAGATAAATATAAAGTTAATATTCAATTATGATTTAAATAATAAGGTTGGAACGTCAAAGAAGTTATGGTATTGGTCCACAAGTCTACGGGGGAAGATATTGAACTAGAAAAAAACACCAAGAAAATCAGACATCTTTTTCGTGTATTGTTATTGTGACGTCAATCTGCAGATATCCTCAAAACAAAAACTTCGATCTAAGTAATTATCCAATATTAAATGAAAGTTTTTCATTACAAGTTTGGATAAATATAAACCACCAGAATTTACAACTTTATATATTGAGTTTCAACCTAGCTTTAAAAGTTTGGTATAGATTATTTTTGTTTTTAATTGGCTGTAACCTGTTTTTGTACTGTATATCATTTGTATATCATAAATAAACTTGGTTGCTATCAAATTATATTGAAGCTGACAATTTGTGCAGATGGCCGCTTTTATTATGATCCACTGATTCTTTATAAGACAGTGAATTAAGATCATGACACAACTTCAATCCACGACTCATTACAGTACCACTTCAAAGGTTTTTGCGTGAAAAACTCCACGCATTTTTAGCCGTCAAATTCTTTTATGGAGTCGCGAAGTGTCTTTAAGCGCCACAACGGGTTAGGTGGCTATTAAACTTAACTTTGGGTTTTACTGGCGTGAGAAAAAAGGGCAGGTGTGCCTCCGGGCCGATATTAAAATGTTTCATGTAAATTTCAGCCGTTCCGCGGTCGTATTTCAGCACTTCTGTCTGTTATTTCGTATTCATAGACGACTCTTAGTTTAATATTGGGCGCGGGGTTATTTAAATGTTATTTTTTCGAGAGACGATTTCGAATTTTCCACTGTGTTTTCTCTTCTGCTATTTTAGGTAAGCAGTACTGTTCGGATAATGTCCTAACTTAATAATTAGGAAGATTTACCCAGATTGATGTATAATTAAAAGTGGACTGTATATAAGGTACTAGTTATGTTATATAGATATATATACAAGTCAAGCCCGACAATAATTTTCGACTCGCTAGTAACGCAGTATTGTTCGCGAATGTTCGATCTGGAGACCTATTTTTGAATTACGAATGCTACTTCGAAATCACCGATGTGACTAATAATCACCGATTTTCAATAATTCTTATTTTTGAATATCACTGATGTGACTACCTTAGTCACAGGTGTGATTTCATTACGAGTGCCCTCACCCACTCGTAATCAAGTCATACTTGTGGAAATGTTATCTGTGTTTTGTTTGTTTTTTAGTCTATATATATATATATGAATGTAGCATACATATATATATATATATATATATAAGCTACATTCATATATACATGTATGTATATATTATAGGTATATAAAATTTTATTTACATATATATATATAACCTTTATATACCTATAATATATACATAGATATATATGAATGTAGAATATTATATATATATATATATATATATATATGTGTATATAATAACCGCAATGGATAAGCCGGCAATAACCGGCAGCGATTACATTCATATATACATATATATACCTATAATATATACATACATATATATATGAATGTAGCATATATTATATATATATAATAACCATAATGGTTAAGCCGACAATAATCGGCAGCGGCTACATTCTGCGTGGAACCGAACTCTTATATTTATGTGTGTACTTTATCTATGTTGGCAGCTCTGCGATCGACTTTCAAAAATTGGATGTTTAGGAATCCGTGACCTCAAAGTCACCGCTGACTATTTAGTCAGCGGTGATTTCGAAGTCGCATTCGTAATTCAAAAATAGGTCTCCTGTTCGGGCGTAATTGGGTTGCCGCGCGCCCGAGGTGAAAAACCGGTTCGTTTCTAGCAAGTGCAGTGATGATCTGCGTTAGTCCCGGCGGGCGCATTATAACCAGTACAGATAGATAGATAGCAACAAGATAAGATGTTTACCTATACTAATATTATAAATAGTAAAATTTGTAAACTCAAAAATTACTAAAACTATTTCAAAAATCATTTTAATATTAGAATGCTACATTATCCCTGACAGTTAAAGGGTATTATAATTAGAGCGGTATTATATTTTTTCTTATACATTATTTATTTATTATTTCTTTCCTATGGGATATTTATTTCCTATGGGAAAAGTGGATAACTGATGGACCGATTTCAAAAATTCTTTCACTATTAGAAGACGAAAGCCATTGGAAAAACCTGGAGCGAAACCAAACGCGAAGTTCTAGACCGCGCAGGATGGAGACTCACTGTGGACGCCCTCTGCCCCAGCTAGGGGACACTATTAAGTGTCCCCTAGCTAGGGCAGAGGGCGATTAAAAGACGTTGATTAAAAGATGATGATGATTAAAAGACGTTATTATCTTTGAATAACAGTATAATATAATTTTTACCACGGAAAATACCGATTTACTATCCGTGCGAAACCGAGGCAGGCCGCTGGTCAAAAATATAATATATAACAACTTTAAATATAAAGGGCAAGAAAATGTTTTAATTTTTATCGTATTAAAAACTAGGATTTGTAGCAATCTATATCTACAGTAATATTATAAAGAGGAAAGATTTGTATTTTTGTATGTAACGAGCAAACTCAAAAAGTACTGGATCGATTTTAATAATTCTTTTTTCATTAGAAAGCTACATTATCACTGAGTAACATAGGCTATATTTAGTACTAGATTACTATTGAAATCTTTAGAAATTCTTATTAAAACCAACTGAAGGTGTAAAAAAATTAGCCATAAAATGTCTTTCATCGCATACGCTGCGAAGAGTAATGTCTACCCGTGCGAAGCCGGGACGGGCCACTAGTAATCAATAATAAAAAAATATATAGGGTAAATATCTACCACGATCAAGATTATCGAGATCATGCACTATCAATATTCGAAAAATACACGAGAACAACGTAATCGGATCGAATCCTCGAAAATAATTTAGTTTAAAATATGCAAATTCTTTGGTCAAGTAACGCAAAGTATGAAAATGAGTTTACAGTGGAGATTAATAGGTGAAGTCTTGATGAAGGCAGTGGTTAATAAAGTACTCAAGGGTCGTTCAGACGTACAGGGACGAACTAGTTTATAACTGAGTTTATAATAATCAAAACGCACGTAAAATCAGTCTTAATACATTAGTTTTAAGGTTATAAGTTGAGTTATAATTAGAGATCGGATAATCGGATGCATATTTATCAAAAGTTAGTTTAAGAGTTTAAGACAAAGTATGGAAACGGCTTTTTATTGTTTTGTTAAATAAAAATCGGCACCATTTCTGTTTTTTTATTCAATTATTTAATTGATTATTGTTTTAGTCAAACTAGCTCACTACTTTCGTATAACACTCTTCATGTAATAAATCGTACATTTACATCGCACGGGGAACTGAAACTAAACTTCATGTAAATACGTATGCATAGTTGTATAAATGAACCCGGAGTCTCGGTCTTTTGAAAATAAATACCACGTGCTAATTTAGTAATTTTCAAACAATATCACTACGTTAAATTTGCAGTCCCGTATTTTCCCGGGATTTTTATTTAAGAAAATGTATTTTAAAAAGCCGCTTCCATAATTTGTGAGCCAAAAATTAACTTTAGGTAAATATGCATCCGATCTCTAGTTATAATACACAAATGATTAACAAAATAATTATTCACTATTTACTGTTTAATTTCGTTCGAACCGTAGAAATTTCCATCTTCGACTCTGTAGGGTCATCCATCACTCCCCATAATACAGATCCTTCTCGTTCTGTTAGAGGTTGGAATTGTGTCTTTATGGCTAGCTGTTTGTCAAAATTCAAATATATTTTTATGAGTTAAAAAGATGAGTTCCGTCTTTATATTACGGTCTGTAAAATATAGCTTGATACCTGTGACAGTTGTCTGACTGGCATAACTAGTGCTGTACGTAACCAAGTTGTTTAGGCTATACATAATACATAGATTAATATATGCATAAATAATATAAATAAATAATGAAACTGTCGCAACGTTAAATTGACCCACATATCTAAACTTGGTGAGTTGGGAGTTCGATAATCAGCCTTCCCTTCCTTTTCTATCTACCCTCTCACTCACTCACATGAAGAAATTGTGCTGGATCATTGTCTGTGGACATTGGGTACTTAATACGTATGAGATAATTACGCTCTCCATATTTTGAATATATAGTATGTAGAAGGTGATAACTGTGCATAAAAATTATGTTGCAAGATTGAGAATGTAGCTGAGTGGCCACTCGAAATAAAATAGATACTTAAAACAAATTATTGAGCTAGCTGGAAGAGGTATGAATCCACGCAGAAGCGGTGAGTTTACCATTATTTCTTTTTCCTTTATTCCAAGTTCTAATTCACCGAAATAATTAAAATCGAACCGGTCGCGCTTTCACAAGTATAATTTTATCGATAGTGAAGTAGGATTTGTAACATAATGTATATATGTGTCAAATCTTATTTAAATTTTTTTTTTTAAATATTTGTTACACTTACACCAATTAGCCTAGCCCAAACTAAGCTCTATAAGGCTTGTGCTATGGGATCTAGGGTAACGGATAGACATACATATATTATACATATATAAATATTTTTTATATTATATTTAGCTTATATTAAGTAAATTTATTCAGTAAAAGGTACACGACCTAAATCATCGTCATAATCGGAATCAGATTCCGATTGTAATAAGGAGTAGATAACTTATGGCCGTTTTTACCAACCTTGTCTTAGCTTAGGTGAATCCTAAGTGACATGCTGTCACTTTTTATATTAACTGAAAAGAGTGAGACAGCATGTCTCTTAGGAGTCGCCTAAGCTAAGACAAAGTTGGTGAAAACGGCCATTAGGCTACTAAAAAAAAAAGATTAACTATTTTATTATTACATTCCACGCGGACGAAGTCGCGCGCACAGCTAGTCTAAAATATACGTTGGAGTAATTGGTTTGGTGCAGTCGAACGAGTCTTTACAATTCGTTTTTGAGCATTGTTTTGTTGGCTTCTATTTCCTTTTCTTGCAGCCATGCAATAATTTCTAACTTTCTGTTTGCTGAAGTTGGTGACTTTGGACCGAGTGATATGGAGTGTTATTCATAATAATATAATGTTCCTCCTTGATAATAAAATGTAATAAGGCTGATTATAAACTATAGTTTTCATTGATCTCTAAATACATGTCTCCGACTAACTCTTCTTTAAGGCAAATCAAAGTCCATATATTATGGACGTATATAATATAACATATTATAAGAAGATCCACGCTATTATTAAGAGAATGACGTAACTTTTTACAAAACACTAGATGCCTAAGGCTCTGAATTAATGTATGCAAACGAAACTCAACTAATATTTAATAGAAAGCTATAGAGGGTAATTTGAAAAACATGTGTTCACTCGTCGACAAGTAAATGAGAAGTGAAGTCGCCACGAAGCCTCTGAGCTCGAGAGCGCTCGGATAAATTCGGCTGCTGTCGGACGCACGAACGCTATATAGCACACGTAGCGCCATCTGTTTTTCGAAAGCGATAACACGCAAAAATGATGGACAGCAATGCCAGGGTCAATAGTTTGCACTCACTTTTATACCCTTCGTAGACATTTTCTTTTTCATATCTCCTACAATATATTATTTTTTGGTTAGTAAAACTACAACGGTGTTCCTGTTACACACGTCGCGTTGCCTACAAATATCTACAAATTCTACCTTGAATCGTCCGTATTTCTCAGTAATTTTTTGAATAGCAATCAAAATGCTAGGCCCTCGCTCCATCCCTGTAGGTTATAAGCTGCTGGCGGCTATTTGTTTTGATTGTATTAATTAAAACGCGAATCCCTCAAAGTTTTATTAAGATTAACACCTCTTCTTTCACTCCATATTCATGTCCGGATTACTTCGTCCAGGCTCGTGGCTTTATTTAAACTTGTTAACGCCTTTATAAAATAATAGCTGTTCTGTAGAAAACAACTTCGGCAAGGGAGGGCGGATTAAAGTTCGTTGATTTATAAAATTTTATAATTATGCTAAAAGGTGAGTGGATTAATATGATTGAGATATTATAACTTTTTACAGCCTAACTTTTAACATCACAACATTATTGACACAAAGTTATACCAGATAGTAGTACAATATTGTCAAAAAGAGATATTTTTATTGTAATTTCCTGTTAAATTTGATATGTCCCTTGATGATAATAGCAGACTAGGTCTAAGGACTAGCACAATAGAATAATTGTGGGCTGAAGTGCGATAGTCCCCACAAAAAGTCACTCAAAGTCACTCAAAGTCACCCACTACTAGCATAAAGTTGATTGAACTTATTTGCACTAGAATCCTATCTCTCGATTTGAAAACTCCTCGGTTGAAGTGTCGGGAGCACAGAGGGTCTTAAAGAATTTCATTCCTTCACAGTAATCTTTCACCATATACAAAAAGTATTGTAATAAGCAACATGATATTTCATCACATACTAGGTAAAAAAAGGCGATATATTTTTTCATACCACTATATTGACAAACACAGAGACCGTTTACATTAAGGGGAATAGTTACAGTCGCCCATCCTGCATGTGGTTCCTTTAAGAATGGGCTGTCGCTTCCTTCGGCGAAGGCGCCATCTCGCAGAAGAAGCAAATGCCCTCAAGCCGGTTCCAACCGCTGCAAACGGATAGGTAAGTGAAGATTGGTATTTGCAAAAGCAATGTGTGCCTAATGACCCACCCGTAAGGCCAGCACTGACCCTATGTACGTCACTGTAACGCTTTTTTATGAGGTGATTCTCCCCACCTGGCGAAAGCTCAACGGGATAGTTGGGTAAGTCAGGGCGCGTGTGTAGTGGCATCACAACATGGACCTTATCGCACGGCGATACACTCCATATCCATATGCATACGCCTGGCGCTCTTGCTAGGAGACAAACACTCCCACCACCTAGCCAACGGACGCGTATAGAGTAATTTATCCATATAACTAAATAAAAAGGTTCCTGTGAGAATCTCAATAAATTTGCAACCCCACTAAAACTACTGTTACATTGCCAATATATGACATAAGATATAAGATCACAGAACCCAGAAATTTGGACTATTTTACCGGTCACATTAGAATACAGCAATGCGGCCACTGCAATTTTGCGGCAGATATCAGAAAAACGGAGGTACCCAAGTAAGCGACTCTGGTACAAAGTCTCTCTCCAGTGATAACATTCTGATAATCAAATTCACACTTACTCATAAAATAAGGAAGGACGTGAGCAACCCGGGCCGGGTTCGCCGACGATGTGGTTATATTACCATAACACACGGGCGTGATATTGGAACTGAGATATAGTTCACAGTCCAGCAGTAAAACCTCTTTCCTCCACCATTTAGGTCGAATAGCGCGTGAAGAATCTGCGACTGAGCTGTATCGATCGCTTTGACTTAAGACCAAAACTCTAGAGTTGGTGATACACATTAGATCCTTTTCTTTTGTTTTGATGTAAAAGTTGGCTGTTAGTGTCTTCAATGAAAAGGCTATTTTTTTCCTCAGGATAGGAAGGCTGAGAATCCATCGCAAGGAGCACGAAATGTGCCTAGGATACCCCGGCAAGTGTCACGGAGGTTATGTCGGACTGCACGTGACCAGAGCGGCCTGACCACGTGACCTACCAACTAAATTCAGCCTGTGCCTAAGTTCTTAGAACTATATAGGCAAATCGTGAGGGCGGAGAAGATAACGGCTTCCAGCAACATTACTTTAACCACTCATGAGTCGAGCACTGAGAATATTTGCTCGAGGGATGAAATAATTCACGCAAGTTTAATTTTATGTTTGGAGGTTATTTTACGAGAAATTTACCAACATCTGAATCGTCAACAAATCCAACAAAACCTTGGAATACCAATCTCAACACGATACGTATGTGACGCATTGTTCATTGTGCATTTCGAAAAACTGTTTAGGGCAGTGATTCCCAAAGTGTCTATATCGTCCCCTAGGGTTCTATGACAACCTGCAGGGGTCTACGTCAACGAAAAAAAAATTTGTGGTCCATGAAATGAAAATGGGGGTTCATAATAATAAATCTCAACATACACTGATAGTATCTATTTACTTATATTACACTATATTCTAATATAGAGACACATACATTATGAACCTGACCTTTTTTTTGTTCCCCTGAGGAAAATGCATTAAATTGCATACGCCAGCTGTGGTGAGCCGGTGGTCATGTGGGGCTCTTCTCCCCAGAAGGGGGAGGCCTACCCACTAAAAACTCAGGGGTGGCCTTCCTCAGGCATTCAGGGAGACCCCGGGAACGCCAGCCGACATCCGGGAACCCCCAGCCTCCGCTCCCCCGCTGATACAGGGAAGCCCTCCTGACCTGACCTTTTTTTTTGTTCCCCTGAGGAAAATGCATTAAATTGCATACGCCGGCTGTGGTGAGCCGGTGGTCATGTGGGGCTCTTCTCCCCAGAAGGGGAGCCTACCCACTAAAAACCAGGGGTGGCCTTCCTCAGGCATTCAGGGAGACCCCGGAACGCCAACTGACATCCGGAACCCCAGCCTCCGCTCCCCCGCTGATACAGGGAAGCCCTCCTAACCTGACCTTTTTTTTTGTTCCCCTGAGGAAAATGCATTAAATTGCATACGCCGGCTGTGGTGAGCCGGTGGTCATTTGGGGCTCTTCTCCCCAGAAGGGGGAGGCCTACCCGCTAAAAACTCAGGGGTGGCCTTCCTCAGGCATTCAGGGAGCCCTCGGGAACGCCAGCCGACATCCGGGAACCCCCAGCCTCCGCTCCCCCGCTGATACAGGGAAGCCCTCCTCGGGGGAGGCTACAATACCTCCCCCGATCTCCTCCACCGACGACGCCCCCCGGCCACGGAAGGGGCGTGGTCCCTCCCGGGGCGCTGTATCCGCGGGCCGGCGGGCTCGGGCTTTATATAATCCTACTAGCTTTCTGCCCGCGGCTTCGCCCGCGTGGATTTCGGGATTGGGTCTATAGAAGGTTAAGGGTCATAGCTTTTGCCCACGACTACACGCGCGGAAGTCGATTTATGGCGCGAAGGTTTTATCGCACTTCCCGTGGAACTATCCGTTTTTCCGAGATAAAAATACCGCAAAACCTTGCTCAAGAATCACTCTATCTATTGATGAAAACCGCATGAAAATCTGTGCAGTAGTTTTTGAGCGAAGCCTTTATTGCGCATCCCGTGGGATCTGTCAATTTTTCCGGGATAAAAAGTAGCCTATGTTACTCGGGGATAATGTAGCTTTCCAATGGTGAAAGAATTTTTGAAATCGGTCCAGTAGTTTCGGAGCCTATTCATTACAAACAAACAAACAAACAAACAAATCTTTCCTCTTTATAATATTAGTATAGATAATGATTCGAAAAACACGTTATCAGGTTCGATCAATGATATTACGAGTACCAACTGTGAGAGAAAACCTACTGTTACAATGATGTGCACTGCGAGGTGCAGTAGGTGCGCTCAAATAAAAAGTTTAGTTTAATTGCTTACAAAAGACGTGATTGAGGCTTACGGCTCTATGTCGAGGGTTTATTTCTTTATCATCAAGAAAACTGGTTATAAATTAAAACTTTCGGATTTCACCATCAAATGAAAAATGTTCAGAAGATAAGCTTCTATTTACTTTAATTTTACACACTTTAATTTTAAATGTAAATTTGCTATCAAACTATTTAGGTGAAATTCACTCAGTAAGATTTCTAGTCTTGTGAGTTATGAAACAAATACGATATGCATTTATTAATTATTGCTCTTAGTTACTTCATGAATAACTTGTTTAATGATAATTAGGATATATGGTAGAATGGTAGGGTTTATTCGTAGTATTTTTTGTTATTTATTTACTTTTGGATCCCCATACAGTTTTTAGTTTTGCTGTATATACTAAACAAAAAATGATGCTATTTGTAACTGGCTCAGCCGGTTCCCTCATGGGAAATTGTGAAATCTTACTGATTCACCATTTTAAAAAACTCTTATGATACAAGGTGAGTACAAGTCAATAATTGACTAAATGATAAAAATTATTAAAATGATTCTATGTTTAGTCAATCATTTAATTCCAGCATTATCACTTGCAGATATGTTTATCGTGATCTATCAAAATATTTTATTTAAAACGTTATATTTCTTGCCGCTATTCAATGGGTCTGTGGTAAAGATATGATTACTTTAAAACATGTTTATACTATAATAATTTACATTATTATAGTTTTTTTTAAATAGCGGAGGTTTAAAAAAATAGACCTTTTGAGTTTCTTATTTGTTCTTTTCAAAAAGTTGTAATGTTAAGTCATACTTTGCATTATTTTAATTATAAATCTGTTTTCACATCTACAAGTGCCGGTAGTGACATGTGGCAATAATATTATTTTGGTTATAATTTTTAGTAACAAGCATGTTTTATTTAATAGGATAGAATATTTAATAAAGTTATGACGGGAATAACGCACGGATGTGGTCTAAAAGTAACTTTATAATAAAAGAAAAAAGGACCACTGTTAGGGTGGATTCAACTCAAGGGACGAATACCAAGGACGGCATCCAGAGTAGATTTATAGCTAATTCAATTAACATTATCCTAGAACAGTCTTATGTTGGCATGCGGTTATACTTTTTTCATTTAAGACAAAATGGCATTATACTGCCTATATCTGCCCCTTCTGAAGACCACGAACCCACACTTAATATATTATAGTAATTTGGACTTAGTAAACTGCATTGATATAGCATTGATTCTTCAGATAACCTTGTTGTTTGCTTCTTTGATAACACGTTCGTTGCAGCGACCGAGTGATTGGCTACTACTACGCAACTGGAGACGAATTTTGAAACAATAGAAAACCAATTCGCATTCAAAATCGTGAGATTCGTATACGTATTACCGAATTCACTATTTCTGAACTTTCATTTCGTGCGTTGTGCTACGAGTGGTTCAACCCACTCGTTTTTGATTTCTACTAGTAGAATATCCAACGCTGAAGTGACGTTGACAGTGATCCGTTTCACGTGCGGGTCATCGCCGGCTTTTTGTTTTTGTTGTTGTGATTTTGAATTTTACTGCGTAACGGAATTAAATAAAGAATTTGTTTTTAATGACAACACTGATTTCGAGTGATTCAAAAATCTATAAAGTTGTAAGCAGTAGAAAATGATTTCGCGCACGATTTGTATTCGTATTCGAATTCCAAATTCACGTCTAATGATTCAAAAATACGTCTCCTGGTCGCGGGCCTACAATGATTTATTCTGTTCTGGGTGATTTTGCATACAGAAATTATTTCGTTATAGGAACATCATATAAATGTATATATCAAATTGAAAAACGTAAAATATATATATATATATATATATATATATATATATATATATATATATATATATATATATATATATATTACCAATTAGCCTAGCCCAAACTAAGCTCTATCAAATTAAAATTCAAAATCATTTATTCAGTCTGGGCTGTTACAAGCACTTGTGAATGTCGAAAAGCTACGCCATCGGTTCGCAAATCTACGGCGGGAGACCTTGTCCTGAGAAGAACCGGCAAGAAACTCAGCAAGGGCTGTTTTTTTTCCCTGTATTAAATAGATACAGAGTCGTCAATTTGGAAAATGACTTCAATATTGATAATTCATGAAGTCACTTTCCATTAACTATATGCTTGTGCCTTTACTATAAGGCTTGTGCTATGGGATCTAGGGTAACGGATAGACATACATATATTATACATATATAAATATTTTTTTACAAATATATATCAACAACCATGACTAAGGTACAAATGCTCGCATTCATCACACAAACATCTGCCCCCACCGGGATTCGAACCCGGGACCTCAGAGATGGCGACACCTTGAAACCGGTGTACTATCCACTCGACTATGGAGGTAAAATACATTGTTACGTACGTACATGTTAAGATCGATATTGCCAGAGCTACAGCGCTACTGACGCTCGAAAAGTAGTTCAATGATTATTTCTTTATTTTCCTTTCTTATTTATTTTAATCTGTTGTTATTTTGTAGATTTTTGTATAAAATATAGAAAGAGAGCAAAGGATCATTCCTGTCCAAGAAATTTTTCACTGCAGCAGAAGATGAGCCACTTAATTTTTCTCCTTATTATTTTACTAGCTTCCGCCCGCGGCTTTGCCTGCGTGAAATTAGTTTTTGTCAATCCTAGTATACTAACTTTCAACCCTTATTTCACCCCCTAGCCGCTCGAAATTTCAAAAATGCTAGAACAAATGTTTAATGATTTCTTATCAAGTGCTTAAATATACATTTTCATGGTTTTATCTTTTAAAATTAAGAAATCCCATACAAACTTTCAACCTCTATTTCAATTCCTTCATCCCTTTTTTTCGAAATAAAAAGTAGCCTATGTTCTCTCTCAGGGTCTAAAGATTGTCTGTACCAAATTTCATCAAAATCAGTTGCGAGGGTTAAGCGGGAAAGCGTAACAGACAGACAGACAGAGTTACTTTCGCATTTATAATATTAGTTTGGAATAACAGGACAAAGCCTACTGAATTGATTACATCCTGCGGTCGTTTTTTTTTTTAATTGTGATAATGTACACGGGTACCTGATTTTGGTAATTTGTATCCTTTTGTGGTTTAGGGGTAGTCATACTCTCATTAAAATCTCTTCGGCAGTGTCGTGTGAGGCGGGTCGTTACGTTCCCTAAAACATGGTTGAGCGAAGCGATGGCTGGCTCATGCGTCATGCTCGTGAACGGGTGCTGCCAGCGGAGATGAGTCTGCTCTTTGCTATACTGGGCACTACTCGTATTTATTATAATTTTAATTTAACTTTAATATATTCTTTTAAAACTGTATGACACGGCATTCCTAATATAGGCATGTTTTCAAATTATATTTTTATTAATTGTATCTCCTATATTATGTAATGGAAAGTGACTTCATGAATTATCAATATTGAACTCATTTTCCAAATTGATGACTCTGTATCTATTTAATACAGGGAAAAAAACAGCCCTTGCTGAGTTTCTTGCCGGTTCTTCTCAGTACAAGGTCTCCCGCCGTAGATTTGCGAACCGATGGCGTAGCTTTCGACTTTCACAAGTGCTTGTAACAGCCCAGACTGAATAAATGATTTAGATTTAGATTTTGACTTCCTTAATACTTAACAATATAGTCCCGCAGAGTGCCCAAAAAGTGATTAAAACTTTGATGAAAGGACTTTTTGGATTTCAGTAAAAATAATCATAGCGGACATTTAAAACATATGATTGTAAATTACATGTCACATAAGTTTTAATTTATTTAATACAATAAATATTTGATTTATTTTCATCTAGATTTCTTGGTGTCATTTTGACTAGCAGATGTATTGTGTAATCCTATTGCTATCAATTTTGATTGAAATTAAAAATTAAAATCCAAAATTTATTCTACGAATTGCAATCTTACAATCACTTTTGCACGAAAAAATGTCACCCCATTGGTACACAAGTCTACGGCGGGAGACTTTATACTGGAAAGAACCAGCAAGGGCAATTTTTTTTCCTTGTACTTTTTACAGGAGTCGTCAATTAAATCAGGCTTCAGATGAATAATCTGAACCCAACTAACTTGCTTTTCAAGTTTATGCAACTCCACATAATATCTAAAAATTCACTAAGTTGTTTACTTTAATCAAAATTATCATTAAAGTAAGTATTGTTATCATTAAAGTAATATTTAACAGTACAATAACCTTATCAATTGACAAATAGTATTACATTGCTGCCTTATTAACATTAAATCCGACAATTATATGTATAACGCACCAATGTATTCACACTGTCTGTCAGTTTCAAGGAAAGTTTAATAGCTACAGAGATACATAATGCGCGTGCAGTTTTATCAATTCTCACATCTTTCGCTCTCATCCTTTGTTTTTGTACGAATCCAAGTCAGATATAAAAGGTAGGTAGGTACACTTAAGACTCGGCGAGTATCTCTCAATAGCGGGTATATCTCAAAGCTTTCTCCCCGCGTCCTGTTTTATCCTACTTGACTCGTAATGTGGTGAATTCATACATGAACAATCGGGATCTGGAGTGTTCCCGAGGGTGGGATACTATTTTCCTTCTTTTAACAACTCGCCGTCGGATGCGCGCCAGCGTAGCTTTGGTTTGCGTTTCGATAAAATAAAGCGGCCATCTTAGATTGGTCTATAAAGTTCAGGTTTCTCTATGCTAGTTTTTATGATTGTTCATTTAAGAGCAATAAAATACAGGTTTAGTTCAGAATAAATGAATTACATGAATGGAATCAATTCAAGCAAATTGTAAAGGTTTATTTAGCTTTTAAAAGTGAACTGGGTAACATGGTGTAAAGTGGTAATTAATCATAATTGATTATCTATAACCGTTGGAGCGATCTTTGCTTTGGATACTAATAACGAATATTGGTGATGAATAATATAATAATACAAATTTTTACACAATAAAAGCACTTCGCCAGTGCTTCAATCGGTATTTCATATTTCGGACTAAAGTTTTGTTAGTTTATGTTAAACAATTAATAATAGGTCTTTACCTATGAAATTGTCGTTCTGCAGTAATGGCCATTTCAAATCAAAATAGTTTTTGTTAGGCTAAGAATTCTAATTTCAAATTAATTTTGTTTTAAAAACATGGGATTCTTTTTCCAAAAGTAGTTATTTATTTATTGATTAGTGTTACATTTTCATCGCATTTCAATCTGTTTCGCCATCATGGATACGTTAAAAATTCGAGTAATTATGGAATATGAGTTCCGTCGTGGCAGCAACGCGGCACAAGCGGCACGCAACATCAACGACGTTTACGGAGCTAACACTACAAACCAACGCACCACCTGTTATTGGTATGCTCTCTTCCGTTCTGGGAATTTCGACTTGAAAAATAATCCTCGCGGTCGTCCGAAGACTTTGGTTGACAATGACGAATTAAAGGCTCTAGGAATCTACGGCTGAATTAGCAGCAGCTTTCGACGTTAGCGTCAAAACAATATTGGTCCATTTGCGTCAAATTGGCAAGGTAAAAAAACTTGACAAATGGGTGCCCCACGAACTCAATGATCGCCAGCGCGAAGTACGCGTCGAGACGTGCCTTGCACTGCTCAACAGACACACAAATGAAGGAATTTTGAACCGCATTGTTACCTGCGATAAAAAATGGATTCTGTTTGATAACCGCAAGCGCTCAGCAAGGTGGTTGGATCCTGGTTCAGCACCTAAGCAATGCCCTAAACGAAAACTTACCCCTAGAAAAGTGATGGTCACTGTTTGGTGGTCTAGCGCCGGTGTGATTCATCACAGCTTCTTGCCGAACGGGATGAGCATTACTGCAGATGTATACTGTGAAGAATTGAACACAATGATGGAGAAGCTGGCATATTTCCAACCAGCATTGGTCAATCGCTCTTCTCCACTGCTCCTGCACGACAACGCGCAACCTCATACTGCACAACAGACGGTCTCCAAAGAGACGTCTCCAAGTTCCAAGTTCCGTCTCCAAGTTGCAAGACCTGGGGTTGGAAGTTCTCCGTCATCCACCCTACTCACCAGACCTTGCGCCTACAGACTACCACTTTTTCCAGAATTTGGATAACTTCTTGGCGGGAAAAAAATTCAATACCCGAGAGGCAGTACAAAATGCCTTTGAAGAATTTGTTGCTTCCCGTCCAACTGATTTCTTTAAGAAGGGCATCAATAAACTGCCACTACGTTGGCAAAGATGCATTGATTGCATGGGTGATTACTTCGATTAATACAAATAAAAAAATACATGAAAAAAAATCGTTTAAAGTTTTTCATGGAAAACGGCAATTTCATAGGTAAAGACCTAATATAAGTCATTTTGCACTCACCATTAAACACTATATACAGTTCCTGTCATTAGTTTTAAGTAAAACATTGTTTCTTCACCATGTATATCATACTTCGTGCTTTTAACCATTACAACCGAAACCACCTACCATCCCTAATTTCTCGCCCGGGAATATGTACGAGCTGGCTACGTACAACGCGTTTTCCTATGTCATCACATTTTTGTATTGACCTCAATTAGCTCTGCTGCACGACATTATATTGATAGATAGATAGATAAACTCTTTATTTACATATCTTCATCACACACAAACATAGTTACACGGACAAACTTAAATTAGACTAAGCTAAAACTTAACAATAACTAAATAAATGCAAACTATAAACTAAGTTGTGTGTACTGCAGAAGTGTAAATAGGTCGTAGCTCAGTGACTGGGATTGCCCACATACGGATGAGAGCAAAGCACTGGTATTCTGCTACAACCTGAGGGTTTCATGCGCACAAAATTAAAGAATGTAAAAGAAAATACATGAATTTATATAAGGATGTATATATTATATAAGTGTGTGGATATAAATATACTAACATAAATAAACAATTAACATTGTCATAGTACATAAGTAAATAAGATTAAAAGAAAAAGTAATAAAAATATATAATGTTGTTTGTAATGATTGTAATGATTTGGTGATTATAACTATATATTTAATTCATTTAATCTTCTCGGCTCTTATGTTCAAATGGCAAAATCCGTCACCAAATATCTCCTTGGAATACCCAAATGCTGTTTGTTTAAAAGATACAATTTTATATGCTTCTTGAACAAAGATCTCGAAGTCAGTTGTCTCAAGGGTTGAGGTAAATTGTTCCAGCATTTGGTAGCTAGGTAGCGGAAACTGCCAGTAAAAGCTATACTTTTATGAGGTGAGTTTTCTAAAAGACATCTACAGGCTCTGGTACCATATCTGTTATGAAAAGAAGATGTTTTAAGTTTGCAAAAGAGATATGTCGGCTTCCCAAATTTTAAGACATCAAACACCAGACAAGCAAGGTGCAAATGTCTCCTAGAGCTCATATTGAGTATAGAAGCCTCATTTAAATATGGTGAAATGTGACTCCTAGGTGGTATTTTGAAACAGAAGCGACAACATGCGTTTTGTACTCTCTGTACAAGGCGGCGAGTCTTTGACTGCAAGCGTGGACCATATACCAAGTCTCCATAATATTGCACATTTTCAATTCGCATTAACCAACCATACCAGTCGCGCGTACTCAAACCACATTTATTTTAGTTAATCAGTTAGTTTTAGTTTTTATATAATATACCAGTTACCACATAAATACCAATTTCATTTGTCGGGGCAACCCGAATATTGTCTTGAGCAATCAGTGCAACTACAATATCAAATTAACATATGTAATAAAAAATTGCAGTACATTTGACGTAGTTAAGTGAAAAGGTAACATACTAACTTCGTCTGCGCAGGATTAGTATTTCGAGCAACTTATATTTTCATAAAATATCTTTATAAATTATAGCCTTTGCGTTATTTTAATGTATAATATATTCATAATATATAATTATGGTGAAATATCATTAAAATCCATTTAGTAGTTTTTGCGTAAAAGAGTGACAAACATTTATACTTACCAACTTATTGATAACAATCAAGCACAAATATTTTATGTTATACTTGCTTTTCGCCCGCAGCTATGCTCGCGTTATATAGGACTCACAATGCAAAAATATTTTTTTCTATGGTAAAAATATTCAGTAGTTTCTGCGCCTATTCAAACAAAAAATTCCTGCCCTATTTTGGCCCCTTTGGGTAAAATTTTAACAAAGTTTGAATGTCGTAATATGCCGTGTTTTCATCCCCAATTTCAATCTTTATACAAAGTTCTCTTAATCTGTCTACAAAGTTTCACCTAATTCGGTTTAGTAGCTTTAGCATAAAATCATTACAGACAGACATGGTTACTTTCACGTTAATAATTTTGTCATACAACATAAATATCATCAGTCTTATTTATGAATGATTATATTTATTTTATACGGAATTGAAAAAAAATTGACACAAGTATGTTTATTTTAAATATAAATCAAATAACACTGATGTATTTTAACAGTATTTCTTTAAAGTGTACAGTCATTTCATGTAAAGTCCAATTGTGACGTTATTATTTCTTGAATAAGATATTTAATAACGAAAGCCTGTATTAAGTTTATCGTATCTCTCGAACGAAGATCGCAATGAAATGCATGCAAATAATGATAACAAACCAGACAAGCAGACGGCCTACCTCACGATAAGAAGCATGCCTTTTTATTTTTATTTTTAACGAGGTGGAATGCTGTATCGCACCATACCTTGTCACCGTAGAACCTGGTGACCTTCGGCTAGCTCCGGATTCCCGACTCTCAGTGTAAGGGGTGTAGGTAGGAAAAATGACTTACGGTTTAGTAACGTTTGTATTCCAACTTCACAATTAATTATTCCATATATAATTTAAAAAAAAATGTTCAAAAGGACTTATTTCGATACTCAAATTTTATAAAATTTTGCTTGGAAATTATAAATTTTGGTATTGTGCATATATCATATCTCTGGACAATCAAATAATAATGAATTTCCAGGAACACTGTCAAAGCGTGACATGACAGTTTTTGAATTTTGGTTTGAGTCATGAAGTAATAAAGAAATAGGCCGAAAATCTTAAGGTTTGACAGCGTTTGACCTCTCAATGGCTAATTACTAGGCGTGTGTGGAACTCACCCGGCGGGAAGCAGGGCATACCCACTAAACCACCTCGATGCTCATTCTATTCTTTTGCAGGCGCGCTTGAGGAGCCGCCTAAGCGCACAGGTCACGCCTTGGGTGGCCATTGACAGGCTATAAATGCTCGCCCTCTAACATCCAGCCGTCTACGTCGGATAGGAGCGGCGTAAGAGTCGATTTCCTGCTCCGAAATAACATTTTCACAGAAGGAGGCTATAGCCTCCCATTCCCTCCCGTTTTCCACTATCTTTGCAACGATTATTGGTCTCTTGCTACCAACCACATACATCACAGCCACCCAACGCCGCGCGTAGCTCATGCCACTGGTATGCCCAGGCCGGGCATTCTATCAACGTGTGCTCTGCCGTATCGTCGGGAGCATCACAGTTGTGACACCGCGGCGTCTCCTCCCGACGAGCGACATTAAGAAGTATGCCTAAGTTATTAACGCCCTTATTTATCAAATCAATTAAGTAATTAATGTTAAAAAAGATGTCTATTTGATGCAACCTACAATATAAGAAGAAAACGTTCCCCTTCGACACTTAGAAAGTTGGCAGTTCACAACAGTTTGTTTTTCCACAAACTTTTTGCTTCGCTCTACTAAATTGTGTAAAGAATTATCACCTATGGTAGTTTCGAACGAATGCAATTTGCAAACCGTCAAAAAAAGAGCGTATTTTCATACCATCGTTGGCAACGCATCTGTGACTCCTCTGGTACTGCGGGTGTCTCTAAGAGGAGGTAATCGCTTATTACCAGGTTCACTTGTCTGCCTCCTATTACATATGAAAAAGGCAAGATTTAAATATTTTTTTCAAATTCATCGTGTTAAATTAATTAACAAATCAAACATTTATTTTCTTTTTGTCCAACTAAGTCTCCAGCATCATATTTGAAACGTTTTAAAGCTGTTGATATCTCTTTGTTCCGATGGGAAATAGAGCCGTTGTTATCTTCCCCATAAGACGCCTACTGATAGGTTTAAGCGTGCTACTAGCATTATTGAATGAAAAAAGATGTTGTTATAAAACCAAAAAGGAGTTATATACATCAAATTATAATATAAATTATATATATTGTAATATAAATCAAAGGGACTGTTTAGTCTGTTAAAAATATAATACTGCATAGCATAGACGAAATTGGCTATCAACAACAACGTGAGTTTAATGCATATTGTTATTTTAGACACATCAATATATTATTTGTAATTGTTATAAACAGCCAACATGATCAAAGTTTTCGTGACAAAGCAAAAGAGCTTTGCGGAGATCAAAGCTTATTTTTTGTTTTATACTAGTATACTAGCTATAAGATAACAATAAAACTCAGACGGGAAAATGATAAGAAAACAAAAGGAACATGGCCGGCGAATCCCGGAGCTGCGGCCACGCCTTATCCGCCCCTTATTATGTAACACTATATCTATGACTATCGTCTGCAATGACAGTCATTGCAGCGTTAGCACGAGGCTCATTGACTACTATCGTTTTTAACCCGTGATGGATGTACGTCAATTGTCGGGCTTATTGGGAACGTGGTTATAATTTTTGTCACAATAAGGGGGTTGGTTGCTGCCTACGGCCCGTTATGTAAGCTTCGACAGGGCTTTGTTTCTATATGCTTACGACATTATTATACATAGTTCGCATAACAATATATTTTAATTCAAACACGTCTAATCAAATTATTATTGTTTAATTAAAAATATACAGGATAGCTTTAAGTTTTCACCTGATCTGATAGTAAGGAATAATAAAGTGTTACCGATTTGCCATTACCGATTTAAACCAATTGCTAAAAGTGGTGCCACTGCTAAGGATTATTTAAACGATAAAAATCCTTGGGTCAATAGACATTTAATATTATTATAGACAAATTGAAGTTATTTCCTTGCCTTCTTCCAAGCCAACGATATATTCTTTTGATATATAAGCTATATTGTTGTTGAGTTTCATCACTCAGTAATTTTTACGTGAAAGAAAAGAAAGAAGAAAGTAAGAAACTTTCATCCATATGCGCAAATCATACAAAATATTAGTAGTATGTAAAAAAAATGTATACTGTTGTTCTTGGGGTAGTTATAGATTTGCTGTGAATCTCATAGGAACCACATTGCTGTCTTCTGATCTGAAGGATAAGGCAATTAAGTTATTGAGTCAGTGAATTTGAATCTTATGTTACAACGTATAATGTTGCTCTTTTAGTAGTCATAGACTTGGTGCAAATCTCACAGGAACCACATTGCTGTCTTCTGATCTGAAAGATAAGGCAATTAAGTTATTGAGTCAGTGACTTTGAATCTTATATTATAATTTATAATGTGGTTCTTTTAGTAGTTATAGACTTGGTGCGAATCTCACAGGAAACACATTGCTGTCTTCTGATTTGAAGGATATGACAATGAAGTTATTGAATCGGTGATATTGAATCTTATGTCACAACGTATAATGTGGTCCTTGTGGTAGTTATAGACTTGCTGCGAACCTCCCAGGAACCACATTGCCGTCTTCCGATTTGAAGGATATGGCAATTAAGTTAATGAGTCGATGATTTTGAATCATATGTCACAATGTATACTGTGGCTCTTATGGTAGTTATAGACTTGCAGCGAATCTCATAGGAACCACATTACTGGTCTTCTGATTTGAAAAATATGACAATGAAGTTATTGGGTCGGTGATTTTGAATCTTATGCCACAACGTATAATTAGACTTGCTGCGAATCTCACAATAGATGACTATATCCATTTACTATCACGTGGTTAATCAGGTAAGTAGCAGCAGCAGCAGCTTCTCAGCATTCGTACAAAATATTCTTATGCCAACCTGTCCAACAACAAGACTTGTGAAAATCATCAAAGCAAAACGTGAGAGTCGGAATAACGAGTTTGCTCTAAGTTAAAGGCTGTGGTCCAAGCGACAAAACAAACGGGACTAAGGACGGGAGGGTTAATGAGGGACGCGGTTTTTCCATGATTATTCATGCTACTCCGAGACCTTACTCAAGAGCACGCCTTCCCAAAGCGAGGCTGTTTTACATACGAAATAAATAACTAGGTCGGTGTAGCTTTCTTCACTGCTGCAAAAAGTTAGGGAACTGTTTTTCAGAAAATTTGATGAAATTGATTTTTTTTAACCTGACGAAAATTACCTAAGTACTTTCAAATTTGAAAACAACACACCGAAGCAATCACCTAAGAAAAATACCATCCAGAAATTTATAGAAAATGTTACGTTATTGTGTATTAAAGAAATTATTAAATATGTGCTATTAATTATATAGGGAAGAATAGAATTTTTCATGGTGCAGATAGAGATTAGATCCAGTAAGTTCATAAAATTTCGTTTAAATGGTCTCTGCGCTTTGAATCTATATTTCCAGGACCGTGTTTTGTAAAAACACGTGATAAAAACGACAAGTATTATAATATTAATTAGCTTTCGCTTTAAAACATCGAACACAGTCTTTAAAAACAACCCATTATTAAATTTTGTTTGATTATTTAATAACTTTTGTTTTGTACTTGAAATAATATTAATGTAAATATTTTAAGGTCATATTTGTAACACAATAGGTCTGTAATCATGCTGTGTACACTATTTTTTGGATTGCTATCTTGTTTTTTTACTTTAATTAGCTATAATGATGTCATTGTAATAATAATTTATTTGTGTAACTTAAATAAATAAAATAATTTTATTTCATTTTATATCAATAACTAGCGACCCGCCCCGGCTTCGCACGGGTAATTCTGATACTAAATACACTACTGAAAAACTGCCATATAGATCTATATTAATAATTGTCGTAAAAAGTACATAAAAAAAATGTTATATACTTTTTATGTATTCATAAGATGGGATATCCATAAGAGATAGGCATATATCATTGCGAAGTTTTCTGTGCGCATCCAACCTCGACTCACTGCGCATCCGACCTCGACTCGGCCCAGCACACGCTGGCGGAGTGCCCCGCCTGGGCCTCCGAGCGCCGAGTCTTGGTCGCAGAGATCGGGCGAGATCTGTCTCCGCCGGCATTGATTGCGGCAATGCTGGCGGACGAGGGAGGTTGGAGGGCTGTGGCCTCCTTCTGTGAAGCAGTGATGCTCCAGAAGGAGGCCGCCGAGCGGGGTCGGAAGATGGCCGATCTCGCTCGAAGAAGGCGGCGCCGGGCTCGGTAGCACAGCTGCGGCGCCGCCGCGGGTCGCCGGCGGGCGCGAGGAAGTCGCGACCGCTACGGCGACCCAGGATGGACCACCGACGACGCCCCTTCCGTGGCCGGGGGGCGTCGTCGGTGGAGGAGACCGGGGGAGGTAGTGTAGCCTCCCCCGAGGAGGGCTCCCCTGTATCGGCGGGGGAGCGGAGGCTGGGGGTTCCCGGAAGTGGCTTGGTGTTCCCGGGTCTCCCTACATGCCTGAGGAAGGCCATCCCTGGGGTTTTTAGTGGGTAGGCCTCCCCCTTCTGGGGAGGAGAGCCCCACATAACCGTCGGCTCGCCACAGCCGGGGTATGCAACTTAATACATTTTCCTCAGGGGAACAAAAAAAAAAGGCCTTTTCAATGTGTACAATACTTAGTACATTATTTTGATAAATCTCGTAGAGATTAGGGCCTGAGTTTGCAATGTAAGCGGAAAAAAATTCATTATTTACGACATCATATTAGAAACCTCAAAAATAACAGTTTGTCTCCACTATTTAATGGATCTTATTATACATATAAACCTTTCTCGTCAATCACTTTATCTATTAAAAAAACTGCATCAAAATTCGTTGCGTAGTCTATTATGCACTTATAAATATTTTTGATAGAATTATTAAGGCAAAAGTGCTCGCATTCATTACACATACACCGGGGCTCAAACTCTGACAAACCTCAAATATGCCACCACTATAAAGTAAATAAAATAAACAAATAAAGGAGAATTCGTAGCATTATTTTTGGGACAGTTTCCTATTTGTTTACTGCTAAAGTTATATGGGCAGCTGAGTTGGTTCCCGGCCTCATTACGATACGGTGACCTCGCTAAATCGCGGCCCACCTACACTATCGTCCCGGGTTCCCGCCTAATGTGATTGTCCATCCCCCACTGGTAATTAATTTTATGGTGACAACTCGAGTGGAAGACATTCCGAGTTTCGGATGTGCTTAAATTATTTTATTGTATGAGGGTAGTGTATACGTGGTCGGACAATTACTTACAATGTATCAACTTTTTGTCATAGTATACATACTTTTTTAACTACATAACTCTACATATTTTTTGTTATTATACTTCTATTATTTCACATAATTAATTTTAATAAAAACAATAAAGACTTTAAGGTTCGTATTCTAGAGTTCAAAATTGATTTTAAAAACAATTTCAATGTCTAAAAAATCTTTACTTAAGCACTGTTGTTCCGTTCCGTTCAAAAAGATGCCCGCTTGTACCCGCAATTGTTATATTTATTTTTTAACTAATAATATGTGTTTTTACTCACCAGACAACACGTGCGCCGTTGTTTATGTAGTGTTTGTGTACTAATGTGCCTACCATATGTTTTTTATAAATATATAGCATATATTATGATACTTGTAAGTGTAATTAGGTGAACGTGTGGTCGTACTATAGGTTTTTTGGTTGATAAAATCCGTAAAAGTAGTAATATAGTTAAATAAAGCCGTATATATAAAGTACTGTGATATATTTCCCTATAAAATGCAATTATTAACACGAATTAATGCTGAAAATGCGACCCAGATAGCATTTTTATCATTAATTCATAATATAGCGCAATATATTTAATGATAAACATAATATATGAAATGACATTCAATAATCACATATTTATTGAGTTCAACTCCATTAAGAAAACTAAATCAGTGTGCATGCAATGCAATTATTATAAAAAGCGGATGAATAAATATGAAGAAATTTTCAATTTCGTTTACTTATTGTAATAAATGTTTTGTCATTAGGCCTTCTTCTGAAGTCAGCTCACATTTTTAATTGTTAGACTGTACGAAATTTCAAGAGTCAACTAGTTCAGTCTACCACGTCAAACTAATTAATACTACGAAAACGGTCGTTATTATGAGCTACACACTGATTGTCTGTAGGTACTTATTAGCGTAGCGTTGAATTCTAATACTCTGCGCTACATCATACTACGATATTTGCTACAAACTTTTTCGAAAGTTCTACATTTTGTCACTTCTACGAATTATTGGCCGAATTTCGGGAATATATTTTGTTGTTGTATCCTACAATATATTGTAGGGTGATTTATATGTTAGCTTATGGAAATCTTGACCAAACATGTAAATCAATCTCTCTGAACTACACGTGTTAACAAGGTGGAGAATTCTCGCTTTTACGAAATGATGGTTCGATATTGCAAGTTTTTAGTCGAGTAAAGTAATAAATAATTGTTTGGCCCTTAGCTGTCAATTCACTGTCACTAAAGGTATATATGGAAAATTTTCAACTGTTAAGTGATTGACAAGTTTGTTTTTATTTTGTTTTATTTGCAGAAACGAAAACATGAAAATACATTGATTTAAAATGAAGTATTACAAAGGATATTGACTACGTTTGCTGATTCCGCGCAGTTGATGATGACTTGTCCAACAAGCAGACAAGGGTCGACACGTGTTTCGTCAAATGAAATGAGAATGTTACGATGGATGTGTGGTGTGACAAGGATGGATAAGAAGGAATGAGTACATAAGAGGAAGCCTGAAAGTAGCGCCAGTGGTAGAAAAAGTGAGAGGAAGTAGATTAGCATGGTTTGGACATGTGATGCGGAGGGATGAAAGTCATGTCACAAAGCGAATGTTGAATATGAAAGTGGAGGGATACACGGGCAGAGGAAGACCGAATAAAAGATGGATCGATTGTGTGAAGAATGATATAAGAATGAAAGGAGTAAGCATGGAAATGACGGCTGATAGAGAGGAATGGAAGGAAAAGATCTACTGCGCCGACCCCAGATAATGTGAAATGGGCAAGAGGATGATGATGATTTAATTTATTTAATCATCATCACAGCTCATATACGTCCCCACCGAGGGGCTCGAGCCTACCCTAAACTACATTAGGGCGATTAGGCCTTAGTCAACCACGCTGGCCCAGTGCGGGTTGGTTGACTACGTACACTTTTGAATCGCTTCGCAGATGCACGCAGGTTTCCTCACCATGTTTTCCTTCACCGTAGGAGCGTCGGATAAATGTACATATGAAATGCGGAACGAAAAACACATTGGTACACGGTGGGGATTAGATCGCGGGCCTCCCGATTCTATGCGGCGCACAAACCAGTGCCGAGACCACAGCGCCACCGACGCTCAATTTATTTAATAGATAACATTTTTTATTTTTTTATCCTATTTGCTTAAAATTGTTTTAATTATGAATTTCAGATAGGGATGAAACGTGTTTGCTTATAAAGGAAATATAATAAATTGAATTTGTGGTTAAAATCGTTGTTCCATATTTAAGCATTGCATTGAAGATTCTACATATGTACGAAGTCGATCGCACATGAATCAGCCCCCTGAATACGTGGGCGACTGAGCGGCCATATTGAAACGCTGCCCAACAAAAACCTGCCTCGCTCCATTAACATAGTGAGTCCGCGCCGATGTCGGAAATATGGACGAGATATAGCCAAAGTTTTGTGGGAAACGTAGTTTAATTTTATTCTGAATTGAATTACGTTTCGCTGCTTGCTGCGGCCAGACTGTGGAGACGGACGTAGTTTAATAAAGGTTAATCAAAACATTTTTTTCCGTGATTTTGCTTCCGACTCTCCAACAAAAATTCTGTATGACGAAGCTGAATAAAGATCATGTTGCGTTTTAGCGAAGTGGTGTCATTAGAGTAATAGGAAGAATACTTTAAACTCACTGTTCCTTATCTGGGTGTAACTGACCTATAGGGGTAAAAGTAGTATTTTATGAAAAAAAAAATACTAAACAATACCAACATTTGAAACTTAACACTTTTTATTCTCAAGTTAATTTTTAATATCGTCCTCAAAATGACCGATGTGTGATGTTTGAATGTCGCTTAATATGTTTGGGCATTTTTTATGGTTCTTATTTTTTTTACATTATGATTGTATTTACATATGATCAATTTTTTTATTTTATTTAGCACAACTAACAAGACATACACTAACACAATGTTCATGGACACTATAATACTTAAAGCTATGCTAAATACTATCTTAATTAAAGGTTGCCACGGCGTGCATTAACTACGAGCAAATGGAATGGAAACGAACATGCTCTTAAATAAGGTATTATACTGACATTGTAATTTATTTAAAGCTGAAAAATGCTAAGCGTTAGTCCTAGATAGGTGAGGTTGAAAATAACGAAGTCATAGGCGTAATGAGATAGATTTGTAATTGCTAGTAAATGCTTTAGATATTTATCTCTTGCTCAAATAATGTGCAATTGAACTTTAAATAAGAAATTTATTCTAAACCAATATCTGGTATAAATGCCTAATTAACAAAGAAATACTTATTTTAACCAGCAATTTAGTTATCTTCATAAAAATTGGTGTAATTTCGTCTGTGCAAGATTTGTATTTCGAGTAGCTTATATTAGATGTTTGTGAAATAATCTGTCTTGTTATCTCGCGCTAAGGGACATCAAAACCCAACATTCTTATGACACAGCAAACAATGACATCGTTTTGTCTCAACCATAAAATATGTCTCCTCCAAGCCGAGCCCGTCACGGTTCCAGTGACGTAGGTGAACAGTAAAAAGCATCTTGGAGGCGCCTGACTACGACAGCCACTTGTCGCGAACGCTCGTGATAAATGGTCGGCTGGCGACATCTTCCGTTCCTGTTACTTATTGTCCCCTTATGTATACGATACCAAGATATATCTTCGTCTACCATAAGCCTTAAACTCAACGCAGTAAGATTTATTATTCTATCTTTGAGGGTATTTGTAAGTTGGTCGTCGAAAAATATTTTGTTAGTACCTTCAGAGAGTTAGGGAGATATTGTACCGAGTCCCATAATGGTGGCGGTTATGTCGCAGTTATGATAAATTTGCGACTTAATTATCTAGTTTCTGTCGGTTTTTGTTGGTATTCAAGGGTCTGGTTAAATAGTATTAAAGGGCCAGCTTATTTTGAGCAAATCGTTTTCCGTTGGTTTCTTTTACACAAATTTAAGCTGCAGCATTAAATTACTTTGTAGGGTATACTATATACCGTACGTACAAAAAAGAGATATACGGAACCTTTACTCAGACATCAAGGCTCTTTTTTTCATTAGGTGAGATTCTTTTTTATAATCAGGCTTGATTTACTGTAGCATAGTAGTGAAAAATCAATCTTTTAAAAGATACGGTCTATACATACCGAAAATATTTATACTACATATTTATACTACTATTACACTACACAGTGACAATAATTTTTTTTTATTTATAATGAATGATGACTTTTTAATAAATTCTATATACATATATATCTTTTGTGTGTGTATTGATATCTATTTTTAACTGTTTTGTACATCTGCCTCATTGTATCTCTGAATCACCTGACTGGACGGTAGAAAATGCCTAAGGCTTTAAGTCCGCCATTGTACACCAATATATATATATATAGATACATAAAGTTTAAATAAATAAATAGTTTATACTTTGGTTTTTCAGTTGCCTGTGATATAACATGTCGTCACAGTATTCTGTTTACCACATCTTATTTTACCCCTGACAGAGGAACAGCAATGCGAACACTGGCTTTTTATGGCAGAAACAGGTAACGCGGAATTACCTAAGCAAATGACTCTGGTATAGTGTCCCTCCAGTTGAGATAGGTAAGACGAAGATACCGTGAAGTCTCTGGGCGTTTATTCCGACCATTGACAAACCACATTCATGTCAATACGGTGGTAGCGAATGAATCGCTAAAGTAGAGCCGGATAGCAAAGAAAATGGAACACGAACATGGTAAGTGAAATCCACGCATCAGTACGGGAAGTGAGGCTCAAGCTCTGGACATCTCCAGGACTTTTATCCAAAAAATATTTCATGTGTTGTTCCGCTAACAAAGAATTCATTGCTTTACTGCGTTGCAGATAATCAATGACACATTAAATTTGGATAAAGAAGAAAGACAGAAAGAGCAAGAATCTCAATCATTTGTTTATAATATTTTAAAAGAATATTATGGATAAACTAGCTGACCCGACAGACGCTGTCCTGTCAAATGTCTCAAATGTCATGTTATCTCATATTGTCTCGCTGTATGTAAAAAAAGATTTTCCCGCTTTTCTGTTGAAATTTTTCCTGAATTTTCTTTGCTATAAACCTCACGGAGCCCGAGACCTTTCCAACGAATGCAAAACCGTGGAAATCGGTTCGTGCGTTCTGGAGTTCTAGCGTCAGGAAGGAAAACCCGACTTATTTTTATATAGTAGATGATTCAGAATTGGGACGAAAAATATTCGATATTCGCAATTATCAAAGTAGCGATTAAATCTCGATAAATGTGTATCGACCAACAACGAGTATTTTAAGACTCATAGCTTCTATATTTTTCTATTTTTCCATCTTTAGCAACATCCAGTTACAACATTATGTTCTTTTTATGAATTCAATAGGCATAGATACAATCTGGAATGAAAATACCTAATTACTGATGAAAACTGTTTGAATTGTTTTTGGATTATCGCAAATTGCCGTTCTGCTTCGACATTTTGATAATCTACGTTATAAATGAAGGATTTTCTGATTTATTTAATAAGCAAGAAAGCTAACTTTCTAAATTTTTATATATAAATCTAGTATAGAACTAAGTGCTATCTAAAGGCATTAAATAATGTAGACAATTAAAATTAAAGGATTACTTTTTCTCAAAGTTATAGTTAAGATTCTGAAGACGATATTTAAGTTCTTTTTCAAATTTTATTTTTTTATATAAAACATAAAGTTTCGATGCATATATTTATATAATATTTTCTACAGTTCTTACATTATAAAGTCATAAAGTCGATCGTAGATTATAAAATAGTACCTTTAAACAAATAGTCTTATAAACTGCCTGTGTGTGATGAGGTCATCATTTAATAAAGCGTTTTTCAATGATTACATGTAAATATTAGAAACCACAAAACAAAGTTAGCAAATAACAAATTAAATCGAGAGCCAAGACCATAAATCTCGGATGGCCGCCGCGGCCATTCGTCATGCCGGCCGCGTGATCAATCTCTTTTACTTCGCCCGCCATTACTTAGTTCCGCCGCCCGCCGCTAGATGGCGCTTATCTCATTTATTATGCATACTGATGACCCGCCTTAATGAGCCCTCTCTTAGTACCTACTTCCCTTAAGATTTTGGCAACGAAAGTTTACGGAAGAATGGCCTGATAAAATGCTGTACCTACCGGAGTAGCCGCATAATGTTTATGCCTCCGTTTTATGTTTTAATTAAGCGGCTTCCTTTCTAAATGTTCCATTGGATCATTTTGTGCTTCTCATAATATAACATTATTTCTACAGAAATAGACAAAATTTTGTTGTAACTGAATTTATAAAACAGCTAAGATTTTGTGTATTTTATTAGTGTATATCAATATATCGCAATTGGCAACTAAATACAAATTATATTGGCAAATGATTTGTAAAATTAAAACAAAGATCTTGAAAATCAATAATAAAGTGATTGTAATAAATATTTCTTTACTAAATTAAATTAAGGCTTTTGACTAAAGTAGAGGCAAATAATAAAAAAAACAATCAGAAAACTAATCTTGGTAGTCGAGTTGTTAGTATGCCCGGATTCGAGTCTTGGTGAGGGCAGATATTTGTATGATGAATACGCGCATTTATGCCTTATAATATATTTATCTATATGATTAATAATGTATGTCTATCTGTTACTATAAATCTTCCAGTACTTACTTTGGGCTAGGCTAATTCTCTGCGCAAGGTTAGTATTTTTAGTGGGTAGGCCTCCTCCTTCTGGGGAGGAGAGCCGCACATAACCGCCGGCTCGCCACAGCCGGGGTATGCAACTTAATGCATTTTCCTCAGGGGAAAAAAAGGCATATATATTTATATATTGTAGCCTATGTGTTATTCTGATATATAAGCTATATTATAGTAAAGTTTTATTAAAATTCGTTCAGTAGTTTTTACGTGAAAGAGTAACAAATATCTATTCATAAAAACTTTTGCGTTTACAAAATAAGAAGGATTTATTTAAATTACATAAACTAACATACATTATTCAAGTACATTTAATAAAAACATGAACATTTTCCAATATATTATTGCAACTAAGCATTGGAAACGCTATCAAATAAGTCCCTTTGACAAACTCTGCACATTATTTGAGAAGCGACACAAGACCCCTGGATAAACAGACGAAAAAAAAACACTATTTACACTTCACCGGGACACACGGACGGCCGGTCAAAGGGACCGTTAATGTTGCAAGCGGTAGCCTCGGATGCTGAAAAGATTGAAACCGATCGACTGAACACGAGGCATGAAAGATCACTAAGACCCCATAAATATTGTAATTTTCACTGTTTCCAATGTGGGGGAGCGCGATGAGTACCCGGCAAAGGAATAGATAATCGAACGATTCACTCTGCCAACGAAATTTATGATTATATTTTTCATTTGCTGTTTATTGTTGCTCCTATTTGGTGGTCAGAGGTGCATTGGAGTTTTAAGTATTTTCTGTTAGAGGTTGGAATTGTGTCTTTATGGTTAGCTGTTTGTCAACATTCAAATATAGTTTTATGAGTTAAAAAGAAAGATGAGTTCTGTAGTTAGATATTGGGAAGATGAAGTGGTGTTTGGAGTTTTTAGAAGCATAAGTTTTATCGGATAGTTATTTATTAAAGTTTTAGGAAAAGTGATTATGTAATTGAGTGACTGAATAGTAGTTCTTTTTTGAGTAAATCATAAATTTTCCCTACAAAATTTTCAGATACAAATGAATGCGTATTTAAGAGTGTATAAGCTATTTCTGTGGATGATAATTTTTGAATTTTAGTGCACATTTTTTCATAGAGCAGTTTTAAAAAGTAAATGGGTTATTCACTCTTTATTACTAATATTATTCTAAAAAGAGTATTTTATTCTTAACTCTAAATTTAATAATAAACTTTGCCTGTTAATTTGGTTCAATGAAATTTATCCCAAAAATGGCAGTAATCTTAATCAAGGTAACTCATTATTTATAACATCAAAGTAATTAAGTTTTTATTGACAACTGACATTAGTCGAAGCATCTACCCGCAGTTTTATTTCAACAAGAAAAATATATATTTATATTTGTTTGTAATGAAAATTAAAGGACGTTTGATGTAATTTTAGAACCAGGGAGGCAATGATCATTTTACTATTACGGTAAAATATCTCCCACAAGACTAAAAGATATTAAAAATTACATAAAAAATTACTGGACATTTCAAGGGATATTTTATAATAGATTTTTTACCTATATAATTGCTGCTTATATCTTTCATACCTTTAAGTTGATAACATTTATATTACATGACATATCGTAATTATTTTTTTTTTGTGTAAAATTTTGAGAAAATCTCACAAGTTTTTATTACAACAAGCAAATATATTTTGTATATAGAAATTTATATAAAATTGTCAATTTGTCATTTCATTCTGTTTTTACTTTACTGTCATCAACTTTATGAAAATATTTTCGTGTCAGTATAATGTGTGTTGAAGTGCACGTAAAATTTAATAAAGTAATTTTCTCGCTTTATAAATAATTTACACATAAGTACAACATAAGTATGGAAAATGCAAACTTAATAATCTTCATATTAACCAATAATTTAAAGACCTATTATATATTTAAAAAAAATACTCAAATATCTCAATAGTTAGGTATACTCAATAAAAGGTATTAGTAATTTTTATAAGGATTCTAAAGAAGGAAACTAAAAGAAGAACTGTTCATCATTGATTCCGTTAATCGAATCAATTACACCAAAAGCTAGTGTTAGGTATACTCAATAAAAGGTATTAGTCATTTTTATAAGGATTCTAAAAGGAAACTAAAAGAAAAATTGTTCATCATTGATTCCGTTAATCGTATCAATTACACCAAAAGCTAGTGTTAGGTATACTCAATAAAAGGTATTAGTAATTTTTATAAGGATTCTAAAGAAGGAAACTAAAGAAGAACTGTTCGTCATTGATTCCGTTAATTGAATCAATTACACCAACAGCTAGTGATAGGTATACTCAATAAAAGGTATTAGTAATTTTTATAAGGATACTAAAGAAGGAAACTAAAAGAAGAACTGTTCATCATTGATTCCGTTAATCGAATCAATTACACCAAAAGCTAGTGTTAGTCGGCGACCAGTTGATAAATTGCAGCCAGAATCGGATCCATCTCGGTCTCTTGTTCCCAAATTAGAAGCGGCCCCCACTGTTTGATATGCACCCTGCCGGACCCACCGCCGGCCAAATATAAAGCGAATTTATAGATTCCAACCGCCCGTTATATTTTATTGTTATTGCTTTCTTTTTATTTTATCAGTGAGCTATTTTTCCAGTAGCCTTTATTGATAAAATGCTCCAGGGAGTGCCTGAGTTCGCCGCTAGTCTCGAGTACGAGATGGCCAGTTATTAGACACATTAATCAAACAAGTGCAAGGGTTGGGTGTGCGTTGTTATTAGCATGAATTGAGTTTTTAGTTATTTTGTTATATTATATTTAATGTTAGTTGATTTGCTATATTATGGACCGTGTCGGGCACAGCAAAAGCAGGAGAGAGGATGACTCATAAAAATGATCTAAGCTTACTAATAAAAATTAATAAAACTACACATCACTCACTACACATTTGTTTCCCTATCATACTTGTTTCGCATATTTAATATAATATATTTTTTTTTATCTTATATGTATTTGGAAGACTGGTTTTTTGGTTAAAATATTTTTTCTTTATAGTACAGTACAGTTCAGCAATTGGAAGTCGGGGTCAGAAGAAATATTTATATTTATATATATATAGTCCAACTTCCATTCAATTTTTATGAAATTTATATATTTTGAGACCAAGTTAACAAGCGGATTATTTTTCTGACTAGAATAAATTTCTCACTTGAAAAAATTCGGCATAATGTCTGAACAGGTCCTGAAGGAATTTGAGAAACAGTAATTTTCACTACGGGGAATGTATTTCTTTCCTTAGAGAATCGCCCTCACTATTTGCCTATATGGGAACTTAGGCACAGGCTGAGTTTACCCGGACGTGGTCAGACCGCTCTGGCCGCGTGGAGTCCGACATAATTGTCAGCCGTCCTCTCCTGAGGAAAAAAAATCTTAGGGAACATCCAATATTGTATAAATCCAATATAGCAACCATCCAATATAGCGCGTAATATATTCGAGGCTATACATTAAATATTCAACCGATTTGAGAATATGGATAGTTGTAAAATTACTGTTATTTACATACAGACATACGTATGATAATTGGCCTTAGAAGGGAAGCTACTATACGAAACGAAATGGTTTAATGGTCGATTAATTTTATATCAATTACTCAAGAAGTGTCGTTATTACAATAACACTTGAAAATTATGTAATTGTATATTTAAGAAATAAATTTGATAATTATTAACATTATTATTACTTAAAATATATATTCATAGCTTTGATTACTATTGTATATTCATATTGTTTTATAAACATCATTTATTATATTTTCCCATTGTAATTTGAATAAGTATTATATTTTATAAATAATATATGAATATTTTAAGAAGCTTTACAAAAGCAATTATGTCGGTGCTTTTGTAATTGTAAAGTGATAAACCTATTTCCGGTCGCAACTGTAACATAAATGCGCTCCCGCCATTTTGATTTCTATAAAAGGTCACAATTTTACGCCCCAGGATATTGTTGATTCTATTATTGTTCAAGTAACATTAGACTTCAAAATTTCAGGCACGTGTTTGGCCTGATGCAAGGGTAAGTGGTCAAACTGCTGCTGCAACAGTTAAGTAGGACATATTTCCTTCAAGTACTTTGCTTTCGTCCTTACAAAAACTTTGTCAGTTGTATTTAATGATTAGCTTTTAAGCTGCTGTAATTTTTCTTCTTTTGTGTTACCAATCTATTTTTTATACGAGTATTACAAACTTACTACCTTTGTATTTTTTTTTCTGAAAGAGCTACCCTTGATTTTGTCGCTAACTCATTTCGGGGAAGTTTTTTTTATTTTTTTATTGCCGTACGTGGCAGACGAGCAAGCGGCACACCTGATCTTAAGCGTTAACCGCAGCTCATGGACTTAAGCAATTCCAGAGGTGGACATAGCTAAACCGCTGCCTACCGAGATAAGATTACTCTGTTTAAACCTCGGTTGAAGAGGGACATGTCATAGCGCAGGGGAAACACCGCTACAGGAAGATTATTCCACAGCTTACAGGTCCGTGAAAGAAATGATCGCTGGAGACGGGAACGGATCCAGGTGGAAATCCCAAATTGGACCTTGCTACTAATGTCCCGAGGATCCCAATACTATCAGAAATACGAAGGGGTACACCTTGGAATTGAGGCGCCATGACAAAGGGGTCCCTCTTGACAGTGAACGTGCAAACTTGTGTCTTTGTAGGGTTGAAACGAACTAAGTGCCTTTCTCCCCATTCCGAGGCCCGCCCAAGAGAGTCCTCGATTTCAGACACGAGTTTCTTGAGTTGGTGGATAGAAGAGAGACTAGATAGAATTAATAAAAATTAATTATAAGTCACTTTATGGTTGTTTTGTAAAGTGTCAAATGACATATTTATCCATAATCAAAGCTACCTACTATTAGAATCTTCATGTTGAGATTTAGCTAGTCACTTATGTAATATGATAATACGCGCAAATCCGCGGGCGACAAGCTAGTTATATAAAAAACCTATGAAAGTGTAACTGCACTAGCCCCTCCTGTGGAGCGATCGCCCTCACTACCAGTCATAAGATCATTAGGACCAAGGCTTAAGATATAGTTTAGTGGGTAGGCAACCTGGGCAGTATCACCTTGCTCCTACATAATTTCCGCGCATCAGCTTATATTCTGGGAATTCTGGGTGAGCTTATCACTAATATGTCAGGAACTACTGCCTCTACTCGCTCGAGGTAAACATTTTTGTTGAATTTTGCCTTTTCCTTGCAAATTTTTTCATTGTTTATTGAGAAAGAAATCTTTTAATACTTTCACACAAGCTAATTGACATTGCAATAAATAATCCCAACTAATCCCAACTAATATTATAAATGCGAAAGTGTGTTTGTTTGTTTGTTTGTTTATTTGTTTGTTTGTTTGTTTGTTTGTTACCTCTTCACGCTTAAACTACTGGACCGATTTCAAAAATTCTTTCACCTTTGGAAAGCTACATTCTCCCCGAGTAACATAGGCTACTTTTTATCCCGGAAAAATCGACAGATCCCACGGGATGCGCAATAAAGGCTTCGCTCAAAAACTACTGCACAGATTTTTATGCGGTTTTCATCAATAGATAGAGTGATTCTTGAGGAGTTTTGCGGCATTTTTTATCTCGGAAAAACGGATAGTCCCACGGGAAGCGCGATAAAATCTTCGCACCATAAACCGACTTCCGCGTATATGTAGCCGTGGGCAAAAGCTATGACCCTTAACCCTCTATACACCCAATCCCGAAATCCACGCGGGCGAAGCCGCGGGCAGAAAGCTAGTTTAAATATAAAGATAAAAACAGTTTTCAAAAAAAAACAGAAATTGAAGTACATAATTTAGTCGATATAAATAGCTGAAACGAATATATTTTTATAGTATATTTGAATAAAGGAATTGTGAGATTCATGGGAAATCAAAAATGGTTGAGATTCAAGAGAATTCAGAAATGGTGAGATTCAAGAGTTATCAAAAATTGCACCAATTAAAATCGCAATGCAGAAACAGATATTTTCTATAGCTATTAAATTAAAAAAATTGAAGTTATATATACAAATTGCAATGTCACAGGTAAACAAACATATTAAGCTCCCTTGCAATCTTCGAGTCTATAACACCCGATCTGAAAGCTCCGCAGTACATCACACACAGCTCAGCTCACAAATGCTCCGACAAACTCTTAAGCTCGTTCGACACGCCGCAAGTATCTGCAACTAATTACCAGACCAATTAACATACGATCCCCGAGAACCGGCAATAAGCGACTTAATCCCATTTCTTATCTTGCCGACTAATGTCTTAGAATTTGCATTCTGTGCCAAAGAAAAGCCTGGGTATTAAAGCGATTGTTGGTGTTAAGCAAAAAATATGTGTTTTTATTATCATTATTTTAATATCCTACGAGAATCTGAAATAAAAAAAAACTCGAACAATAAAATAATTACAAATTAACAAAAAATAAAAAAGCTGAGATTTCTCACGTGTTTCACCGCATACAAGTACCGCGGGATTATGTCTGATTCCAGGAGACCTATTTTTGAATTACGAATGCGACTTCGAAATCACCGATGTGACTAATAATCACCGATTGATGTGATTTCATTACGAGTGCCCTCACTCACTCGTAATCAAGTCATACTTGTGGAAATGTTATCCGTGTATTGTTTAGAGAACATATTGACAAGTCTAGTCAAGTCTAAGTTGATGTGTTGATTTTTCACAATATATATATATATAACCGGCAACGGTCACATTCTGCGTGGAACCGAACTCTTACATTTATGTGTGTACTTTATCTATGTTGGCAGCTCTGCGATCGACTTTCAAAAATTGGATGTTTAGGAATCCGTGATCTCAAAGTCACCGCTGACTATTTAGTCAGCGGTGATTTCGAAATCGCATTCGTATTATCGACCAAACTCAGCTCATTTTCACGTAACATTTAGGGTTGACTGGACTGGAATCACTCTGAGAGATAAGTACAACTTTAAATTAATTTATTTCTATCTGTTCCTATTAGTATTTTTATTGTTATGTTTATTTTGTTCCATAAAGAGGTTCTATATATGTCCTTGTCTCCTGCAAGAAATAACAGTTTAAATGTAAATCCAACGTTGTTAATTAAGAATGTAAGCTAAGATCTAAATCTAGCAGCCCCAAGTAATTTAAGAAGGCTTAACAAAAAAGATTACGGCAGGAATCAAAGGACATTAATTGTAGCATGGTACGAGTAGCGACATCTATCGCCGAGCGGAAGCATCTCGCTAAAAGACCGCAATAAAGACAAATAATATATGCACATATTTAACTTTTGGAAACAGCCAATTTGAAAAATATGCTCTCTTACTCAAGACGCAGAGAAATAAGGTAAATACAAGGAAATACGGAGCCTCAGACAGTAAAAAGTTCCGTGTACTTAGACTTTTAAATTGACATCACAACGGCGGGCGGGCTTTTTTAAATTTGAATACATTACTGTAATTTTTTAAAAGTTCTGTTTGTTCGTCCATTATCCAGGTTCGGCTTTTTAGATTTGGCCATTTATTAATTTCCTTGGCGTGGCGTTAATATATTCGTATTTGGCAAGGTACGGCGGCAGCGAAATTGAAAAGTTTCAGAGCGTGTCCTAATCCAGTGCTGATATACGCGAATTTGAATAATTTCAAAAACAAAGAATAATCCGAGATTCGTCGGCGGAATTAATAGAAAAGCTAGCGACTGGAAATTGAGTTCTGATTCACATTGAAAAGTAGAATTTTGTTGACGTGGTTTTAATTAACACGTACAGAAAACATATAAAGGAATCTAACAAGTTAGTTAGAGTTTAAGTACATTGGAATCGTTTATATTTTCAAAGCAACAGAATGGCTTAGAAATCTTTGAAAATCAAAAGTCATTCTTTATTCGGTGAGATTGGAGTCAGTAGGGTTATATTTAGATATCATTTAGAGTTGTATTACAAAACAAAGTATTGAAAATATATTTACCGTTGTAAAATGAAGGCTGCATACAATTTGAAGGACTTAGGGGGACATTTTTGTATCTGAGGGCTTATGGTAATAAAGAGTAGTGTTAAAACAATATCTGATTTAGCAGACAGTTATTGTATTGTTGTATTTAGTTATTGTTAGGTGTGTTTTATGCGATTTATTTTTTGAAGCCCAAATAAAGAAGGTATTTCGCTATCTTAATTACGCTGTGGTTTTATTATTCTTTAAAATTTGGTTGTCTACTGAATTCCCCAAATTTCAATAATTCACTTTTCTAAACATTTAAAATATATCATACAAAATACTTTTGACTACAGAATTGAATCGTTAGTAAAACATTAAGAATTACTGTTAATAATTAAATAGAATATTAACATGTGTATTACGTATATTTCTTATATATATATATTTTATATATATATATATTTTATATTATATTTATATTTTTACGCTGGTAACATGGTGAATGGGGCCATGCATACGTTTCTGAGTAGTCAGAAAATATCAGAAAAGGCGCGACCAGCAGTGCATGAGGGCGTGCTGGTCCCAACATTAATGTACGGAAGTGAAAGTTGGGTATGGGAGAAACGACATGAAAGCAAAATAAATGCAGTAGAAATGAGAGCTTTGCGGAGTATGGCAGGAGTAAAACTGAGTGACAGATTGTATAATGAAGTGATTAGAAAGAAATGTGGTTTAAAAGAGGATATCGTGACAAGAATAGAGGAAGGGATGCTTGGGTGGTTTGGGCATGTGGAACGGATTGATGAAAGTAGACTGACCAAAATGATTTATGAAGCTGGAGTGAGTGGAGATACGGGACGAGGAAGACCTAGGCGAACATATTTCGAACAAATCGAAAGTGTCCTCAAAAAAGGCCAGGTCAGAAGTACCCGCAATCGTCGAGCATGTATGAGGAATGTTATGAAAGTAGATGAAGCGAAAGAGATATGTAAAGACCGTAGCAAGTGGAAAGACGTAATCTCTGCCTACCCCCATGGGAAAAAGGCGTGAGTGTATGCATGTATTTTATTTATTTATTTATTATTTTTTATTATTTTACAAAGTTACACCAGAAAATCATACAATTTAGTGCAAACATAAACTTACATAAGTTTTTCTGTACACTAAAGATTCATCACATCAGTCACTTACATAATTTACAAAAGCGTCGTTATTGGCACAGGTTGACGAATACGTGGGTAGATATATATTACTAACATATTTACAATTTATATTTATAATTTACTAACAAATTACAATAGGTTCTATGGTATACATCTATTGCGATGGTTATTGTAAGTAAATCAATTATTTTTAATACGAATATACATTTATATTAGTTGAGTGGGTGTAATATTTAAAAAATAATGTTTCAACTTGATCTTGATGTTCTCAGTTGTGAGGGCATTTTTCAGAGATACCGGCAATTCGTTAATAAAGCAAGGAACAAGATAGTTTATCTTTCGTTTACCATACAGGCTGATGGATTTCGGTAAGGTTAACTTAGGATTACTAAAGCTACGAGTTTGTATCTTTTTGGTGGCGTTAATTTTTTTCCGGCTTTCGTTAAAGAACTCTTCTTTTAAAATGCAATATTTTACTTTACTATGTATAGGTAAGATTTTACAATAGTCGAATAACATTTCATAATTGTTTTCATATTTTCTTTTTATGTTATATGGAACTACTGTTTTCAGGAGTCGCAATTGCAACATGTATATTTTGTCAAGGTGTGTTCTGAAAGTCCTCCCGTAACTTGATAAGCCGTAGCCTATTATAGACTCAACCAAAGAATTATATAAAAGTACTAGGGTCTTGAATGGCACTTTCCATTTAATAACAGAGAACTTTGCAAGTAAAGCCCTTAGTTTATTACATACGTGATTTATGTGGTCTTTCCAATTCATGCGGCTGTCAATTACTAGTCCCAAATATTTTTGTTTGTCTACTGTTTCTACAGCTTCACAATCACAATCACATGGACTTACGTTGTTTACATTCCGATGGAGACAATCATGACCGTGTGCTATTAATTTAGGGTGGTAATTGGCTCTGTTTTGACTACTGCTAATATACATTAATTTTGTTTTACTTGCATTCAGCACCAGTCCAACACCATGTGACCATTTTACTAAATTGTCAAAGTCAGATTGTAATTTATTTAAAGCTTCTATTGGACTACTCTCGACAGCAATCAAACATGTATCATCTGCGAATTGAAACATTTCACATTTAGTTATTAGATTTGACAAGTTATTGACATAAATAAGATAATGCAATGGTCCTAATACAGAACCTTGGGCTGTGCCTTTAGTGACTGTGATTGGGTCGCTGTAGCTATCGTTAATTTTGACTCTATATGTTCTTTCTTTTAAGTAATTTTTGCACCAGTTAAGAATATTACCTCTAATTCCGCTATCGTATAAGTTTTTTATAAGGGTATCGTGCCTTAAGGTATCGAATGCCCTACTATAGTCGACAAAGGCTACCATGACATGTCTTTTCGAGTTAAGATGACTATAGATTGTGTCTGTAAATGTGGATAACAGTTGCGTAGTACTCCTCTGGGATTGAAATCCAAATTGTTTTTCAGTTAGTATATTATTCTTTCCGTTAAAACTTTGTATTTCTTTCCAAATGTATTTTTCTGATATTTTATCAATTACAGGCAATATAGTAATTGGCCTATAATTTTCATAGTCCTCATAACTTCCCTTTTTGTGAATGGGTCTGACTGTACCGGTCTTCAGGGCTTTTGGATATACCCCACTTTTAACACTATTATTAATTAAGCTGGCTATGAGAATATTTATCTTGTTACAGATTTTTTTAATATCTATTATTCTGATTCCATCGATTCCGGGTGATTTGTTTATTTTCATATTATTAATTATCTTTTTTACGCATTTTTCACTAGCAGGTCTAAAGCGCATGCTAACGTTAGCTATTTTCGTGTATGTTGTACTATTCAATAGTGGTATAGAACACTTCGGAACAATGGCAGTTACACAGTTCTCGAATGACTTAGCAAAAGAATTAGCGATATTTTTTTCACTAATACCCTGACTTCCAAAAGCGTTGACTATAACAGTGTCTATAGATTGTTTTATTCTTCCGGTTATTTTGTTTAAAATTTGCCATAATTCTCTAGGATTGTTTTTTTGGTTCAGTATTTCTTCTTTTAGTTTTCTATTTTTATTTTTTTGTATTAGTGCATTAGCATAATTTCTAGCTTTGTTATAGTCACGTTTTAGTTGAAGATTATTGGCATCTTTTATCCACCTATTAAATAATTTATCTCTATATATACATGATTTAATGATTCTATCATTTATCCAGTGGTTTTGGCTTCGTAAGTTACTATTTTTTAATTTTACCTGGAATTTAGATTTTTCATAAATTTCTCTGAAGTTTTTTTCTATAAAACTATTTATGGCTACTGGACATGTCAACCTGCAGCCTTCTTCCCATTTTATTTGATGTAATAATTCATCCACCGAATAGTTATTTATACACGTCTTGATTTTAGGAGCACGCTGTATGCGCGTCCCTGCAATACCTGCGCAAGCGAGGACAATAGAACGGTGATCGGCCAGTGTGGTACCGATTGCCGCGGTGTAAAGGTCTTGCGTGCTGGATCGAGCATAAATGTGATCGATACATGTTTTACTAAGTGATTTGTTAGATAATTCTATCCTGGTATACTCAGATATCCCACACACAAGGCCTAAACTGTATAATGTGTTGTTATATTTATGTCTTACAGGGTTGTCATGTTTTAAATCGATGTTGATATCGCCCAGTAAGTATAGATCTTTGTTTTTAGGCAGTGATTTAAGTATGGATTGTAGTTCCTTGATGAATAGGTGTTTACTGCAATTTGGTGGTCGATAAATAACACACATATTAGTCAAGTCAAGTCAAGTCAAGTCAAACACTTTTATTGTTTAGAATCACACGTGATCACTTACAATCGTCATATACAAGTAACTGTGTTGCGTTGTTATTGTGAATAAAATGCATTCAGAGTGTTGTGTAGTGATATTTTTTGTTTTGTATTTGTGTTTGTTATGAACGTATACTATTAAACCACCTCCCCGGCGAGAGTTTCTTAACTTTGAAAACATTTGGTAACCGCTAATGTTAAACAGACTGACCATTCCATCAGAAATATTTACTTCCGATAATATACAAATATCAACCATTTTTTTTGATGTCAGTAAACATTGTTCTAGCTCAGAGAAGTTTTTTATAATAGACCTTATATTAGTATGCATGCATAGTAAATTTATGTTAGACGTTGGTATTCGATTTAAGAAAGTATTTATATTAAGACACTCTGTTAGTTCTTGGATATTATTTAACACTATATCACTATCCATAATTTAAATAGAGATTTACTAAGATGTACCTATATATAATTATCAAAGTACCTAACTTTACAATTAGTTCACTCGCGAAGACTCAGTTGTACACATAACTTGCAAGTCGTTCATGCTTCTTAGTATGATTGTTTTTTCATTTTCGTTTTTTCGTGCTCTGACAAAGCCGTTCTTGAACCATACGTATATATAGTTTTGTTTCATTTTTAATTCCTGCTTAGCATTCCAGAGAATTTGCTTGTTGAGTTTAGTCATTGCTTCGTTTATATACACAATGTTTTTGTTTTTTCCTTGTATTGGGTTAATATCGCCAACAGTGATTTTTGTTTTTTTCGCGGCCATTAACCATTTTTCTTGAACATAATTATCCTTTAGTTCCACTAATAGTTTAGAGGGTTGGTCATTTCTACCCTGCAATATTTTTAAATTTTTTATCAAATCCTTCGATTGATTCAGCTTAATTGCAATGTTTTCTATCACTTTTACAGCTTCTTCCTGACTTATTGTAGATAGATTTGATATTTCAATAATGTTGTTGAGTTTCTCTTGTTCCAATTCATGCATCCGTTGTTCCATAGCACCCATGCGAATTTCAAGGTTGGTATTTTTATTTGTGAGTTCTATATTTTTGCGTTCCAGTGTTTTAATAGTTTTTTTAAGCACATCAATGCACTCCACTACCTCATCTAGTTTCGCACTATGGTATTGCAGCGACTCGTTCAATTCCTTCATTTCGTTCTTGATGGCTTTTCCTACCTCTTTTGAAATATTATTTAACAGTTGCTTAGTATTTATTTGTGGTATCGTACCTTCGTAATCTTCTTCATCCTCTGGAATAATTATTGAAGAGCGTTTTGTAGTATCACATTGACATTGGAGACATGTCCACTCCAGGCTAGGCGCCGCTTTTAGGGCAGCAATTTGTTTACCGGTTAACCCAGTACATTTGGTATTTAAGTGTACAATTTGCTCACATTTTGCGCATTCCACGCCTGGTATTGATTTTGTTATAGTTTTAGTACAATTTTCACATATTTTTGACATTGTAGGTAGTTTATATATATTCAACAACGACGCGATATTAGGATAACGTGTTACTCTCGCAGCGCTCCAGCGATGAAGTATGTATGTATTACGTTTAGCTAACACTACATTTGAAATTGTAAACAGCGAAACTCCCAATAAAAATAGCCGTAGCCGGTTTTTTTTTTATTCCTTTCAGTACAAAGTCTCCCAATGTAGACGCGTTAGTCAGGGGAAGTTTCTTTGACATGTAAAAGTAAGTAAAAATCCTATTTGCATAAATAATTTCAACTTTTATATACTATCTGAAATATGTTATATTGTGTTTAGCATAATAAACTTGTAAGTAAATTACAACATAGGTATATCTAGTATAGACAATTCTTGTATTGTTTAACGTTCTTTTGTTATGTACGCTTATTTCCAAGAAAATATTTACCACTAGATCTGCAATAGGCAAATATATAGAGTATTTGAGAGTATTTTCCTTTTACAAAAAAGAGCGATTCGTGCTATTTACTGTTTACGGGCTAGAGAATCCCTAAAAGAATTGTTCAAAGAAATTAATATTTTAACTTTAGCTAGTCAATATATATATATGATAATTTAGTTTTTGTATATAGAAACTATAATAAATTCAATAAAAACAGTGATCTACATAATGTGAATACTAGAAACAAAAATAAACTTGCCGTTCCAATGTTCAGACTCCATAAAACTAGCTGTTCGTTTTTGGGGAAATGTATATCTATGTTTAACAAACTTCCGCAAAGTGTCATTGATTTGCCTTTATATAAATTTAAAATCCATATCAAAAAGACACTCACGAGTAAAGGTTATTATAAAGTAAGTGACTATCTAAATGATCACAGTATTTGGGAATAGGGACACTATTCATGTTTGGTAACAGCATTATTTATAATATTGTATTATTTTTATATGTGTATGTAAACATACATACGACTGTAATCGTATTAGGTATGATTGTATCTTATACTATATTGTATTTTTATATTATATTATTATAATTATTAACATTGAAAAGAGGAGATAAAAAATAGACCTTCAGAGTTTCTTGCCTGTTCTTCTCGAGAAGGCTCTCCCAATTTCCGAACAGGTGTCGAGTCAATATTTTTTTTTCCTTATTCGTACGTACGGACAATTTTAAGCTTTTTCTTTTTTTGTTTTGTCTGTTGACGTCAATAAGTGCCTGTAAAGGTCTATGTTGAATAAAGATTATTTTGATTTTTTTTTTAAAAGAAACTAGCATATTCCCGTGACTTCGTCTGCACATATGGTAGATTTTTTCCTATTTACTTGACACTTATCGTTAAATATTTGCACAATTTAAACAAACCCTACTAATATCATAAGCGCGAAATTATGAATAGATGTTTGTTACTTTTTTACGTAAAAAATACTGAATGGAATTTATTGAACCCATAGGCTATAATTTGTAAAGATACTAGCTTCCGCCCGCGGGTTCCCCCGCGTGAAATTAGTTTTTGTCAATCCTGGTCCCTGTCTGTATATCTAAGGTAACAAGATTCATGGTCTTATCTTCAATTCATCCCCATACTGGTAAAAATTTCAAAATGCTAGAACAAACGATTTTTTGTTTCTTATGTCGTGATATTTGACGAACTTGCATATTAACTTTCAACCCTTATTTCACCCCCTAGCTGGTTGAAATTTCAAAATGCTAGAACAAATGTTTAACGATTTGTTATCAAGTGCTTAGATATAAAGTTTCATGCTTTTATCTTTTAAAATTAAGAAATCCCATACAAACTTTCAACCTCTATTTTAACCCCTTCATCCTTTTTTTTCAAAATAAAAAGTAGCCTATGTTCTGTCTCAGTGTCTAAAGATTGTATGTACCAAATTTAATCAAAGAATCAAATTTAAAAAAAAAATTAGGGTCGTAGCAGAATACCATTGCTTTGCTCACATCCTGATGTGAGTAAATTTCAGTCACTGAGCTACGACCCTTTTGTACTTCTGCAGCGCACACAATTTAGTTTGTTTTGTGTAATTGTTAAGTTTGTATAATTTTAAGTTCTTTGTATTTGTGTGTGATGAAGTCAAGTGTAAATAAAGTTTTATCTATCTATCTAAAATCGGTTGCGAGGTTTAAGCGGGAAAGCGTAACAGACAGACAGACAGACAGACAGGCAGACAGACGGACAGACAGAGTTACTTTCGCATTTATAATATTAGTTGGGATTGTGTAAATTGTCCAAAATATGACAATAAGTTTCTAGTACGTAGGAAAAAACCTATCATCTGTGCAGATGAAGTCGCGGGCACTAGCTAGCACCTTTATAGGTTGTAGCCTATGTGTTATTCTGATATATAAGCTATATTATTGTAAAGTTTTATTAAGATCCAATCAGTATTTTTTATGTGAAAGAGTAACAAACATCGATATTTAATTAAATGAAAAATAGCTTTAACATTTATAATATTTGTTTTTTTTTTATATTAGAGCAGGCAAACGAGCCAACGGGTCACCTGATGGTAAGTGATCACCGCCGCCCATAGCACAAACAACACCAGAGGTATCATCAGCGCGTTGCCGGCCTTTCATGAATGTATACGCTCTTTTTTTGAAGCTTCCCATGTCGTAACTGGTCGGAAATACCGCGGCCGAAAGTTGGCTCCATAACTTTGTCGTTCGCGGGAAAACGTACGCGAAAACCGCACTGTGGAGGACAGCCAACCATTAAGATGGTGGGGATGGAAAGCAAGTCCTCTCCGTGACGCACGATACAGGAAATCGGTTGGCGGCAGTATCCCAAACAACTCGTCAGAGCACGCCCCAAGTTATATGCGGTAGAGAACACAAAGAGACGCGACATCTCTCCGCAGCGCCAATGAGTCCATACGACTATAGAGCACCGGGTCGTCGACGATTCGAACCGCTCTTCGCTGGATACGGTCAAATGGAAGGAGCTGGTACTGAGGAGCTCCGGCCCAGAGGTGAGAGCTTGTATGTTCAGTTGCAAGCATCTTCAGCTATAAAAGTAATTTAATCATCGATTGTAATATTGACTAGAAGTTCTTCATCTCCAGTCTTTTAACAGCTACATTACAAATATGTTTCTTTCAGTCCTCTCTGTCAATTTTTTTCTATCCCAAGAGTTACGTCAGGGCAACAACTGTTATACAATTGCTGATCTCTTAAAACCATTGATGAACATACCCGTAGAACTCAGTTTGTTTGCTTAATGGCAAACGATCCCACGACAATGCCGGCCTGATCGCTGCGTGCGAGCTGAATACCAAACAGTCGTTCCAATATTTCACACACCAGACCGTTAGGTTGTGCTGTTGGTTGAGTCTTGCTGTACGGCTTTGTCGACGTGTTCCTTGGATATTTGATGTTACTCAGTTTTAGATGAGCTTAAATACGTGCCCAAGATACCGCCGCGGAGGTTATGTTGAATTTCATACAGGTTAGAAATTCCCAAACGGTATGACCTAAATAAATTCATTCTAAGTGCCTTGGTTCTGGTGACCTTGTGACTAGGAATGAGACCGACCATTCGTTAGGATGGGAGCCGTGCAGTCTTTTGGGTATTTTTTTTTTCCTTCTGGAGAGGAGAGGCCGAGAATCTTCATGGACACCACCGCAATCAAGTGCAACGGTGATCATGTCAGATTCGAGGCGGCTCGACCTGAAAGATCTATCGACTCAACTCAGCCTGAGCCATTGGTCCTAATGACATAGGGCTTGACGTAACAGGGAAGACGCAGCGCTGCCCAATAAAAGAGCATATGCCCTAGAAGAGGCACGGTCCTACACCCAAATGGCTCCGGCTTACGTTAATGGGAAACTACTCGTGGCTGAGCAGAAGGCTGCCGAAAAGGAAGGAGCGGTGGCTCAGACGCCGCCGCAAGCAGGTCTTGGAGGTCCTGCGTTAATTGGTTCTGCGAGCGATTTTCTGATTTGGATTGCGGATATTCGCTGAAGGCGGTATGGAGCTGTCTTTTGGCGGATTTCATAACTTTCAGCCTCCTTATATACCACCAGCAGCAATAGTACGAATCAAATAAATTCGTCTTTAGACATTTTACTTCGTTAACAATAATTAATTTTCTTTCGTAAAAAATGTGCTTCGGTTAGTTTTTGACTATTGATATAGTTATAACAAATGGAGTTTCGTGATTAGAAACAATTGTTGATTGGTTACGGTGACCGAAAATCGGTTAAAAGAACGGTTACTATAAACGAAGTTTGAAAGTACGCACCACGTCGCCTGCGGCCCCGTAGGTCACGTTCGGTTGAAAAAGGCGTATCGTCCCACATCGCCGATGGGACGATAAACGCACGCGCAGGGGTCTTATTCCTCGACAAATAAAGTTTCACGCCAGGTGTTTGCAGTACATTGGCGGTACAGCTAATATTGAAGAACTAAAACATGCGCAAAGGCAAATTACACAGTCAATACATGAAGCACATAACATGCTTAAATCTTTACTATTATTATAAATCGGAATGTGAGTTTGATTGTTTGTTTGTTCTGCTTTTACGCCGTAACTACTGAAACGATTGCTTTGAAATTTTGCAGACGTAAAGATAAAAGTCCGGATTAAATAATAGGGTACTTTTTATCCCGGAAAAATCGACAGATCCCACGAGATGCGCAATAAAGCTCCGCTTCGCTCAAAAACTACTGCACAGATTGTCATGCGTTTTTCATCAATAGATAGAGTGACTCTTGAGAAAGGTTTTGCGGTATTTTCTATCTCTGAAAAACGGATAGTCCCACGGGAAGCGCGATAAAACCTTCGCGCCATAAACCGACTTGCGCGCATATGTAGTCGTGGGCAAACGCTATGACCCTTAACCCTCTACAGACTCCCGAAATCCATGCGGGCGAAGCCACGGGCAGAAAGCTAGTGATTAAATAAATAATAAATATTTCTTATACTTACACTTAGCTTTACCCAAAGCTCTGTAAGGCTTGTATTATGGGATCTAGGGCAACGGATAGACATACATAATTATTCATGTATAAATATATTTTGATAGAATTATATATCAACAACAAATATATTCATCACACAAACCTCTGCCACCACCGAGCTTCGAACCCGGGACCTCAGAAGTAACCGGTGTACTAACCATTCGACTACGGAGGTCTTCTAATGATAAAAATGCCTGGGTTTATTTTTAATAACTCAATAGTTACGTTGTTAAATATTATGACTATAATAAATAGCATAATGAAACTATAGTCTTTATAATTATAATATGAATTTGTTTATACTTGTAAAAGAAACTGGGTTCAGACTATTTATCTGAGGCTAGCTTCTAATTGATGAATAATTCATCAATCAGCCAATAGACGCCCACTGCTGGACATAGGCCATCCCCAGGGATCTCCAAACCGATCGGTTCTGGAGACGAATGTTTGAAACCATAGAAAACTAATTCGTATTCAAAATCGTGAGATTTGTATACGAATTACTGAATTCACTATTTCTGAACTTTCATTTCGTGCGTCGTGCAACGAGTGGTTCAACCCAGTCGTTTTTTTTTTTATTTATTTATTTATTTAATGATCACCAACATAATGTACACTATTAAATACAATTAATCAAATTAATATAAAAATGTGAACTAAATGTCATTACAATTATAGGTGATGACAACATGAATTGTACAGTACAGTGTGTTAAACGAGAAAAAATTATTCCATGGACAATAATAATTATAAATCAGAGACATGAAAACAATCAAGGCAAACATTGCAAAGTAAACACGACAGTAACTATATAAACAAATTAATACCTTAACTACTAGAAAATATAACAAATGAATTGATACAATCCTTGGTTATATGTAATGATATATGTGTTTTTGATTTCTACTAGTAGAATATCCAACGCTGAAGTGACGTTGACAGTGATCCGTTTCACGTGTGGGTCATCGCCGGTTTTTTGTTTTTGTTGTTGTGATTTTTAATTTTTCTGCGTGAAACGGAATTTAATTAAGAATTTGTTTTGATGACAACACTGAATTCGAGTGATTCAAAAATCTAGAAAATTGTAAGCAGTAGAAAATAGTTTCGCGCACGATTTGAATTCGTATTCGAATTCCAAATTCACGTGTAATGATTCAAAAATACGTCTAGTGATCTGCTAGCATCCAACGCCTTCTTACGATCCTCATCAAATCACAAGTAACGCGTATCATAGCCGGTCCCAAGTTCTGGTTTTAAAGGTATACTGGCATTGTGGAGTTTTGGACATGCTACTGGCATTTTGGATATGATAGTTTATACGGCACCTCCGAATTTCTCCAGACATGTTTCGATGACTCGATTATCTATTTGTTAACACTCTCCTCAAAAATCAAGAGAGTAGGTACCATAAGTGAACTGTAAAATAAATTAAAGATAAAAATCATACACTACGAGTTCAACAAACAAACAGGAGACCTATTTTTGAATTACGAATGCGATTTTGAAATCACCGCCAACATAGATAAAGTACACATATAAATGTAAGAGTTCGGTTCCACGCAGAATGTAGCCGCTGCCAGTTATTGCCGGCTTAACCAATGCGGTTATTATATAGGTACACATATATATTATATATATATATATACATATACACACACACACACATATATATATATATATATATATATATATATATATATATATATATATATAATATAGAGACTGAAAAATCAACACATTAACTTCAGACTCTTGTCAATATGTTCTCTAAACAAAACACAGATAACATTTCCACAAGTATGACTTGATTACGAGTGGTCGAGGGCACTCGTAATGAAATCACATCCGTGACTAAGGTAGTCACATAAGTGATATTCAAAAAATAAGAATTATTGAAAATCGGTGATTATTAGTCACATCGGTGATTTCTAAGTCGCATTCGTAATTCAAAAATAGGTCTCCAGCAGATAACAGAGATTTCGGATAAAATAGAGAATCAATGGAACAAGACATGAAATAAGGAATAAAGCATGTACGCTTCACGGATTACATAAAATTTGCTGTGTAAGTATTCGATTACATCACAATAGTATTTAATGCAACTTGCAAAAGATGAGTCAAAAAAGACGAGTGGCGTGGGTTACGTAAAATAAGACGCCACGTGTGCGTTACAAAGTACTTATACAACGTTGCATACAACACTTTTCCTACGCATAAAACTAGCTATCATTATTTCATCCATATTTATTAGAATAAGTATTCCCAAATTATTAAATGCAGTGAACTTAATGCGAACAGAATTAATTTAAGGAATTCTGACATGTATTTGACAGATTATGTCTTAGGTAGATTTTGATTTTAATATGACGTTCATAATTCTCTATTGTACACATAAAACACAAAAAAAAAAAAAAAAATAGCAAATAGCAAATGTACAAAAGGCGGCCTTATTGCTAAACAGCAATCACGACTCGTCAAATCTTGACGAGTTGTGTACGAATCGATTTCTCAATACGACGCGAACAAACAGTTCGATGTTCGCTCTCTGTTATTCGTTCATGAGTACACAAATTTATACAAACAATCCGTATTGTACATCGAACACTGAGCATGATATTTCTAATCGACAAAATAGTAGCTCCCCCTATCGGCTCGACGCATAAATTTGCATTCATTTCATAACCAGTGAACAGGGGAATAAAATTAGACGCACATGGATCGGCTTTTTTGAAACCGTTTGTTTTTACTTTTTTTTTCCTGTGCACCTCGCTTTCCAACGGCCAGGCCACCTAGACTAGAAAGCAGATGTTATCCGAACAACACGATTAATTCTCACGCTGCATATTATCTCTAGATCTTAACTAAAATTTGGTTATGTTTTTTTTTATAATCTAGAAGCTTCGCCTTCCTTTGGTTGTAGTTGGAAGCGAGTTTTACCTAGATACAGCTTTTTTTTTATAGGATAGGGCAGCAAACGAGCAAACGGATCACCTGAGAAGTCACAGATGCGTTTCTGGCCTTTTAAATGGGAATATGCTCTTTTTTTGAAGGTTTCAATATCGCATCGGTTCAGAAATACTGCAGGCGACAATTCATTTCACAGCTTAGTAGTGCGTGGCAGAAAATTCCTGGAAAAACTTCCTTCCTGGACTGCCAAGCGCCTAGGTGATGAGGATGAATGTTGTGTCGCGTAGAACGGTGACGGAAACTAGCAGCAGGAATTAATCCAAACAATTCCTCGGAGCACTCCCCGTAATATAAGCGATAGTGAACAGCTAATGAACTGGTGTTTCATCTTTGATTATCTGAACAAAATTATCTATTTCTGACATAACTCACAGTCATTGAACATGAAGATTCTCTTCTTGTCCCCACATGGGAAAATAGGAGTAAAATACAGGATAAAGATTTTATTCCAGGGCAGTCTGCTAGTTTATTTTCTGCTGCAAATCAACACTGTTCTTCATTGATCCAATCTGAAAGGTAAGATTGTAAAATTATTGGCTTGTGTGATTTTACATTGTTGTAAGTTGGCGATGCACGCTGTGGTTCTTATGGTAATTGCAGATTTGCTGTGAATCTTGTATGAACCGATGTTCTGTAGGCAACTGTGAATAAATTTGTTTTTTTTTTTAATGTAAAAAGGCAAACGACCAATAGATCATCTGATGGTAAGCAAAACTAGAGGAGTTACGTACGTCGCCGATTTGGATATAACTTCAGTTCGGAGAAAACGTAGAAGACACTACACTACAAAGTGTGGCAGTGAGAGGCAGCAAATTCCTTCAAACGATGGCGGAAAGTAGCGGCAGCAATTAATACGAACAATTAATCAAGTTGTAAAGAAATTACTAATTAGTATTGAAAAAAAAGTTGCACTGTTCCCGGGAACGATTTTACTAGCACGATGCAATTTATCTATACTAATATTATAAAGCAAAATCAAATCAAATCAAAATAATCTTTATTCAACATAGACCTTTACAGGCACTTATTGACGTCAACAGACAAAACAAATAAACAAAGCTGAAGAGTATGTTTGTTTGATTGTTTGTTTGAATGCGGTAATCTCTGGAACTCCTTGTTTGAATTGAATTTTTTTTATTAAATAGCCCATTTATCGAGGAAGGCTTTAGGCTACATAACATCACGCTGCAACTAATAGGAACGAAGAAATAATGGAAAATGTGGAAAGAACGGGGAAAGTTATTCATCTTTGAGGGCTTCCGTTGCGTGCGCTGCGAAAACGGTTCTAGATACCAAAAAAAATATGTATGGAAGAATTATTTCTCTTAAAATGATCTATAAAAATGTCCGCGACAGTATATATCTATCTTTTAATGTTAACTCTCACTAGAATCGTTTTTATGGTAATCAAATTTGGATATGTCGCGTTGTTAAGATCGGGTAACAGCTGAGGTGGTTGTTTGCAAAAATAAATATTATGCTCAAAATAACTATTCCATCCGGACGAAGTCACAGCTAGTAATTGATAGTTTGATAGCCGATGACGCAAGGAGCAGTATTGGCTATTATATTGCGTGTGCGCTTCATATAATCTTGTTTATGGGTGTATGATTGTTTCTCATTCACGTAAAAACTACTAAATTGATTTTAATAAGACTACAATAATACCTATAACTTATAAATCAGTATAACACATAAAAATCCTGCGCAGAAAAAGTAGCGGACACCGGCAGTCTATACTAATATCATAAAGAGGAAAGATTTGTTTGTTTGCAATGAATAGGCTCTGAAACTACTGGACCGATTTAAAAAATTCTTTCACTTTGGAAAGCTACATTATCCCCGACTAACATAGGCTATATTATATTACAAAAAAAATTTGGGATCCTTACTAAAACTCCAATAATGTGAGCCAAGGTGTAAAAAAATGACCTGAAAAATTCCTTACGTCGCGTGCGCTGGTAAAACTATTAATAATAGAACAAAATCATTTACTACGACTTTGCAGAACTCATCATTATCTACGAAAAGTGTCACGACAGCATATGTCTAAATATGTTATGTCAGAGTAAGCGGTATTTTATTCTAAAAATTTAATTTATATGCCGCCGCTTGAGTATGTGTGTCAAAATCAAATCAAAAAAATCAAAATCAAAATAATCTTTATTCAACATAGACCTTTACAGGCACTCATTGACGTCAAAACGTGTGTGTGTATGTACCCGTGCGAAGCCGGGGCGGGCCGCTAGTTTATAATAAAAGAATTCAATTAAGCAAGTTGGACCGTGTCCAAACAAAAGGTAGAAGAAAACCCATGAAAAAAGCAGCTGTCTGCGTTATCAATCTTAGCGAGTGTAATGTTTTGACGTACCCGTTATAAACACCAGTTATTAGCGAGGAGGTGCTGGCCATAAAAACAATTTTATGTTTTAAACAGATAATATCAAGGTATCAAGGTGAATCATGTTTGCAGGTAGCGGCGCGTCTCTACGGTTTAGTTTCGCCTCTCGGCAATAGATGGCGCTACTTGCTATGAATAGAACATACAAAATAATACTTCTATTTTACCTGTTTATATTAATTAATATATGACTAACGTCACGAATACGATTTTGCCTGCGTCATATCAGATTATTCCAAAGAAAAGATAGAATTTCTCGCGGTAAAATATATGTTTTGTTCTTAGACGGCTTTCTAGCCATTCTTATGTCAAATGCATCGAAACCCGTCCAATTGTTCATCTGATTTTCTAACAAGAAAAATATATTTTCTCGAGATAAAAATTTCCCTATGTGCTTCTCCTTATTTCAAGCTATCCCTATATCAACTTTCATCAAAATCGGTTCAGTAGTTTCTAAGTTGTTCAAAATAAATCTTTCATTCTCTATCTTTACTTTTTAGAGTAAAATTTTAATAAACGTCGAATTTACATCAAATAGCTTAAAAATAAGTGTCGAACTTCTAACTTTCTTCTTTTAAAATGCGCAATTTCTTTTTTAAATGTGTGATAAATGTTCCTTATGTCCTTCTTCAGGTCCAAATTATCGCAATATTAACTTTTATCAAATTATCGCAATATTAACTTTTATAAAAAAAAAAAGAAGTTTCTGAGCCTATTCAAACAACAACTTTCTTCCTCTATTTTTACCCCTTTTAGAGTAAAATTTCAATAAACATTGAACGTCGTCTTGAAACTTTCATCCCCTATCTCAATGTTTTAAAAAGTAACCAAATTAAAATTAAATCCGTTTAGCGAATCTGGCGTGAAAGCGCAACAGACAGAGTTGCTTTCGCGCTTATAATATTATATATTGATAAGGATTTTGTTATCGTCTATTTAGCTTTTAATCCACGATAATGGATCTCAACATACGCTGATAGTACCTATTTACTGACATTATACTATATTTTAATATAATGTTATACACATACATTATTTATAGAAGTAGCTAGGAAGATAAAAAAGATTATATCCTACTACTATTATAAAGGCGAAAGTTTGTAAGTATGGATGTTTGTTACTCTTTCACGTAAAAACTACTGAATGGATTTGAATGAAACCTTACCACAATATAGCTTATACATCAGAATAACACATAGGCTACAATTTTTGAGGTTTCTAATGTGAGGTCGTAAAAAAAACACATTTTTTGCGCTTACATTGCAAACGCTGACTGAATCCTACAAGATAGATTAAAACAATTTACTACAGTATTGTACAAACTCTTCTAAGGTCTACAAAAAAGTCCGTGATGGTATATGTTTATCTCTTAGGAATAACCCACAAAAGGAAAAAGATCGTTAAATGTAGTTTATAGGAGCATACTGCAGTAGCTACCTATAGGCCTATGATTAGGGCTCTGCAGTGCTTAGTTACCGTATTTCTTACTTATTACTAGACTAGACGGGACGAACCTGAAGTCCACGCGAACGAAGTCGCGGCAAAAGCTAGTGTAAATATAATCTAAAACGTTTAAAGCTTAACACCTCTCCATTTAAGCCGTAGGGCCCTTATGGCCAAGGCTAGGCTGAGTTTAGTCGGTAGGTCTGTTGGGTCGAGCCGCCTCGATTCACCAGGAGTCCGACATAATCACCACATATCTACTTACCGTTTCAGTGGTATCCATGAGGATTCTCAGCCTCCTCCTGAGGAAAAGCTGAACACAATTTATTTTTTTTAATAATCTTAGGATATATTGAATGGCATGTATATTAAATAATTATCATATACAAATTGATAACATAGAATAATATTAAAATTAATAATATAATGTATTTTTTAATTTGATAAGAAAATGTATTTTTAGTTTCTGTGTGTTCCTTTATTTGTGTGTGATGAAGATGTTTCGTAATAAAAGATCTATCTACTTATCTATCTATCTAATGAATCATGTGTTACCGATTTTTATAATTTTTATAAATGGGAAAGTGTGTCCGTCTTTCACGGCAAAACGGAGCGACGAATTGACGTGATACGTGGAGATAGTTGAAGGGATGGAGAGTAACATAGGTTACTTTTTATCCCGGAAAAATCGACAGATCCCACGAGATGCGCAATAAAGGCTTCGCTCAAAAACTACTGCACAGATTTTCATGCGTTTTTCATCAATTGATAGAGTGATTCTTTAGCAAGGTTTTAAAACCTTCGATGAAACCGCGATAAAACCTTCAAGCCATAAACCGACTACCGCGCATATGTAGCCGTAGGCAAAAGCTATGACCCTTAACCCTGCTTAAGCCCAATCCCGAAATCCACGCGGGCGAAGCCGCGGGCAGAAAGCTAGTTAATTATAAAGATAAAATATTTTGAATGTAACGGGTATGACAAAGAATGGGTATGTAGTCGGCATGGGTTATTATTTTTATAAGTCATCCAATTCACCTACTTTTGCTGTTCGACAGGGTTTATGGTATTCACGATCGATTGGTAACGCCTAAAAATATTATTGTGGGAAGCAAAATAATTAACTAAACAAAACACATATAAATGTACCATAGGTGAAACAAAAATAAAAAAAAAACTAAATAATCTTTATTCAACATAGACCTTTACAGGCACTTATTGACGTAAAAACAAACAAAACAAAAAAAAGCTTAAAAAAAACAAAAACCTTGTCCGTACGTACGAACAAGGAAAAAAAAAATAAAAAAAAATATTCACTTTACATCTGCGAATGCAACAAGTGGCTTAAAATACGCAATTACAAACTCATTCCACATTTTCAAATTCAGAGACCAGATGAGATGGGGGTACACGAAACGAGAAATAAGCAGTTATAGAATTTAGTTGCAATTAACAGAAGCATGTCTTAACACATCTTTTAGCGATGCACTAATACAGGCAAATTTATTCCTTCGGCACTGCGTCGAATGAATAATGGATGCCGTGGATTCTTCCCGCTGCATGGCGACTGTTTGATGTGTTCGTGTGTAATCGAAGTATCCATTGGCTATCTTATAGTTGAAGTACCATCAAATTAGCAAAAGATTCGCGAAATTTAAGCCGATATTTGTTTGCACTAGGACAATAAAATATAATATAATGATACAGACTCAAACCAGCCTTTCATTTCAGATCAAATTTTCAATAGACTAATAGATTTACAAGTCAACTGAGAAATTTGATCCTTATTATCATTTAATGTAAGAATAATTTTCTTAGTTATTTAGTTTACTTAAGGTTCATACTAAGTTCTACAAATTCACCAATCAATTCAAAAACTAACGTATATCTTACTGCCTTGAGCTATCTTAATTGTAAACAGCTAGTAAATCTTAAAAAATGCTGAAATTTCCGGCAATTTTTTTATATACTTACATACATATAGTCTCGCATCCTTCTCTAGGAGGTAGGCATAGATCATAGCTTTCCACTTGTTACCTACGATTCAAACATATTTCACTAGCTTCCTCGATTTTTATTAATACTTTTATGTATAATAGTCGGTTATGGGTACTCTTGACCTAACCTTCCATCAATATATTACCTATTTGGTCCAGGTATATTCCAAGTATTGCCTACCAACTGACCCATCTATATTTGTCTGATTAATTTCGTTGTCTGTCGTCCTTTCTACGTGTCCAAACCTTGTAATTTCCGTACTCGATTTTTGTCACAACATCTCTCTGATGATGAAAAAATATGCCGTGTGTAAATTTCCTTATCAAGAAAACACCAAAAAATACTCAACCCTGTACGTGGATACATATAATAAAAAAATATTAAACCTGTTCGGATTTTTTTTTTTTAATTTATTGTTAAATTACATTGGTACACTTTTTTGTCTAATGTATCTAGTCCTGCCAAACTGAAACAGTTTGTTGGCAAGTAATCGCGCTTATTCTATATAATATAGTTAGGTGTACCTACATACTATTATAAAGCTTAATTTTAACTTAATCCTAATACAATACAACCACAGTGCAGCACAATATACTATTCAATACTATCCAGTAGAGTACGTTTCATTTTTCTTTTGAGTACATTCTTTGACATGTTGGACTCGCCCCTCAACCACGCCATCTCATTAAATATAACCGGTACCACATATCTATTGAGTCGTTTCCCGTAGCAATTTTTATATTTTGGTACAATTAGCTTTCGCTCTCTTACACTTCTGGTATTATATTTATTAATTATTGTTTTTTTTACATTGTCGTTACTATGATAGACTACTGTTTGATATTTATTTTTTAAATCTACTGGTAGTATTTTTGTTATTTTATACAATAGCCTATAATTTCCTTTACATTTATTTTTTTCTCTTTTATTTATTAGATATTTTAAAAATCTAGTTTGAAGATTATATATCTCGCTTGTGTAAGTTTTGTAAGTACGGCCATATACTTCAACAGCGTAGCTGATAAGCGAATCCACCAGTGCATAATACACAGTTCGAAGTGTTTTCCTATTTACTACATATTTTAATTGATAAAATTTTGTTAGTATCGATTTTAATTTATTGCTAAGTTCAATAATATGCAACTTGAAATGAAAATGTTTATCTACTATAAGACCTAGATATTTGTACGATTCCACATACTCTATACACATACATTTGCAGTTTATTTTATTATTATGTAAGCATTCATAAGTGTGCCCCTTCACACTGTAATTATTATAGTTTAAGTTCTTTGCCATTCTATTATAGGGAGAAAATAGGTGCATGCACTTAGTTTTCTTAAAATTTAATATGATGCTGTTGTCATGTGCCCATTTTATTATATTTTCAAAGTCCTCTTGAATAGCCGTTTGTGCTGTTTCTATATTTTCTGATGCAAACAAGAGGCACATGTCATCAGCATACATGAATACCTTGCACTTTCGCACTACATTTACTACACTATTAACCATAATTATGTACCCAATTGGTCCAAACACAGAGCCAGTCGGTACACCCAGTGTTACACGAGTCTCTTCTCCGACTGTTCCGTTGATCAGAGTTCGTATAGTTCGGTCAGTTAGGTAGTTTTTGAGCTAATGGTTAATTCGCCCACCGATGCCACACTCTTCCATGGCTAGTAGCAATACTCCATGATCTAAGGTATCAAATGCCTTTTTATAATCTATAAAAAGCGCCACTACCTGTTTACCATCATTTAAGCTGACATTAACAAAATCTGAATTGGGAGAGCTTTCTCAAAAATAGTAGATACTCTGAAGGTCTATTTTTATCTCTCTTTTATTCGTCAAAATACATAATTAAATGCAAAGTAAATACAAGTTTGATTGCAACTTCCATTACAATTTCAATTACACGTCAGTTATCTCGATAATAACAAATGTAGCATCTATTGATACATCATCAAATCAAATCAAAAATTTATTCTTCACGTAGGATTTTATAATCACTTTTGAATGTCAAAGATGCTACGCCATTGGTTCACAAGTCTACGGCGGGGGACCTTGTACTGGAAAGAACCAGCAAGGAAACCAGCAAGGGCAAATTTTTTTCTCCCTGTATCATTACAGAGTCGTCAGTTGGAAGCCGGCTTCAGATACACAGTCTGAACCCAACCTCCGATACAAGTTAAAACAACTAACAAATATATATTTCCGTCACAAGAGTCATATCGCATTAAACAAATCTGATATGTATATTCCGGTACAAAATAAAAATGTAATTTATTATTATAACATTGGCCTATAGTATATTTGGCTTCTGTGAGGTTCGTAGCAACTCTCCAATTTAGCCCTACAATTAAGTACAATTAAGATCATGTTATTTCCACTTCTATTTATGAATCTGTACACATAATATTATGTTAAATAAAAAATCTAGGATTGTGATTAAGATTTATTTTTTTTATTTATTTATTTATTATTAACATTGAACGTTTAACATGAATTCTTAGAATCCAATGACAAATAAATATTAATGTCATAAAAAATATATAGTAATTAATTAAATATTAAAATATGATGATTTGTGTAGGTATTAATGATATTAAATATTAAAATGTATAATTGTATATTAAATTTAATATTTGCAATCTATTATTAAAATTATATAAAAATGTATAAAAAAAATGAGACCGCATGGTGCATGAATTAATTTAAGTTTTGAAATGACTCATGTGTAATAGAGACTAAACATTGAATTATTAAAACGCAAATAGGCTTAGTTAAGCATAATAACATAGTTTGTACAAAATTTTGCATGCCAGCTTCTGGTGAATGTGCCGGATATTATAAAGTGCTTATTACTTACTTTAAGACCTGATGTACCTACCACATTCTAGCGAAATAAATGATCTTATCTTATCTTATCTTAAAAAAAAAACAATAATGTGTTCACAATATAAAGAACAACACTACATGAACTAATTTTACTTTTTCCGAGTGATGCCGATTCGCATTGACTCAATACAATAAATATAGTAGGTAGGTAAAAAAAAAAACAAAAAAACATGTGGCGAAGCGACAACGATACACCGTACACCGATTTCACTAATATGTGTGATGCAAATATTTTTAGTTTAGCACAAATTCGTCGTCTATACTAATATTATAAAGAAGTAAAGTTTGTGTGTTTGTAAATTGTAAGGGGTAATCTCGGGATCTACTACACCGATTTTAAAAATTCTTTCACGAATAGAAAGCCACATTATTGCGGAGTGTCATCATCATCATCATCATCATCATCATCATCATCATCAGCGGACGGCGCGCGATGGCTTAGGGTTTAATTCAGTTCGCTTTCGTGCTCGCTTCGGGGATTATTAATATTATGCCCAACGAAGTGGGCGCGGGTCAACTAGTATATATATATTTTTTTATAAAACAAGCTAACTTGCTGCTCAATCGCCTATACTTCTATATTTCTTTTGTCTAGTCTGGCGTGTTTTAGGTACTGTCACAAGCACACCACGCCGTCACGGTGTCGCGTATCTCCAATCACCGCAAACAGTGTATCGGCGGCGTTGCGTCCGTTGGGGTCGCAGCATAAATATGCATGAGGAACGAAATGTCCATATGCCGGCCGCATGACTCGCCGCTCACATTTTTCTTGGCTGTGGGAGCGAAGGGCTGAGGCATTGCCGCGACAGTTATAGGGCATGACAGCCGCGAGTCGGCTAACAACTTAAATGCTTTAGAAACCTTTTTTTAATAGCATAATTATAGTCCACCTAGGGATAAGGTGTACTAGAAATTCGAATAATCAATTGCGGAATATCAGCACTTCTTCCGTACAGCACTACAGCGTAAATTCACGGTGGCCAAAGTTTAGCTCTTCAGCGAGTATGCCTATTTCTATGACGTAAAGATATATCACTACATTACTAAAACAAAGTCGCTATCCGCTGTCTGTCTGTCTCTATGTATGCTTAGATCTTTAAAACTACGCCGTGCCGGAGGCCCAACCCCCCTTCCCCCCTTATTCCCTTTTAAAAGGCCGACAACTCATCTGTGACTCCTATGGTGTTGTGTATAGTGTGTCCATGGGTAACGGTTATCGCTTACCATCAGGTGATCCGTTTGCTCGTTTGCTGCCCTAACCTATAAAAAAAATATTTTGGTGCTGTTTTGCAATGAGTTCTATGTCGCTGTCATAGTGGAAGGCGCTTGAGACAATTTCTCAATTTTTCATACTACGCCGTTAAGATATCAGGGCTAGTTATGCTCTAAGTATATAGACTTTGTAAGTTATAAGAAGTCAGTCTCCCGTACTCTCAGAATCTAGGGGATCTCCGGCGCTGTCAGCATTCAGTGGCATTCTGCCATCTTTGCTAAATTCACTTTGTAGGAATCGACGCTATGTTGGCTGACAATGCCTGTTGATAGAGAACCTTCCCGCCCTAGTAGTGCTCCAAACAACGTATGCTGTCTTCTTCTTCTTCCTGCCTTTTTCCCACCTTAAGTAGGGTCGGCACAACATGTTTTCCTCTTCCATTCTCCTCTGTCACTCGTCAGCTCAACATCGACTTCCTTTACTCTCATATCAGAATTCACACATTCAATCCATCGCTTTCTTGGTCTACCTCTCATCCTAGGTCCATCTATATTCATATCTATCATTCTTTACAACGTAGCATACGTTGCCTGTCTATTGTCACAATTCTTTCTTCTCCTCCGGTCCTAGTTCTTATGTATTTAGTTCTTCTTCTTGATATTTATATATATTTATTTATAATTTATCACTGTCATTGGTTGTAACAGTTATAGATTAACGCTTCTTGGTCCTCCGCCCACTTTCTTTTTTTATTTTTTTATTTGATAGGGGGCAAACGAGCAGACGGATCACCCGATGGTAAGCAATTACCGCCGCCCATGAACACCCGCAACACCAGAGGAGTCACAAGCGCGTTGCCGGCCTTTTAAAACGCTCTTTTCTTGAAGGTTTGGATATCGTAACGCCTCGGAAACACTGCAGGCGACAATTCATTCCACAGTTTAGCTGTGCGAGGCAGACAGTTTCTAGAGAAACGCACAGTGGTGGACTGCCAAGTATTGAGATGGTGAGGATGGAAGGTTTGTCGCGTGGAACGATGTCGGAAAGTAGTTGCAAGGATTAGTCCAAATAATTCCTCTGAGCATTCTCCGTAGTAAATGCGATAGAGTATGCAGAGAGAAGCTACATCATCTCATCAGCTACATCATCATCAGTGGCATTGCGTAGCTACATCAGCTACGCAATGCCACTTGTGTGACTTGAGCGTGACGCGCACACTTTTTCTTTCTTTTTATGTATTTTTTTTAGATTTTTTTTATCGTATTATTTTTGTTGTAATGTTAGTTAGTTTTTATTCAAATCAAATCAAAAATGTATTCTTCAAATAGGATTTTACAATCACTTTTGAATGTCAAAGATGCTACGCCATTGGTTCACAAGTCTACGGCGGGAGACCTTGTACTGGAAAGAACCAGCAAGAAAACCAGCAAGGGCAATTTTTTTTTCTCCCTGTATCATTACAGAGTCGTCAGTTGGAAGCCGGCTTCAGATACACAGTCTGAACCCAACCTCCGATACAAGTTAAAACAACTAACAAATGTATATTTCCGTCACAAGAGTCATATCGCATTAAACAAATCTGATATGTATATGTCCGGTACAAAACAAAAATATTATTTATTATAGAATCATTACAATTATATATCGCAAAATTTACATCCAAGCATGTTTAATCATTCAGGAAATTAAATATCGTAAAAATTACATCCAAGCATTTTTATCATTCAAGAAATCATTGACCTTGTAATACCCTTTTTTTATTATTTGCGTAATTGAAAATTTCTCATTTTATTTCCTTGATCCTTCTTATAAAGTGAAAAAGTCATACCGATATTATTGAGCTGCCCTTTTTACAAATAACTAACGTTACAACGCCTAATTAGCAGAAGTTATTTATCGGCGGTTATCCGTGGCACAGTTCCGCGGCTGTTATTAGGGGCTATTATCGCGTAATTCTTGTCGCAGTGGATATTTTCCCTGCGTCGTCACGGTGGTTAATTACCGTGTTTGGTTATTTCTTGGGGTCGTTGGGGTTGGTGTGTGAACTGGTCAGTATGTTACATGTACACATGGCAATTAAACTATGTACGAGTATATAGGTGTGCATAACAGAATTAATTAATTTATTTGGGTAACTGAAATTAGATAAGAATATTCGATTCAATTTATTTATTGTATTTCACTATCATATCATAAGGTGGTAAATGCAATATTTTTTGTATAAATGTGACGACCAACAAAGGCATTGCAATGTTTGGATTGTTATACAATAAAATATATTACAAATGAAGATATTACATATTATATGTCACATAAATGCAACCATGCAATATTGAATAAATAAAATTATTTTGATATATTTAATTCTGGTAAATTATATTTTTATTGCCATGTTATTGGAGCCGTTATGTTTCAGGTTTTATCGTTTATAAATAAATTATAATAGGTTTTAAATAATTTTTTTTATAGTTGTATTTAAAGAAATGATTCAGAAAATAAGCAGTTGTTTTGGACATTTTTTTATATGATTTATAATAATAATAATATAGCCTTTTATTTCCGAAGATGTAGATTTACAAATAAATTTTTAACACTTGTTTACATGCATGCTGTTACAGAATGTCTCTGGTTTCGGTGTGCCTTACGGCAAAGGCCTCCTCCAACTCTTTCCAGTGTTTTCTATCCGCAGAAACTCTTATATGATTTGGTATATTATATTTAATATACACTGTCTTTACTTCTAAAGATATAAAGGATCCTTTTAATAAAGGAAGACAGTAGTAAAAGCGGAGAAGATTTTATATATAGACACAGGTTATATAGCCTCAAGGACGTATTATATATAAAGCTTATGAGTACTAATACAATTTTGCGAAAAAAGTTTCCATATTGATAATATATTAATTTATACCCTTTTTTTTTTGTTCCGCTGAGAAAAATGCGCCGGCGGTTATGTGGGGCTCTCCTCCCCAGAAGGGGGAGGTCTACCCACTAAAACCTCAGCGATGGCCTTCCATGCCTGAGGAAGGGAACCCTCGGGAACGCTAAGCGACTTCCGGGAACCCCCAGCCCCCGCTAACCCTGCGATGCTCCAGGGGAACCCTCCTCGGGGGAGACAACTACCTCCCCCGATCTCCTAAACCGACGACGCATTCGGCCATGGGAGGGGAGTTAATTAATTCTCTGGAAATTATATTGGAAAGCGAGATAATTTACCACAAGGTGGGTAGACGATATGGTGATGATCGCAGGAGACTAGCAGCGCAGGATCGACCGATGTGAAGATTCTTGGGGAAGTCATGTCCAGAAGTGGGTATTTTTTTATTGAAATGGTGATAATGATTTATATCTCACTAGCTTTCTGACCGCGGCTTCGCCCGCGTGGATTTCGGGTTTGGGACTATACAGGATTAAGGGTCATAGCTTTTGCCCACGGCTACATATGCGCGGGAGTCGGTTTATGGTGTGAAGGTTTTATCGCGCTTCCCGTGGGACTATCCGTTTTTCCGAGATAAGAAACCGCATGAAAAACTGTGCAGTAGTTTTTGAGCGAAGCCTTTATTATAAATCCCGTGGGATTTATCGGTTTTTCCGGGATACATCATATCCTAGAACCTTCTTCAAGAATAACTGTCTATTGATGAAAACTGCAGGAAAATCCGAACAGTAGTTTTTGAATAGTCTTTATTGCGTATCCTACGGGATTTGTCGATATTTTTGGGATAAAAAGTAGCCTATGTTACTCTCCATCTCTTCAACTATCTCCACGTAAAATCACGTCAATTCGTCACTCCGTTTGGCCGTGAAAGACGGACAAACAGACAGGCACACTTTCCCATTTATAATATTAGTATGGATATTCAAATATGAATTCAAAGACAAAGAAGTACCGAAAAATGATGAAATCAAATTACAATGTACTAGGTATGGTAGGTAGGTAGGTACTAGGTATGTATATAATTTAAAATTGTAATAATTGCGCAAAATATTCTAATATATAATTCCTGAATTCTCATTAGGTAATGAAAATTCATAGCCTAAGGCTTCCATTTAAAAAGCTTTACACTATTTGTTTTCAAAGTAATCTTTCGAAAAGTTTTCTTTCGAAGATTAATGATTGATTTTTTTTTTATATAACACGCATGTTAGTTACTTAATTTTCGAAATATAATTAATATAATAAACGGCGGTGTTGCACTTGTCTAACTAGTCTAAGTACAACTGTTTTTCGTTTTTTTGAATTTCGTATGTACATTTATTCACCGTTCTTACGGTGACGGAAAATACTGTGAGTGAATCTGAAAACACATGAGAAGTTATTCAAATGACTCTGTAAAGTCCACCAACCCAAACTGGGCCAGCGAAGTTAACTAAGGCCTAATCTCCTTTACATAGGGCAAGCTCATGTTCCTTCGCTGTTACAGATATGGGCTCTGATATTCTACTAATAGTATAGGTGTGTAAGTATGGATGTTTGTAACTCTTTCAAAATAACACATAGGGTACAACTTATAAAGATATACGCCACGTTATACTAATTCTGTGCAAACGAAGTCGCGGGCTAGTAATTAATGTTACTAAAAACAAACAAGTAAAATGAACCATCTCTCTTTTTTTTTTTTTATGTGATAGGGGGCAAACGAGCAGACGGATCACCCGATGGTAAGCAATTACCGCCGCCCATGAACGCCCGCAACACCAGAGGAGTCACAAGCGCGTTGCCGGCCTTTTAAATGGGAGTACGCTCTTTTCTTGAAGGTTTGGATATCGTAACGCTTCGGAAACACTGCAGGCGACAATTCATTCCACAGTTTAGCTGTGCGAGGCAGAAAGTTTCTAGAGAAACGCACAGTGGTGGACTGCCAAGTATTGAGATGGTGAGGATGGAAGGTTTGTCGCGTGGATACTCTAATAATAATAAGGTCTCTAATACCTTAAATCCGTTCAAGCCCACTAGGGCCAAGGCTAGGCTGAGTTTAGTCGGTAGGTCTGCTGGATCAAGCCGCCTCGATTCACCAGGAGTCCGACATAATCAACGCATCCCTGCTTGCCTGTTGCGTTGGTATCCAAGAGGATTCTCAGCCTCCTCTCCTGAGGAAAAAAAATACCTTAACGGCTCAAATAAATCAATGACCAATCAAAATAGATCGATTGAGGTATCTGGTGAGGTTGACCAAAGTATTTAGAATATTAATTGGGATGTTGGGTGTGTTTAAGTCCAAGATAACCTTCGAATAAAGATTATTTACAGCCTCTTTTATTAGGCCGTCCGGTCTTCGCCAGCTCGCCCGACAACTTGTCATTTTGTTAGCAATACCCGGTGTATAAATAATCGCGAACAAGACACGCATCGACGCAGCCCCCGTTTTTGCGAGCCTGGAGACGTATTTTTGAATCATTAGACGTGAATTTGGAATTCGAATACGAATACAAATCGTGCGCGAAATTATTTTCTACTGCTTATCTTCTTATATATAAAAATGAATCGCAAAATATGTTGGTAAGCTCATAACTCAACAACGCCTGGACCAATTTGGCCAATTCTTTTTTGTTAATGTTCGTTGAAGTTCAAGGAGGGTTTTTACAATGAGGAAAATTCGAATAATTATCGGAAATACCCTAAAAACAGCCATTTTATTTTCCCATGCAAACGTTTTCTAACTAAAACGTACAGTCGAATTGAGCTTTATTGTTATTGTATAAAGTTCATATTGCAAGCACTCACTGTTGTCTAAGCAATGAAGGTGTGTTCCTAACATCAAAGAGTCAATTTGCGCTTTATTAACGCTACATATAGTTGAAATTCAATCATATCTATCAAAACTCAAACGCACGCAGCGTGCGTGCGTTGGAGCACAGAATACATCGTTGGAGGATTTAATGTCACCTTCCAAAATTGAATAGCCACAAAATGTAATAGGTCATTTAGACTTTTTTTGCGATTTGGTTGGCTATGCGACATTATCTATAAAATAATTAGGAACAAAAAACTGCCACTGTACAAATCTTTTTGACAGGACGAAGTCTGTCGGGTCCGCTAGTAATTTTATAGATTTTTGAATCACTCGAATTCAGTGTTGTCACTAAAAAGAAATTCTTAACTAGATTCTGTTTCACGCAGAAGAATTAAAAATCGCAACAACAAAAATTAAAATATATGTACTCAAACAATATTTACTTATTATTATGTAACTATTTACAAGCTTTACATTATTATTTCATTTCGTGCGTTGTGCAACGAGTGGTTTAACCCACTCGTTTTTGATTTCTACTAGTAGAATATCCAACGCTGAAGTGACGTTGACAGTGAAACATTTACTCTGGTTAATGTTGTAAAATTGTAAGCAGTAGAAAATAATATCGCGCACGATTTGTGTTCGTATTCGAATTCCAAATTCACGTCTAACGATGCAAAAATACGTCTCCTGCTCTGTGTTACCAGCGTATGCCTTTAAAGGACTACGTTAACCGGTGGATTTGCAATTTAGCAGACAGTTTAATTTATCTGACTATATTTCTATTTGTTTATTGCTGGTTCCTGTCATCGGTGGTTTAATTATAAAATAGAGGAGTTATTAATGGAATCAGATAGTTATGTATCGAATCGAACAGTGTGTGTAGAAACTTAAGCAAAAATGATAAGGTTAGATTAGATTTATTTGCTAGAATACATCTTAATAATTATAGATGTTAATGCTGCCGTCCTCTAACTAAAAGAATGCTAAGCCAAAAACAATGTTCTAGAGAAAACGGCAAAAAACGCGGGGAACGTCACTACTTAAAAGGTATGATGGTTAAAGTCGTGGTTCAAGAATAATCATAAAACGTACTTTTAGTGATTAAGAAATCTAGAATATATTTTTTTTCACATTTTCGGTGGAGTATAAAACTGTCAGTAGAAGCGGCCATAAGCTCAGGCAGGGATGTAAGAGCACTGCCTTCGTCTATATTACTGCTATATCACAGATTTACGATTATTGTGAAGCTTTTATTCAGCTGATTCACGGTAACCTCTGCGGTCGAGTGGTTGGTACATCATTTCAAGGTGTCGCCATCTCGTGGTCCCGGGTTCGAATTCCGGTAGAAGCAGATGTTTGTGTGACGAATGCCAGCATTTGTTAGGCATGGTTGTTAATATATATTACTAACAGAAATATTTATATACGTACATGTATTTTTATCCAGTACCCTAGGTAACACAAGCCTTACAGAGCTTACTTTGGGATATGCAATTAGATATAAGTGTTTTTTTTATAGCATAGGGCAGGAAACGAGCGAACGGATCACCTGATGGTAAGCGATAACCGTTGCCCATGGACGACCGCAACACCAGAGGGTCACAGATGCGTTGCCGGCCTTTTAAAAGGGAATAAGGGGGAAGGGGGGGGGGGGTTGGGCCTCCGGTACCCTCACTCACTCGACGAAACACAGCGCAAGCGCTATTTTACGCCGGTTTTCTGTGAGGCCGTGGTATCACTCCGGTCGATCCGGCCCAATTCGTGCCAAAGCATGGCTCTCCCACGGTATAAACGGTGTAAGAAATATGTATTTATTATTATTTATGATTGGCTCTATGGTATGTTTTATTATGTTTTTTATTCGCAACATATTTCGAATTAAATTGGCGGTGTCAAAAAATCTTATCTACTAAACTGGAACATAGCTATATATGCAATAATTTTTATTTGGTTCACAACTTGAAACACACTAGATTATTACTAATTATGACTACAAAAGAAATAAAGACACGTACGGTATAGTTTCTAGTATTAGAGAACACGGCATGCACGAAGTTTTCACAGTAACACTATCAAATAAACTAACAGTTTAAGCGCTTATGTATCTCATTCATCGAGGGCTCTAAAAACAGTACATTTTACTGAGGCTAGAGAACATGAGAAAATGTCTACCTTTGATTGAATCAAAAACAAACAAAAAAAACAAAATAATCTTTATTCAACATACACAGGCACTTATTGACGTCAACAAACAATACAAAAAAAAAGCTTAAAAAAAACAAAAAATATTGACTCGACACCTGTTCGGAAATTGGGAGAGCCTTCTCGAGAAGAACAGGCAAGAAACTCTGAAGGTCTATTTTTATCTCCTCTTTTCAATGTTAATAATTATAATAATATAATATAAAAATACAATATAGTATAAGATACAATCATACCTAATACGATTACAGTCGTATGTATGTTTACATTAACATATAAAAATAATATAATATTATAAATAATGTTCTTACCAAACATGGCTCTATGAATAGTGTCCCTATTCCCAAATAGTGTGATCATTTAGATAGTCACTTACTTTATAATAAGCTTTACTCATGAGTGTTTTTTGGTATGTATTTTAAATTTATATAAAAGCAAATCAATGACACTTTGCGGAAGTTTGTTAAACATAGATATACATTTCCCCAAGAAAGAACAGCTAGTTTTATGGAGTCTGAACATTGGAACGGCAAGTTTATTTTTGTTTCTAGTATTCACATTATGTAGATCACTGTTTTTATTGAATTTATTATAGTTTCTATATACAAAAACTAAATTATCATATATATATTGACTAGCTAAAGTCAAAATATTAATTTCTTTGAACAATTCTTTTAGGGATTCTCTAGCCCGTAAACAGTAAATAGCACGAATCGCTCTTTTTTGTAAAAGGAAAATACTCTCAATGTTAGCCGCTGATCCCCATTACAGCAGTCCATAGGAAAGTAGCTGAAATAAACAATTCTTGCCGTTTCAACATTAGTTAAAAGTCTAATCTTTCTTACTGCGTACGCCGCTGAACTAAGTTTGACTGCCAAAGCTTCAATATGTGGATCCCACTGTAGTCGTGAATCTAACGTAATGCTTAAGAATTTAGTATTATTTACCAAATCAATGACATCGCCATTCATATTTAAACGAGTACGAGTATCAACCTGTCTTACATTGGGCAAAGAGAATTTGATACATTTTGTTTTCTTAGAATTTAAAGACAAATTATTAGTTGTGAACCAATACAGAACTCACGAGAGAGCACTATTTACATCGTCATAACATTCCTTTTGTCTCATTGTAGTAAGAGAAGGACCTTAGGATCTTTTAATAAATAGGTAAGAATAACACGACTTTGATAGTCTCTCTCTAATAAATAATATGTGTCACGACTCACAAGAGAAAGATACGAAACATACAAGTGTTTTGTTAACGTAGCTTTTCAAAGTCGTCATATCAGGTAGCAGCTACGATGGTTTGCTGTTTTGAACCAAAACATGGAAATGTTTTATTTTTTACCTCGCAGCCGGTGGGTAGGCGGCGCGGGCGGCGCGCACGCATAATTACCCGCGGAAGGAAGTGCTCCCCGATCGCGAGATACATGCATTTGCATCTCATTATATACGCGGTGCCGCCGTCATCTGCCGCTGTACGCTGTGTGACCCATTTCGTCCATTGACGGTTATTCCAAGCTAACTGTTATTCGCATAAAAATTATTTAGATTTTGATGGCAAAATTAAGTTGCAAATAATAATAATAAATATAAATATTTGTTACACTTACACCAATTAACCTAGCCCAAACTAATCTCTGTAAGACTTGTGCTATGGGATCTAGAGTAACGGATAGACATACATATATTATACATATATATTTTTTTTATAGAAATATATATTAACAACCATGACTAGAGTACAACTGCTCGTATTCATCACACAAACATCTGCCCCCACCGGGATTCGAACCCGGGACCTCAGAGATGGCGACACCTTGAAACCGGTGTATTATCCACTCGACTATAGAGGTCGTCTTAATATTGCGGTATAATACGTCAACTCCAGACAATCGCTTCATGTAGCAATTTATACACTTTCACTGTTTAGCCTAGCCCAAAAGTACTTTAAGACATGTGTTATGGGCTCTAGGATAACCCCCTCATCTTCATCCCCTATTTTCATTATAGTTCTTTTTTCATTTAAAAGTCTATGATTATTTCTCAAACTCTGAACTATACGTGTACTAAATTGCATTTGAATTGTAGTTTTGGCGTGAAAGCACGACAGACAGAATTAGTTTCGCATTTATAATATTAGTAAGGTTTAATTATTGAACAGGTTTCAAAGATAAATATATAAACTCATAAATATATATTTCTTACACTTACCCCAATTAGCCTAGCCCAAAGTAAGTTAAAGATCCAAAGAAATCAAACAAAACCACACAGTTTTGTAATGAATACTCTGACTACGGCAGTTGTCAATACGAATTTCATAGATTGGGGAGATTTTCATAAATAAAATAAAACAAATACATACGAACATTGCTACTTAAGATAAATAATATTATTTTACATAATATACAAAATTATAAAATATACAATCAGTTTATAGTTATAGTCCAGTTTACATATTAAAATAAATAAATAAATATTCCATACTCTTACACCAATTACACTAACCCAAGGTAAGCTCTGTAAGGCTTGTGTTAGGGTTCTAGGGTCGTTACCCTAGAACCCTAACACAACTTATTAGTGCGATATCAATCAATACATAGTATAAAACAAAGTCGCTTTCGCTGTATGTCCGTATGTATGCTTAGATCTTTAAAACTACGCAACGGATTTTGACGCGGTTTTTTTTAATAGATAGAGTGATTCTTAAGGAAGGTTTGTATGTATAATAAATGCATAATATAGTAGAGAAACACTGATAAATTTAAAGGTTTCTAATGTGATGTCGTAAATAAGCACGTTTTTTTGCGCTTATATTGCAAACGCTGGCTGAACCCTACGAGATAGACCAAAATAATGTACTACAGTATTGTACAACTTACAAAAATCCACAAAAAAGTCCACGATGGTATATGTCTGTCTCTTAGGGATAACCCACCATAACCATTTTTTCACTGCACCCGTGCGAAGCCGGGGCGGGTCGCTAGTGTATAATAAATGTATGTCTATTCTTTATAGACATACATTTATTATACATATCGTAACAACAATATAATCGTATAACAATAGTGTATCGACTCAAAATCGAACATTTTTCAGAATCAACATAAAACTTATTACTCACTTCATGTAATAGTTGCAAATTGAATAACTGTCACATAAGTTTTTTTTAATTTATCCTTATTCTGTTTTTGCACTAATCGAACGACGGTCTTGATCACGCGTGAGGAATCAAATTTTGCGTGTGTTTATAGTATTATGTCAAGTACGACGTTTTGAGTTGATACACTATTGTGTTATTATTAGTGCGATATATAAATAAATTTGGTAGAAATATATTATACCAACCACGACTAAGGCACAAATGCGTTCATCAGACAAACATCTACCACCGGGACTCGGAACCCGGAACCTCAGTAGTAACACCATGAAACTGATGTGTGTGAGAACACAGATAAGTACTAATATTTCGAAGTCATTATACTAATATCGATGTGGTTTTAAATATTTCAACTAATAAGTCTATTACTTTGATTTTTCTGTTAATAAAATTCAACACGAAATAATATTAGATTTACAGATATATATTTGAATAATTTATATCAATTGTTATGTACTCTTATTCAAAATCAAAATTAATTTAGAAAGCTCTTTTGAGTCGTCCAAAATTTTTTCCTACCACCCATTCAGGACGTATTTTTTAGCTGATAAGAAGAATGGGCGTAAGAAACTTATCAGCTTTATCAAAAGTAATAACAACATTTACAATAAATTATGTCGTTATCATACAATGTACATATGTGTTTACAACTTATACGGGAAAACAATTACACTTTAGAATGTAAATGTCTTCAAATCAACATCAAGCATTGGCACCATTTAAATAATCATAAAATAATAAAACATTCAGCTTCATCGACTTTCATTAATACTTATTTCAACTGTTCACAAAGAAGCAAAAATAAATATAAAACAGGAAATATATTTTTTTATCTTTGTTTTGTATAATTTTCGTAAATTACTCGTAAATAAATTTATTTCAGTGGTTAACCGGCTGCCGCATCGGCCGCACGTTTACCTGGTTTCGGTGCGCGCACGTGTTAATACCTACTGCGGCGTGTTTTATCGTGTTAATTGCGTTATTCGGGGGCGCTCCTGACCCCAAGGAGCCTCACCAACCATGAATTCATCACCTACAGTACTCACCCCAACACCCAACCCTACCCCCACAGCTAGCTACGCACATGTTACCTCCAAAGTAGTGTTTCCCAAAAAGGACCAGGCGATAATATTGGATTCAGTTGATGGATTTACAATAAGAGACTACCTTCTGGGACTATCTACGGTTTGCAACCCTACATCCATCCTCTTCGTATCACGTATATCAAACAGCCGAGTATGTGTATACCTGAACAACAAACAAATCGCCGATAACCTAGTGGAAGATATCAAAAAGGTTAAAATTAAAGACCAAACACTTGAAATTAGAAGCTTGATTTCCCGAAACAAACGCATAGTTCTCTCAAACGTTTGCCCAGTAATTCCTCATTATATAATAGAAGAGAAATTTCGAGAAATTAATGTGAAATTAATGTCCCCAATAAATTTCTTAAAAGTTGGTGTGCCGGATTCAGGCTTCTCACACGTAATGAGTTTTCGTCGGCATGTGTATGTTGCACCTGAAGACGAATCGAAACTCCCAGATTCCATACAAATCACTTATGAAGATACCAACTATTGGATTTACATAACTAATGATTCCCTAAAGTGTTTCATATGCAACGGGGTTGGACACATAGCAGCGAAATGCCCACAAAATTACCAGAGCCAGCAATCCGTTATTACTACGAGCCTTAATGAAGAATCAGACAAGCAGTACCCATCAGTGAGCTTCAGCCGTCCACGACCGCCACCCCTACCCCCCCTGATGCCGCTCAACCATGATGAAACTACAAAGGGAACGAAAAGACTACACTCACCTTCAATCTCAACACCTACTGATATCTTAAAATCAAACATAGACATAGAATCTACTTCAAAGTTAAGTGTTGAGTTTTCAGATGACACTAGCAGTGTACTCTCAATAGACGAAGTAGTACCAATAAAGAAAATAACTAAAAAGAAAAAGAAGGTAGTTAAAGAATTAACCGAAGAAGAAATCTGGACGAGCATCGTAAATGACACCGAATCACATAAATCTTACCCCTTATCTATCGACCAATTTAGAAGTTTATTAGACGTAACCAACGGTAAACAAAATATTATAGATATTGTCAGTGATTATAAAACCGAAGTGTCGCAACTTATAGATATGTGTATTAAACTACATCCCCAGTTAAACAAAAAACTAAAGAATAGATGCTCCCGTTTGTGCCATAAACTAGAAAACATACGTGAGTTACAGTGATCCACTTATCTAATTTACTGAATTATTATAACACTTATAATTATTTACAAAAACTTCATTTTATTATTTTTAATATTATTATTTCTTAGAATGCAAATATTACAGTGGAATGTTAATGGTTTCCATGCAAGGTACGAAAACATAAAGCTTTTAGTTAATCAATTAAACTTAGACATTTTGTGTATTCAGGAAACTAACTTTCGGGGTAATTATTGTGGTAAATTGAGTTGCTATGAGCATTTCTATAAAAACCGGTTAGTTAGCAACATAGCTAGTGGTGGTGTAGCCATCTATGCGAAGAATTGTACGCTGCCTGAACAGTTGAATATTATATCAAATTATGAAGTAGTAGCAATAAGAATAAGGTTTCCGGTCAGTTTAACTATATGTAATATTTACTTACCCAATAGCTGTTCATTACAAATTGAGGATTTAAATTCACTTATAAAGCAACTTCCTACTCCTTTTTTAATACTAGGAGATTTCAACAGTAAAAACACAATATGGGGATCAGACTACTGTGATAGGAGAGGACGAATAGTGGAGGGCTGGATGGACATGAATAACACAATCGAGTTAATGAATAATCCTGACCAACCCACTCATTTCAATCATAGCAATGGCCATACAAATACAATAGATTTATCTTTTGCTTCTCAAAATATATTACCGTATTTTGATTGGAACGCGTTAGATGATCTATATGACAGTGACCATTTCCCTATATATATAACCTATAATTTAGAACCCACTACCAATAACTCGCACTACTTACCTCGTAATTGGAAGTTCCCATTAGCTAACTGGAAGGCATTTAAAGAAGACATAGAATCCAACATTAACTTATTAGATAGTATTTCCATTCTCACTGACTGTGACATAAATCAAATAGTAAATCAATTTAACGAAATAATATTGAATGCAGCTGAAAAATTTATACCTAAAACTAGCGGTAAACCACTTCGCAGGCAGGTACCTTGGTGGACAAATGAGTGCGAAAATGCGGTAAAAGCCGCAAAAAAATCATTTAGACAATTTAGGAAACACAAAGACAATGATATAGACAATAAATTTAAAATAGACTATCGTAAAAAAAGATCATATGCTAGAAGACTATTAAAAGACACCAGACAAAGAAGTTGGGAAGAATTCATAAGTTCTATTAATAGCTTTACACCTATTAAGAAAGTATGGCAAAATATTAACAAAATACAGGGCAATAAATGTAAGAGTAACAATATAATACTATCTGGAGAAAATGGAACTTTAAATTCCGACCCAATATTAAATTCAGAGTTGCTTGCTAAAACTTTTTCAGCCAATTCTAGCACCAAGAATTATCACAAAGACTTTTTACCAGTCAAATCTAAAATAGAAAGTAGTTTTACCTTTAATTTAAATGATAATAGTAACCCAATTAATCAAATGTTAACGCTTCAAGAGCTTAAATTCACTATTTCAAAATTAAAAAACAGTAGTCCGGGGCCGGATAAAGTACCAAATATGTTAATAAAAAATTTACCTGAAGCAGCTATTAAATACCTGATGGATATATACAATTACATATGGGTCAAGCAAGTTTTTCCTTCTGGGTGGAGAGAGGCAATAGTCGTACCAGTCCTCAAGCCTGGGAAAAATCCCACATTAGAGGGTAGTTTCAGGCCCATTTCATTAACGTGTAATCTGTGTAAAATTTTTGAAAAAATGTTACAAAAAGATTACGTTGGTACCTCGAAAACAATAAGTTTTTTTCCAACTATCAATTTGGTTTTCGGCAATTTCGTTCAACAATTGATCACTTATGTCAACTTGAAAATGAAATATCGACTTCTTTTGCTAAAAATAATCATGTGATTGCGGTGGCTCTTGACCTAGAGAAAGCTTACGAGATGACATGGAGACACCGAATCCTAATCATCCTACATAATTTGGGTATAAAAGGCAATTCCCTAGCATTCATTATAAATTTTCTTACAGACAGAGCCATTAAAGTAAAAATAGGTACAGTAACTTCAGAGCGAACCCCAATAGAGAATGGACTCCCCCAAGGATCAGTCCTTAGCGTTTTTCTATTTCTCGTATCCATTAATGACATTTTAAAAATAATAGAACCACCTGTCAAGAGTTATTTGTTTGCTGATGACCTTACAATTCTGTGCAGCGGCAGAGATATAAATATTACTCGTAAATTAATTCAAAATACCCTTAATAGACTGTGTGAATGGTGCTTAGAAACAGGATTCAGATTCTCAACCAGTAAAACGGAATACATAATATTTTCTAACAAAAAAATAAATAAAAGTATCACCTTATCATTAAATAATATCAAAATAAAAGAAAGTAGTACCATAAAGATATTAGGTCTATTTTTTGACAACAAAATGAACTGGAAATATCATATTAACAAACTTAAATCCGACTGTTTAAAAAGACTTAGTATAATTAAGCTTCTTTCGTCTTATAAATGGGGTTCCGACGCGAATTTAATAATAAAAACCTATAAAGCCCTTATTCGCTCAAAGTTAGATTATGGAGCGGTTATATATGATGCTGCATCCCCTTCCACGCTTGACGTATTGGAATCAATACAAAATACATGTCTGAGACTTAGTCTAGGTGCTTTTCGTACAAGCCCAGTGCTAAGTATATTGGCTGAATCTGGCGAAATGCCGTTAAAATTTATAAGAAAACAACTGTGCCTTTATTATTCGATGAGCAACATTGCCACTTACGATAAGTCATTATTCGCAATCAAAAGAGCTGCGACAGATATAGAATATCAGTTGCGACCTTCTCTTCATAAACCCCTTAGATTGAGAGTCAAGTTATACTCGGAAGAAATGGATTTTGATATACCACCAGTTTTCACTCGTAAGCCTTCCAAAGTTCCTATGTGGAGCAGTGAACATATTATGATTGACCTTACATTATCTCAAGATACTAACACTCGAGCAGAAACACCTAATTATATTTATAGGAATTTATTTAATGAGAAGTTGGCTTGTTTATCTAATCATTTTAAATATTTTACTGATGGTTCTGTCAATTCTGACGGCTCGGGTTGTGCGGTGGTAACACAAGGGGATAGTTATTGTTTCCGACTACCTAACTACTTCTCTGTTTTCACATGCGAAGCTATAGCCATATTAAAATGTTTAGAGAAAATCAAGAAGCAAAACGAAACGAAAAACGTAATTTTCTCAGATTCTATGTCCTGTTTGCTTGCCATAGAAAATATTAATAATGAAAACCCTCTAATAACAGAAATACAAGAACAGCTGTGGGAACTAATTCAGGTTGGCAAGGAAGTTATACTTGTATGGGTACCTAGCCACCAAGGGATCCCCGGCAACGAGAAAGCGGATCAAGCAGCCAAACAGGCTGCTTTAAAGGAACAATGTGACTTTAGTAGATCTAATCTCTGCGATATAAAAAAGACAATTAGACGATTAAATTTGAAGCTTTGGAACAGCTATTGGGTCACTAATAGTAAAAATAGTCATTTGTACCAAATTAGACAAACAATTTTTGATAAAATTGAACTTACAGTAAGCAATAGAAGAGATCAGGTAGTTCTGTACAGATTAAGGATAGGACATAGCAACGTAACTCATATTCATTTGATTACTAAGTCGGACAAAAACAAATGTGATTGTGGAACTGAGTTAAATATTGGCCATTTGTTACTGGAATGTCAATTGTTTAATGCTCACCGTAGAAATATTGGTTTACCTAATAATCTTAAAGAATGTCTGGATAAAAAATTCAATTTAACTGTAAAATTCCTTAAATGTATTGATTACTTTCAACGTATATAAAATGTATTTAGTAAATTGTATATCAGCTGTAGTCGCTAATGACCTGCGATGTTTAAGCGACTTAAAATAAATAAATAAAAAAAAAAAAAAAAAATTTATTTCAATGTTCTTTCTAATTTTTCTATTTTGTTTGTTTCTGATTATTATAAAACTATTTAAAAGTAGGTAATACACAATATTTGTCATAAATAATTATAGATTCAATATCTTACTAATATTATAAGTAACTAGCTGTGCCCGCGACATCGTCCGCGTGGAATAGTTATTTTGACCATCATATTTATTTTTGCAAACAACCACCTCAGCTGTTACCCACGACTTTGTCCGCGTCAATTTCTGTTATTATCTTAGACAATTTAGTTTTAAGTTAGTTTAAAGTACTTCTGCGTAAATTATATGTTTAGTTTTATTTTCTTGTGGCAAAATAACATATTGGTTTTCTCCGCAACTCGATCTTAACAACGCGACATATCCAAATTTGATTACCATAAAAACGATTCTAATGAGTTAATCTTAAAAGATAGACATATACTGTCGCGGACATTTTTTTAGATCATTTCAAGAGGAATAATTCTTTCATACATATTTTTTGGTATCTTGAACCATTTTCACAGCGCACGCCACGGAAGCCCTCAAAGATGAATAATTTTCCCAGTTTTTTCCACATTTTCCATTATTTCTTCGCTCGTATTAGACGCAGCGTGATGTTATGTAGCCTAAAGCTTTCCTCGATAAATGGTCTATTCAATAAAAAAAGAATTTTTAAATTCGAACCAGAAGTTTCTGAGATTAGCGCGTTCAAACAAACAAACAAACAAACTCTTCAGCTTCATAATATTAGTATAGAAGTATAGATAAGTATTATAATATTTGTAAGTATAGATCTTTGTTACTCTTTTACATAATAACTGATAAATGGATTTTAGTGAAACCTTATCTAATGCATATAAGCTACAATTTATAAGTACCACGATAATATAAGTTACTCGAAATACAATCCTGCGCAGACGAAGGCGGGGGCACCGGCTACTTATTAATGTCACCGGAAAATAACAAGATCCGTAAGTTTATTAATCTACTAGGAAGTTTATAAGCTTTCGTAGGATTCCAAACGGGAGATAAATTGTAATATTTTACGTCCACATTTTCGTAAATTGATAAACTTACTGAACTCACTCGTAAAATAATAAGTAAGCAATAACAAAACGCTACGCGCGATCTGATTGGTTGACTGTCACGTGTCACTTCTCTTCCTCGCGGCCTTAATAATAAAGGCTTTCGTATTACACGATTTCTGTCGTTTTATTTAAATAGAGCAAAGTAGTGTTCCTTAGTGTATTTTGTAAGTGTTCCTGTATTTTAGCTAGTAACTGTTAAATAGTTTATTGAAACTGATAATAGCAAACTCAACTCACTACATCCGTGCCAGAGAGGAACCAGGCATTGTTGCTTCCGATTTATAGTTTGTCAAGTCTGATTGTACCAAAGTCTATGGACACAAGCCACATGCCACTATGAACATTGACCAATCAGAGAGCAGTGTGTTATTTTACGTATTTCAAAGATGCGTATATTTAAAAGAGTTTCCGTGATTGGTCGAACAATATAAAATTTTACGAATAACAATATAAAAGTTTATAAATTTACCGTGTGACGTCGGAAATTGATAATTTTACGAAAATGTGCACGTAAAATAATACAATTTATCTCCTGTTTAGAATCCTACGAAAGTTTATAAACTTCCTAGTAAATTGATAAACTTACGGATCTTATTATTTTCCGGTGACATTAATAAAATAACGTTCAAAGAAGATTGGCAAGCCTGGTACCCATTACATTGTTAAATGTACGATTCTCATTTTTTAATATTTTGTAAACGGTAACTGGTTACCTATTTTTCTTTAACTGAGAAAAATCTATAACTTTTGTAAATAAAGAAAAATTGAAGTTACAATTTCAGGGAATATTGATAACAAAACGTATTTATGTGCCAAGCAATATTAAAACGCAATATGCATAAGAAAAATAACTTTCATTCGTTACAGATATATCGATTATAGATTAATACATATTCTGATAATTGATTAATGACAGTTAGAATACCGATAATATCACTAGAATTTATTAATGTAATATTACTATTCCTAGCTGAGTCCTATATTTTTAGATATAAATGAAAAATCTGTCACCATTATTTCAACTGGCAAAGTCAAGTTAACGTCACAGATTAGTATATTATGTTAACGTACGTAGCTTCTACTACTTTGTCTGTGGTCACATGCAATATCATTTATGGTCGTGTCGTGCATAGATTCTTCTTCTTCTTATTTTTGTAACTGGCAATTTACTTCTCTTCAAAACTGAGAATTACTGCTGCCATTTTCACGTGTTAATGGAATCACCGTGCATAGATTATGTCAATATTAAATCAATCACATATTTTGACATTTACAACGTTTTGATAACACATAGTTATCGACAAAGCGTCGCAAAAGTCAAAACATAAGTGATTTATGACGTTTCGTTACCTCTATGCTCTATTTTTTAAATGAGTTTATCTTTTTATTTAGCAGTTGCAGACATATGGTGCGGTTACCTTTTTTGTTATATTATTAAAAACGAAGAAATACATGGTATTTTTATCGCCGTACACTTAGTCTAACTATGGTACCAACAATGTACAGTTTCCTGCCAATCTTCTTTGTGTAACATCCAGTACATAGATAATGGCAATTAAGCATCAATACACCCCAAACTTAGCTGTTTGGCAGGATGTGAGCCAATGGGAGGTGCAGCAACTCGGAACGGGGCGCAGGACCCCGGTACCCCGGTACGGCACTGTCACATGGTCAGGCAGTGCGTGACACCGCGGCATTAAACTGGTGTCTGGTAACTGTAGGGTGCACGGCTTGGCACATACTTTGGCTGTATTTATGGCCGAAACGAATGAGTCCTGGTGGGAAATTGGCTGATTCATCCCTTGTAATTAGTGTGAAGGTGGTGGAAATTACAACGGCTGGTAATTGTGATATGGTATTTGTCTAAACTTGCAGTGTAAATTGCACTCGGACTTCTTGCTCTGATACCGACTGACTGAATAAATCACTGATTATTCAGAATATGATTTATAAATAAAATAATACTAGCACTCCGCCTGCTATTTCACCCGCATATCCTGGAGTCCTTTAAGAATCAAGTCCGTGTTCTCTTCCTGTCAAAGATTCCTTAACTTTAACTAGTTATGATCCTGTTCAATTGCTGTACCCATCTTATGTTTGGTTTGGTTGCCTGGAAGAGATTGCTGTTTAGCAATAAGGCCGCCTTTTGTACATTTGCTATTTGTTGTTTTCTTTCTTTTTTTTGTGTATTTTATGTGTACAAATAAGAGTTATGTTATGTAATATAAAAATACAATATAGTATAAGATACAATCATACTTAATACGATTACAGTCGTATGTATGTTTACATACACATATAAAAATAATACAATATTATAAATAATGTTGTTACCAAACATGGCTCTATGAATAGTGTCCCTATTCCCAAATAGTGTGATCATTTAGATAGTCACTTACTTTATAATTACCTTTACTCATGAGTGTCTTTTTGATATAGATTTTAAATTTATATAAAGGCAAATCAATGACACTTTGCGGAAGCTTGTTAAACATAGATATACATTTCCCCAACAACGAACAGCTAGTTTTATGGAGTCTGAACATTGGAACGGCAAGTTTATTTATATATAAACTAGCGACCCACCCCGGCTTCGCACGGGTGCAGTGAAAAAATGGTTATGGTGGGTTATCCCTAAGAGATAGACATATACCATCCCGGACTTTTTTGTGAATTTTTGTAAGTTGTACAATACTGTAGTACATTATTTTGGTCTATCTCGTAGGGTTCAGCCAGCGTTTGCAATATAAGCGCAAAAATACGTGCTTATTTACGACATCACATTAGAAACCTTTAAATTTATCAGTGTTTCTCTACTATATTATGCATTTATTATTCATACAAACCTTCCTTAAGAATCACTCTATCTATTAAAAAAAACCGCGTCAAAATCCGTTGTGTAGTTTTAAAGATCTAAGCATACATACGGACATACAGCGAAAGCGACTTTGTTTTATACTATGTATTGATAATTTATAATGGACTAGCTGGCCCAACAGACGTTGTCCTGTCAAATGTCTCAAATGTCAAATGTCTCAAATGTCACGTTGTCTCACGTTGTCTCAAATGTTTTTAAATAAATAATTTAGCTGAAAAACAATATCTATATGACCGTATTGTGAATCTAAACCATCCTCAAGCCCCCTGGAATACACACAAAAAATTTCATCAAAATTGGTCCAGTCGTTTAGGAGGAGTTCAGTCACATACACACGCACACAAGAAATATATATATTAAGATATATAAGCGAACGTCAGATAAAAGGAAACGTTAACTGATAACGACGGGTGAGCTAGTAGACTACAATGAAATGATTAGTTAGGTAAAATAATTATAATTTAGGAGAAACACAGAAATACGACTAATATGACAAGCAGACAGAAAGCGAACAAAAAACAACAAAACTCAAAATAGATTTGACATATATAGTAAACTTGATAGACACGTTCAAAAATAATATATTAATCTAAAAAAAGGTAAGTTTGTCAGCCAGTTTCTAACATTCCCGCCCCCAGTGGGAACCACTAACCAAATTGTGCATTAGAAACCGGCTGGCAGTTTGCTTCTTCTATTATAACTAATTTACGGACCGGACGGCGGAGGACTCCTGCTTTAGTAAGAACGTCTGCTATCCGCACTCGCCCGTCCGGCCCAGAGAAAACTCTGGTAATCCTCCCCAGTGGCCATAGACCGCGAGGGAGGGACGCGTCCGCTATCAACACCACGTCATCCACGGCGACGTTCTTGGCATCTGTGCGCGCTCCTCTTGGTAATAACGTTGGCAAATACTCGCGTAACCATCGTGCCCAAAAATGATCTGCGAGCCTCAGTGTATGTTTCCAATTGTTGCGAATGAGATCCGAATCTGTGAGGCTCGTTGTCCATGGTGGTGCGGTTGAGGACGAACCAATTAGAAAATTAAATGGGGTAATTGCTTGTGGTTCTCCGGAAGGTTGAGTGGTGTACGCCAGCGGCCTCGAATTGACGATTGCCTCCGCCTCTAACAGCAGTGTTCCCAGTATTTCTTCGGATGGTGTACGTTCTTTCAGTGTAAATTCGAGCGCCCGTTTGACCGATCGGATCTGACGTTCCCATGTCCCACCCATGAAGGGGGAAGCCGGGGGTATAAAACGCCACTTGATTCTTTGGTTTGTTGCAAAATCTTCTATAGTGTCGGTTCCGTCGAAAAGAATGCGAAGTTCACGATTCGCACCGACAAAATTTGTCCCATTGTCGGAGAAGATTGTAGTTGGCGAGCCACGTCGAGCGATGAATCTTCTCAAACTCATAATGGCTGAGTTAGCCGAGAGGGATGGTACTATCTCTAAGTGGATGGCTCTTGTAACCAAGCACGTGTATAGGGCCACCCAACGCTTTTCTGTTCTTCTCAACCGGGTGACAAGTAATGGTCCAAAATAATCGAGCCCTACGTGTGTGAAAGGTCGCTTGTGATGATCGAGACGTTCGGGCGGCAGGTCTCCAAGCTCGGGTATTCTAGGCTTATTTTTAAATCGTTTGCATTTTGAGCATTCGAAACTTATTTTCTTTATTGTACTACGCGCTTGTAAAATCCAAAATCTTTGGCGTAGTTCATTCATAACTTCATCGTTAAAACCGTGAGCTGCTTTTTCGTGATAGTGTTTTATTAGGAGACGTACGATCTGGTGGCGTCCATCGAGTAGTATAGGTGCTATGGTTTCTGCGCTAATTCCCGGTGTTGCTTTAATTCGGGAATCCATAGTTATGAGTCCGTCCTCCCGCAGAATTGGAGCTAATGAAGCTATTCGACTCTTAGTGGGCACGGGTCTTGCAGACTGTAAATACTGGAGTTCTTCGGCGAATGACTCAACTTGCGCTCTCTGGAAAAGCAGCTTCTCAGCTTGCGTGATGGTTTCCGCCGACAGACGCATGGATGACGTGGTGTTATCTGTAAGCAATTTGGAATTTTGAGGTATTGGCTTAGATAATTTACACCGAAACAGACGCGCACCCTGAAGAACACGGGTGGTGGCACGGAGTAAGCGTAACCAAGAGCTAAAACGCGCCGGGTCAGGAGTCAAAACCAAAACCGGAATCTGAAAGTCGAGGAGCAGAGTAACTAGGTTCGATTTTAACTCGGAGTCTGGTAAACTCTCTTCCAAGACAACATCACTTTCAGTAGGCCAAGAGTGTGGCTGTTCTTTAAGAAACTGTGGACCAGTAAACCACCGATGAGTCGCGGATAGGTTATTTTTTTTTGGTTTTGTGGCGTCGTCAGCTACATTGAGCGAAGTTGGAATCCATCGCCAGTTTGAAGGATTTGTGCATTCCAAAATCTCACCTAACCTATGTGCTACGAAAGGTTTGAAAGTGCGAGCATCACTTCGAATCCACTTTAGGACTGTGGTCGAATCAGTCCAAAAAATGGTTTCGGAGGGCTTCAGGCGATGAGCTTTTAAGATCGTCTGAGCAAAACGCGTTGCAATAACTGCGGCTTGTAATTCTAGACGCGGTATTGATATAGGTTTCAGGGGTGAAACGCGAGCTTTACTACCTATCAGAGCAGTGGCGACGGAGTCGTTCCTGTAATGAAAACGCCAAAAGGCAACACATGCGTATGCTTGCTCGCCTCCGTCGGCCAGTACGTGCAGCTGCACATCAATTACGTCGATCCCGGACATGTACCAACGAGGGATTTTAATATTAGCTGCAATCTTTAATTGTTCGAACCAGTCGGCACATTCGCTTATGTACGTGTCCGGTAACGACGTATCCCAGTCAATACCAGCCCGCCATGATTTTTGTATTAAAATGCGTCCCCAAATGACGACTGGCATTAATAAGCCAAGAGGATCGTAAACTTTCATAATATTTGAAAGCAAGATGCGTTTAGTTAATTTACCAGGCGACATCTGGGGAGCTTCGCGAAAACCTAATAAATCTTGTCGTGGGTTCCACATGATACCCAAAATGCCAACATCATTACTAGGTGGCAAGTAGATGTCAGAAGTAGCGTCACTTCGGAGTTCCTTGGGTATCAGTGAAAGTGCCTCTGGAACGTTAGATGTCCAAGAGCGCATTTCAAAGCCGCCGGCTTTATGCACCGCGACTATATCTGCGGCTAGTTGAGCTGCTTCTGTACTATTTTGAATGCTGCCGAGGTAGTCGTCCATATAGTGATCTTCGATAATTGCTTTACATGCTGCGGGGTAATGGCCTTCCATGATTTTCGCATTTTTATTTTTGATATGTAAAGCGATAAATGGGCTCGATACGGCACCGAAAATCATCGATGACATGCGGTATTCTTTCATGTTGCCGTCATTATCGCGCCAGAGAAAGCGCTGTGCGTCTCTGTCTCTTGGAGCGATCTTGACTTGTGGAAACATTTCTCTTATGTCACCGTTTAAAGCTACTGCACCTTCTCGGAAACGAAACAATATGTCTAGAAGGCAACACAATAGATCAGGGCCTTGTAGAAGAAGGTTGTTAAGACTAATGCCATTGGTTACTGCGGCCGCGTCGTGGACTGCGCGTAGCTTATTTTTCTGCGGGTGGTAAACACCGAATATAGGTAAGTACCAACGAATCGAACCATCTGCATTGATACAGGAAGCGTTAGGTCCAAGTGGTTGGTGGTACGTCTTTGGATCGCATTCTTCAGCGTAGTTTTTTTTAATAATGTCGCTTATAAAATTTTGAAAAGCGGTGGCGAACATCAAGTCCTTTGACATTTGTCTCTCAAGGGCCCTAAAGCGTGACAGCGCTTGTGGGTAGCTGTCAGGTATAATTTTTGGTAAGTCCTTTTTCCAAGGCAATCCTACCTCAAAACGTCCATCGTGGAAGTTGATGAGCTGATTTTTCTATTATATCGAGAGCTCGCTGATCATTATTATTCGGAGTAAGTACTCTTTTAATGATACCTAGAGAGTCAATGTCATATTGACTTTTTATAAGTGTGTCCAAATCATCAGATAGGTAATTTACGAGCTCTAGAGGCTTTGAAGACACAGAAAATGAACCATGAATAACCCATCCTAATAAAGTTTCGGAGGCTACAGGCTCATTTCTTTTACCGCATCGGACTTCGCGACTTATAGATAAATACCAATCGGGCGCGCCGATTAATACAGTTGGGGGTGCGTCCGATACTGCATCAGTTAAATTAGATAGGTGGTCGTAACCCATAAGGTTGACTAAGTCGGGGTTCTGTTTGTGTAACGCTAAAGGTTTAATAGCCCTGGCATGCTTTACTAAGTAGCGATCGGGTCGGTTACGGCCGCGGATGTAGAAATCAACGTAACTTACATCGATTTCCTTAGTCATACCACTGACACCCTCGATGCGAAGACGTTCCCGACGCATAGACTTCGCGCCAATTCGAGCCGCTACCTCAGCGTCGATCAGCGTTGCCGTACTGCCTTCGTCGAGCAACGCCGTCGTTTCGAACGTGCCGTCGGGACCCTCGAGCACAACTGGGACCACCTTTAGCAGCCCATGAGGATGTGAAATAGCCGATGACGATTCTGAAGTATTTATAATGAGGTTGGAAATGTGTGCAATCTTATCAGACGATTCAATTTCGTTATTGATAAAATTTGTATGCTCGGCGTTGGTTGAAACGTTGGTAGGTGTTTCAGTAATATTGCATTGTTCAGCGGGCGGTATGTTAGCTTTGGTACTGACTACCGAACTGCCATGAAGGAGTGCGTGGTGTCGACGCGAACACCCGTTAACTCCACAGTGTTTTGTGCGGCATGTATCCCACGTGTGCGGGTTTGATTTAAGGCAACGATAGCATATTTTATTTTCCCGAATCCAATTCCACCTATCATCTACGACTAGACCTATAAATTTTTTACAAGAATTTATGTTATGCGTATCTATTTTACAGTATGTACAGCGAACATTTTTTTTACTATTAGATATAGTAGCGTGTACAATTTCTTTTTTAAAAAAAGACTTAGATGGATGTGTTGAAGACAGTCCTTTAATCGGATTGTCGACAACGAAATTATATTTTAATTGTTTGTCGGCTTCGATCAATAGAAAGCGCGACAATAGTTCCAACTTTGTTAGATTGTTTACGTCCTGAGCGTAAACAGATGCGAAATCCGTGAAACGAGCTCTAGTATGCTCACTAAGTTTGAGTATAACGCACCGAAAGAGTTCCGGTGACGATAGATACTCTTTTTGGTTTAGTAGTAGTAGAGTTGTTATGAAATTTCGTAATTTGTTCGCTAAATTGTTTAATTCAGAGGGTGTACTTAGCTTAGGACTATTGCGAAGTTGGGAGACTTCGCGCGCCACCAAAAGCTCCGGCCGTGCGTATGTCTGCTCCAGAACTGACATGATCTCTTCGGGTCCGGAGGTCCACATAAGTGACGCGACGGACTGGTACGCTTGACCGCGAATCGCATGGTTCAAGCGGTCTATATTCTCTGAAGGGGAAAAATTATATTTAGTTCTTTCGTAACTACTTTTAAAAGCCATCCATTGACCTACTTCACCCGAAAAAGTTACAAGTTCAGGTTTTTTTGGCCTGTTGGAGAGAGCAGTAATTGCTTGAGAAAGCTCCTGTATAGGATTCTGAATAGAAAATGCAGATCGTAATTGATTATGTTCCGCTACCTCGGAAGTATTTACGGGTCCTATATCTGTAGGTTTCGAGTTGGTTGCATGGTTGACGTGAGGCACGTAGGACGGTACCGTGTTGGTGGGGAATACCGGCTGTGATTCATGTCCCTGAGACTTCAGGGTAACAGTCGGTGCATCACCAGGTACATCTATCCTAGGAGCGCATGTCATGGTTGCATTCTGCTCTGAAACCCAAGTTGCTGTGCGTTTTTCCGAAATACGCTTTGAAAGATGCGAACTACGAGATGTGCACTTATCTCTGGTTTCCAAGGCGGCGAGCTTAGCCCGTAACTCCGTTTGATCTGCCTCGGCCTCGCGTTCCGCTTGCCGACGTTCGCGTTCCGCTTGTTGTCGCTCGAGTTCGCGCTCCCGCTCTACCTGGCGTCGCAGCACTTCGGCTTCGAGGGCCAGTTTCTGCGCGTGAATGGTTGCCAATGAGCACGAAGAGCTGGTGCGGTTGCTGGAAGAAGGGAAACTGCGAGTATCACGAGTGCTTCTTGGTGGTGCTTTAGCATGTCCGTCGTTACGCGCACTTGTGGTTGGACAAATAGCAAAGAGACCGGATTGGGTTTCGAAGCTAGGAACAGTGTCCACCCTTTGCATAACGTTAGGCGTATGTGGTAATGCTATAGCACCGTCACTCTCTGTCAGGGCCGGAGTCGAGCGGGCACCGTGCGGCGAGCGAATGGGTTGTTCACGCTGAACCCGCTCAGTTCCTGTGGCTAATGCGCTTGTCTTTGCCGTAGTGTTCCGTGTTTCTACCATGATGAAACCCTGATTAACTAAATGTAACTAGAAACTAATGAGACTACGAACGGAAGTGAAAATGAAAATTTACTTACGTGTATGCGATGGTTTGAAGTAGAATTTAGGCGAAGAAGGACCAAATGATAACGACGGGTGAGCTAGTAGACTACAATGAAATGATTAGTTAGGTAAAATAATTATAATTTAGGAGAAACACAGAAATACGACTAATATGACAAGCAGACAGAAAGCGAACAAAAAACAACAAAACTCAAAATAGATTTGACATATATAGTAAACTTGATAGACACGTTCAAAAATAATATATTAATCTAAAAAAAGGTAAGTTTGTCAGCCAGTTTCTAACATTAACTATTTTCTTTACGTTGTAAAAAAATTGTGATGCATCACCAAACCTATCGCAGGGTCCGTTGGAATAGTTATTACAAAAATAAACGACGCAGCCGCAGGCCAGTGGAATAGTGGAACAATGGCGAACGGCAGCGTTATCGCATCAATGTTGTTCCACGTCGCGACGCTGCGCAAATAGTGCTCAGGTATATATCACAGGCATAGATTAAGCAGTGGAATTGATTTCCCAATATATATATATTTTTAATTTGCATACGTTTTTGTTCATTTTCAGTTATGATGACAAACAAACAGAATGCCCAGAATGCTGTGTAATTATTTGTATAGTCCGCTTAGTAGACCACGGACATAGTACAAGAGTTGATTAGTGGTAGTTAGTAAGTAGTAAGTTGGGATGATGAGCACGTCGAAGAGAAAGATTGCCGAAGTTTAAGTAAGATTGTATTGATGTAAAAGTACACAGTAATATTCAATAGGCAATTCTTTCTTGAGTAGTGTGCAGGAAGACAGTTGTTGACGTACTATTTAATAATATTAATTAAAATGATAAAGTTAACTTGTAAAACCGTGCGCTTGGAAGTAGGGCACAACGTAAGCAAAAATGTATGTTGCAAGCGTAAAACCGTGCGCCTTGCTTGCTCGCTTGCTCGTACATTATTTTTTCATTTCTCATACTCGGAAAGTTATGTTGTTTTGATCTGATTATTGGGTGGAAAATGCTGCTTCCCGACATAGGGAGGGAAAAACTCATACAATTTACTTCCCACCCAAGGGCCGGAATGAACTTTAAAAATAGAACTACGAATGTCAGCTACGAACTGTCAGCTGTGAACTACGAGTATAAAAAAAATGCTGCGGCCGTGTGAGTTTCTAAACAGCCAGTCACTTAGCGCTAACTACTTCCAGCGGAATAAGCCGCAACAAACACGCGGTGAGTTCCATATTTAAAATTTAAACAGTCGACATAAATTGGCGGGATGTGAATTTATTATATATATCTGTGACGGAATTTGAAAAAAATCATATAATCTCTTATACTAGTTAAGATTTTAATTTTAAAAATGAGTTCAAGCGATTCCGAAATATTGACACCAGATTCAATTAAAGACGAGGCAAATTGTGTTCTGCCTACTGATGGTCTACTGATATTATCATATATTATCAATAAATAGATTGAATAAACAACCAATGTTTTATTTTCCTCATATATTCGAAGTGAAAAGTAGAGTGTTTAACACGGGTAAAAGAATCAATTCCTTCTCGGACTATAGTCTAAATACCTCGGGAATTGACTCTTTCCACCCTCGGTTAACATCAACATCTACTATTGTAATCTTGAACATATATCTGCCCCCATTAAGTGAGCAAGATATAAGAAATTAATTCATTAATTTATATATTTTACTATACACAATTATATTTTTAGATATTATCAATCGATCATACACACCATGGACTCTGTCAGGCACATTCAAAGTAGAAGAATAACTAATACATATCAAATCTCCATAAAGTGTTTCTAGTTTCACCGTTGTATTTTGACAATTTAAAGTGATAAATCTCTCTATCATATCGCGTTTCGGTGGTGATAATAATATCTATCAACTTCTGATGTACATGGAAAAATTTAATCATTTCAGCTAATAAGGACTTAATGCTAGATATAGGCCTTCTTCGAGAATCTCCACACCTGGTTCTGTGCTGCTAGCATGCAGCGCTTTATACCAAATTGTCTGCAGATCTTATAGAAGGTCTGCCAACTGCGGTGTGCGGTATATGCCTGCCAGTCAAGAATCTTTATACCCCAACGGCTATCAGTCCTGTAAGCAAGATGGCCTACCCATGTCGATGGCCCTGGTTCTTCTACGCATTCATTATTTCTGATACAATCACGCAGAGAAACTTCTAGAATAGTCCTCTCATTCGAGTCTACTTATAGGGCCTACTGTCAGTGGCCTAATTTAGTTAGGTGCGTCATCACCGACAACTAGCACTGATCGAAGAAAAGTCTTCATTTTTAATATAACCCAATAGTTAACTAACTCTTTTGCTCTGAAAGCAACCACCGCTGACTTGCAGCATAAGTTTTGGTAGCAGACATCGCTTACGCCTCCAAAGTCTAGGTTCAGCTCAGTGTTGATCAGGAGTACAATTCCCCATTTGGGAAGAAATTGTTCTATTCAGTTTGACAGGTGGTATGTACTTTTAACTCGTTGGCGCCCTATCCTCCTACTAAGAATGTAGCTGCATTGTTCCAGTAAGTAGAGGTAAGATAGTCCAACATCTCAGATAGTTGAAGATCGTTTCCATATGAAGATATGTAGGCTACAAGATATCGTGTGTGAAAAAAAAGTCTTGCAGATGAACCAGAAGTGAATCTTCTCCTATGATCTTGAACAAGAGATTATATATATATATTCCTCAGGGCATATTGGGTTCTGGGTCTCATCTCGCGCGATTTGTGTCACAAATTTTCCAGACAGATTTACAGACAGACAGGAGAAGTAAAGAGTATCATAGCCTGAAAACTTTTGCTGTATTGTTTCTTTTTTAGATTACTTTTCGTTGAAATGATTTTGATAGTTTTAATAGAATGATTAACTTAGATTAAATCACGTATGACTACAATCAGAATATGCCCGTCTATAGTTAATTGCTCTTTGATTATAGTTGGCAGGTAGGATTCGGCTTTGCGATTACCGCGCCACCTGTCGCCTTTCCCAGGACTCATAATTCCCGCGAGCCTGGATTGTGCGGATCGCTTTAATTGTATTCCCGGATCCCGGATTTATTACATTCGCATTTAATATAATGTCCATAGCTGTATTGATTTTGACCGCTTTGTTTTGCATGTTCATAGGAGCGAGTTAATATTTGTTAAGGTGGCTATCATGACAATATTTGTGTATTGTTTTGATAACTGAGTGATGCTGAGGAATAACTTAGTCCGGAAAATTCGGGTTTCAAATTGGAGGTGTAGTATTCATACTGGTACTTCAACACGTACTCAAGATTTTTTTCCTTGAGAGAAAATTCGTTCTGTAGAATTTTCTACACTTCCACTACACAAAAGTTTATTCTTAAAATTTTTACAATCACATTTGGAAGCCAAAGATGCTACGCCATTGGTTCACAAGTCTACGGCGAGAGACCTTGTACTGAAAAGAACCAACAAAAAACCGGCAAGGACTATTTTTCTGCCTGTATTTCTATAAAGACGTCAATCAGAAGACTAAATGAACAACTTTAAGCAAGCTCACATTATAAGTATCTCCTAAAACTGTAGTTTCATTACGTCATTTACTATTGTCAAAACATTTGGCGACGTAACTATTGAATCATTAAAATTAAATCCAAGCATTGTTATCATACATTTCATACGAAGTCATTACCTTTATTATGAATTAAATTCTTTTCCGCTCATTGTATCTTTGCTACACTTCAATCCGGATCTTATCAAGTAGAGATCGATAAGGCTTCCATTGAATAGACACGTTCCACTTTATACTTACGTTTATGTCCATAATTGAATAATATTATTATTACATTATGAACGCTTGTTTTCGGAGTCGGTGATAGACTTTACTCGAGCCACTTACAAAGGCACGACTAAAACGACTCTAAAATAACCCCTTATGGTTTTTTTAATAGATCACGTAAAAGATTTAACACAAAAAAACTGTGGAAGCTCAGGAGCAATTAAGTGTAAGGAATGAGCTAGAAATCTTAGGAATACCTTTTTTTTTTTTTTTTTATAGCATAAGGCAGCAAACGAGCAAACGGATCACCTGATGGTAAGCGATAACCGTTGCCCATGGACACCCGCAACACCAGAGGAGTCACAGATGCGTTGCCGGCCTTTTAAAAAGAATAAGGGGGAAGGGGGGGTTGGGCCTCCGGTACCCTCACTCACTCGGCGAAACACAGCGCAAGCGCTATTTTACGCCGGTTTTCTGTGAGGCCGTGGTATCACTCCGGTCGAGCCGGCCCAATTCGTGCCGAAGCATGGCTCTCCCACGGTAAAATACCTGAACAAAAGAACGAAAATCTGACCCACTTGGTTTAGTTACTGCCAGGGTTGGACTGGGCCGGAAGAGCCCGGTGGCTGATCGCAATCCGAGGCCCGAGACACCTTTTTTGTACGACTCATAGCTTCCGAGACATGCACGCGGGCAACCGTAGCACAGGGGCCCGCGAAGCGTGTCCCTGTGCTACGTGCCCTGCCGCATGCTCCGCAACCGAGGCCCGTGGGGCCGCGCAGGCTGGGGCCCGGCTGGCAAATGCCACCTCGACTGTATGGCCAGTCCGACGCTGGTTACTGCCACGAAACTTGGTGTAAACCTCCAAGAAGCAGACTTAGACGATATTCACAGGGTTGGCCACTTAAATAGCGAGCAACCAAACTTCGGGCAGTTTGAAAACAAGACCAATAGTGATTAAGTTTCTACGCAAAATTAAGAAAAATGAAGTGCTCACGGCGTACAAAGTGCGACGGAACCTAACATCAGAAGACATTAAGCCTGGATCCTCAAATAGAATCTATATCAATGAACGCCTTACAGTCATGAAGCGACAGTATTTCGCGAAGCACGAGTTAGGGCAAAGGAACTTTCAGTACTGCTGCGTTCGCAACGGAACAATTTTCATTAGAAGGGCTTCTGACTCAAACGGTAAGAAATTTCCAGCAATTCCTATTCGCTGCCATGAAGACATCAATACCCACCTCGATCAAACTCAGATTCACACATCTTATGACTAAATGTTTTACTATATTACCTGCTTGTTTGTATTCAACACTGGGAATGACAATATTGTCGGTTGGAATTATTGCTTTTGGATTTGATTTAGTGACACTTTTTAATGGTCTAATAATAGGGTTAATTATTTTTTATGATGCACTAATACAATTTCGCTTACTGCACGTTATAATATACTATTTAACTGAACTTTTTTTTTCTTTTTTTTTGCATTAAATTGCATACCCCGGCTGTGGCGAGCCGGTGGTTATGTGGGGCTCTCCTCCCCAGAAGGGGGAGGCCTACCCACTAAAACCTCAGGGATGGCCTTCCTCAGGCGTGTAGGGAGCCCCCGGGAACATCAAGCCACTTCCGGGAACCCCCAGCCTCCGCTCCCCTGCCTAGAGGGGAGCCCTCCTCGGGGAGGCTACACTACCTCCCCGGTCTCCTCCACCGACGACGCCCCCCGGCCACGGAAGGGGCGTGGTCCATCCTGGGTCGCCGTAGCAGTCGCGACTTCCTCGCGCCCGCCGGCGACCCGCGGCGGCGCCGCAGCTGTGCTACCGAGCCCGGCGCCGCCTTCTTCGAGCGAGATCGGCCATCTCCCGACCCCGCTCGGCGGCCTCCTTCTGGAGCATCACTGCTTCACAGAAGGAGGCCACAGCCCTCCAACCTCCCTCGTCCGCCAGCATTGCCGCAATCAATGCCGGCGGAGACAGATTTCGGCGACCAAGACTCGGCGCTCGGAGGCCCACGCGGGGCACTCCGCCAGCGTGTGCTGGGCCGAGTCGAGGTCGGATGCGCAGTGGTGGCAATGTGTCGATCCCTCCCGTCCTATTCGACACAGATACTCACCGAAGCAGCCGTGCCCGGCGAGTATCTGAGTCAATCGGTAGGTGACCTCTTCCTTCCCGTGGAGCCAAGCTTCGAGGTGCGGGAGTACGGCACCGACGGCCCGCTGGCGCGCGCAGATCCGTAATTCGAGCTGCGCACGCAAGGCCGCCACAATGAAATACTAATCCTACTCAGACGAAGATGCGGGCTTCAGTTAGTATTGTATATTTTGACGTCGTACTGCCTATATCTAGGTATAATATAACTTTATTTATCATAATTTTTTGTATTTGTACATTTTTTTTATCAATTTCGACACATTTTTTATGCCACTACCTAGAAATGGATATTACAAAATATTACATACCAAATCAATTTGTAATTGGGCTTATATTAAAAATTAAATCTCAGCTCACCATTATCATACAATTAAATTGATTATCTCTTATTAATTGCTAATATCGAAGACTATTAGAAAGAATGATATATGTATGTGGCATGTAACTGTCGATTTTATAAAAACTATTGTGTGTTTCGATCTGAGACAACGCACAAAATGGCGCCAATTTAATCGGCACAAAAAGTCTTCAGTGTATTACTTTTTATATATGTTCAGTGCAGCTAGCGTATAATAAACATGAAGTTAATATGTACAGAAGAATATGTGTAATTCTGCAGTGTTTAGTGCAGCCATGGTTTGTGGTTCGGAGGCAGTTATTTTCCTTCATTTCACGCTCGGCCCGCCACAAATGGTCACGACACTGCGACGCCGGTTATTTTGTGTCTGTAGATAATTAGTCCGGTAAATGTCATATAGTGGGATCAGTTTCAAGGTAAACGACATATAGTGGGATAAGTTTGCTTTTGTTTAATAGTTATTTGTTCAACTAGAGAGGAAAGTTGGTTTTTTCAAGAGTGCTAATTTTGAATCCCGAGTAAGCGAAGGATTCAAATAATTGAACCACGAGCGTCAGCGAGTGATTCTACATTAGAATCCTGAGCGTCGCGAGGGATTCAAAGGCACGAGATGGAAATAACTTTTCTCTCTAGCGTTATTTTTATGTCTTGCTCTTCCCGACTGGATACTGTCGCTGACCAAGTCATATCTAATCAATACACCTTTTAAGATCAAATGTGCAACTCTGTGCCGCCACGTGGCTCACTGTACTACCGTCTATTAGATAATGTCACCAACAGAAAATGAAGTAGAATTGCATATTTTTATACAATATGCAATTACAATAACTGCGTATAATAATTAAGGTTTTATAGATTACTAGCTGACCCGTGCCCACTTCGTTGGGCATAATATTAATAATCCCCGAAGCGAGCACCCGAAGCCAACGCGCGCCGTCCGCTGCCCGTTTTTTCTTTCTGCTTCTTTCCCTTTCTGCCCGTATTCACTTTGCAAAACGGACTACCACGTAAAAGCCTTTTTATTTTTCGGTTTTTTATTTAACCTATGACACTCAGCAATAATGTGGCTTTCTATTGGTGAAAGAATTTTTAAAATCGGTTCAGTAGATCCCGAGATTACCCTTTACAATTTAACAAATATACAAACACACAAACTTTACGTCTTTATAATATTAGTATAGATTACATTATCAATAATTCAAAAGTTGTATTTGTTAGGTCATTCTCCATACACCCTTTACTTCAAGAAGATTAAATAGTTACATATAATGTATCACAAGACTCAGTACATTCACTGCTTTGTACTCTTCACACCAGAACTCAGCAAAACACTGTCATTTTGCGCAAGAAACAGTAAGACGGAGGTAACAGTAAGAAAAAAAAGCTTTATGAGTATTAGTAAGATATAATAGTTGCGAGAAATAAAAGGTAATGATATGTTTTGCAATTTGTATTGTTCGTTTTTTTGAATTACATCGATATTTCTTGAAACATTTAAGGAGAAACCATTAAATTATAATTATCCTAGCCATGAATACTAACGCGAGTGTACTTTTTAATACTGAAGAAATATTGAAAACCATTTGAAGAGTTTTTGATTTTAATTACCTTTCCTCGGGCTCGTCTTTCAAATAAACAAATAATATCTTCAGGTTCCTTTTGACGAAGACTTACTAAGTATTTATCATACTGAGGAGTTTTAAGATTGGAACAACTCATAAATAACAGGTGCATAATGTATTTGTGAAGTCAAAGAATCAATTTAGCACATTTCATAATTGAATCGCTTATGCAAATCTTGTAATCTGATGGCACAGTTAATGACTAACAAATTAGCCGGCTCAAAGCAGTGAATTATGATAAAAACGTTATAAATGAACGCGATGGCGGTGTGTGTAAACACTATAAAAAGCTGTTATAACTCAGAACAATGATAATGTTCTCATGTTTAATTTATGTGGCACGGTATTAATGAAGCAAGGTCATTTGAATTCATTTCCTTCGGGTGCGTTGGCACTGCGTTTTTTTTTCACGCTGCCTACGTCACTGTTTTGTAGGTCGCGGTGTCTACGTTTTATATAGTGTTTGCTTTTCGGAGTTTTCCGCGCGGGCGTGTATTGGAACCATTACACGTTTAGTTCGGCTACTCGACGCTAGATGGCGTTAGTTGTGTGTTACAATGGCGGCGGCGCGGAACGTAGTGTTTTGATTCGACCTTTGTGTCGCCGCGTAGTACGGTTTTCATTTAAATACTTACACAGCGATGAATGAATTCGTACGAGTGTCGATTGTACACATTACGTATTGAATGCGTTGTTGTATTATAACATTTTTAATTTTGTTTATTTAATTTTGGTAGACGAAATTTCTTTAGCGGGTCTTAGAAGGATCGCGCACCGACCCGTGCGAATTCCCCCCGCCAATTAAAATTAAAACCGACAAAACAAAGCAGCGTTGAAACGACAGGCCAATTATCAGCCTTCGCCGAGCTTTAATTAATATTTTCCATTATCCGATTGCGAAAGTATATGGTAATCACAACAACCCTTCCCGCTGTACGATATGTGTTCAGCGTTCATATCTCTACCACCATCGTTATCAACTGACACTCGCTTCACAAATACCTATTCGTTTCCCCAACGCACACCATTAAACCTACTTGTATTTAGTTGTGTGTGTAGATTTTCCTGATACGTCTGTGTGGGTTGAAAAGCGTGAGTGCTGTCCTTATCTCACCAATAGACCTCTCTCTCGCACACGTTGCTATGCGACTTGTCGCGTCTTGACATATAGTTAAGTATAACCTATATGTTGTTTAGAAGTCCATTATAGTTCATAGCTCCGGCGGCGTAAATGACTGGATAGTTAGTTTCAGAATTTGCAATTGCGCACTTCTATGGCTGACGCATAAAAGATTCAAGAGAGTTGGAACCGTTGAAAGCGACCTTCGTCTTGTGTATAATTTTTGGGTCAACTCGATAAGTCTTTTACATGCGTTGCGTATGTTATGTTTTCGTGGATTAAAATACAAGATTCAGATGTTGCCTCTTCTTTATCATATTAATAATGAACTGTTTCTACTGTGTACGTAGATTGTCTTTGGAATACTCAACGATATCTTGTCTGATCAATGATCTGTAGAAATTAAATTTCTCTATAACAAGAGTGTATTCTTCGTTAGATTTTGTTGGATACAAAACTAATGTATATTAGACAATGTTTTTATTTTAATAAAACATTAAGTTTGTTGAAATCGTTTAATTTTCCTATATAAGAATAGATTAGGCGATAAAGAGAGCGTCAGTGGCACTTCGGCCTAAAAGATAGAGGCTCGATTCTGTCTAGCGACTTGTTAGTCTTACCCGATGCCTTCAGCGAATAACCTGGTCTACAATGAATTTGAAATATGTATGTGAAGTCGACTAATCCGCTCAGGACCATCGACTTAAACCCTGATCACTCGAACTTACTCATGTTATATGGTGATCGATATGTTCAATGATAAATTAAGTGAAAAATGCTTCATTTAGTAACTTTAATGAATAATCTATATATATAAAAATGAAACCCGTTTCGCGTTGTCACGGCATCACGTGTGAATGGCTGAACCGATTTCGATAATTCTTTTTTTTAAATGTTTGTGGAAGTCCAAGGATGGTTCTTACGGAAAAAAATATTAAGAAAATCTCTCAGAAATATTGAAAAGTATACATTTAATTTTGCATATTTTAAAAAACGCGCGTTACGAATATCATTTTTTTTTATACGAATGTCAACGTGGTTCACAGCCATAGACTATATTAAAAGAGCATCGTTTCAACTATACAAAATAAAGTAGTGCATCAAAGCTACGCTAAGGCGGTACGAAGTTCGCCGGGTCAGCTAGTAATATAAATAATTATATATTTGCCAATTTGGATCCATACATTTATATGTTGCGGGAAAAACTCCTACACTAGGCGAGTTTCCGTAAGAGCTATCTGATATAGAATCACAACTGAAAAATAAAACAAGTCCTATTAATAAGAAATTTGATATTTAAAAAAAAAGCTTTATATATGTTATATGATTTACAATGATAATAAATGCTATAGTACTCTTACGTACGCGGCTACGTCCACTTTACCATTATTTTTTTCCAAGGTAAGTTTTAGTTAAAATGTACTTTGAATATTAAAATATTGAGCTTATGTCATCAACATAAGCTGAATATAATAGTCTGAAAATGTAACTACTTTATATAAACGTACTTAGAATGTAAGTATATTTATGTGAAAAACAGCGTAGCGGAGTTATAAATGGTTCTGACGTTTGATGTGTCTTGTGCGGGCCGAATGTTAGAGAAAATTCAAGGGAAGGTAATGGATAACTTTTAAAACTAAGCTTCTTCCTTTACTTTCCGCTTGTTAGATGAACTGGCAAAGTTTGCTTACATTTTTATTTTTCTATCTAATAATTAAGCTCTTTCATACAGTAATCTTCGTATATGTTGACGCATTCCATGAGATTTTTTTGTTAATAATCAATAAGTTACAGTTTTCTGGTAATTTAAAATTATATATTGATTGTAAAAGTGTGATGAAATAATTGTAAAAAGTTTGATTAGTTCAGAATTGCGTTTTGTTAATTTATTGCCAAAATCGGGAAGTGACCTACAAGTTTATACTTTTTATTAATTGATTCTTGAACAAAAGTTAATTAAGCAATATTTATTTAACGTATTCGAATAATTGAAAACCGTTTTAAGCTTTCTCATATTAAATGCAACATTTTTGAATATAGGATAGCTTTCTTAAGAATTAATTAGTAATTGAGATGATTATTATTAATTAAGAAAGCTATTAGCAAGATTGTGATAATTAAGTGAAATTACCAAATTGTGACGTCGCATTTGCAACGTATGTGTATGGTAAATTTTAGGGAGATTCGCTATACCCTTTTATTAATTAATTTGCATTACATGTGATGCATCAAACAAGTGCAATGTTGTATTTTGTTTTTAAGTTTTCTTGTATGAACTAATTATTAATATAACAAGTGTATTAATAATGTGTGAATGCAAAAATGTTTTTAATTGATAAGATATATTCTTTATCTCAGTGCATTAGCTAATAATACCAATTGAATGCTTTTAATTTTGTAATTGAAGTTAATAGAATAAATATTATAGAAAAGCTTTCGATGTTAATTTTTCTTTCCTTTCCTAATATGAATTCGATATAATTGACATATAGTAATTGTATATTATATATATATATATTTTTATTGCTAAAGTTGACAAACAAGCAGGCTGCCCACCTGATGGTAAGTGGTAACAGTCGCCTATAGTACATGTGGTTCCCACGAGATTCGCAGCAAATCTGCAAACCTCATAAGAACCACAGTGTACGTTGCCAACTTGTGACATAAGATGTAAAGTCACAGTACCCAGTAATTTCACTGCCTATCTTACCCTTCACGCCGGAACACAGCAAAGCGAACCCTGCTGTTTGGCGGCGGAAATAGGTAAGACGGAGGTACCCATGCAGACCACCCTGGTACAGAGTCTACCTCCTAGGTGTATATTATAATCTTTCATAGTTTTAATTGATAAGAATAATTGTTATTTGTCATCTTTGATATATGTATATGTTTAAGAACCAATAAATAAACTGAACAACATTGAAATACTTAGTAATAACATTAACGTAAAGTTTTTGTTTTCTGAAAACGTTGTAATAGTTTCTCTTGTATGAACACCAATGGAACCCACAAATAATATGAAGTAATATCATAACTAGGAGTATATCTGGTCCAGCGGTCGTGTCGCCAGCGAGTGAGGACCGAGGACGTGTGCGGCCAGCAAAGGGGTAATTACAGGAGAGCGCGGCGGCCAATGGTACACGCGCAGAGCTGCGCGCGCGGGCGGCGGTGGGCGGGCCGCGCATGCCCGTTGCCTGGCGACGGCACGTCCGCTGTGTGCGCGCTACACTCCGCCACTTCTGCGGCGGCTCCGATTTTCAGACTTTTGTTTTTGAGGTCAGTTCGTGTTGTTGAGAATCCTAACAGTAAACACACTTGGTTGCTTTTTGTTGTAATACAACTTCTTGCGTATGTTTGATCGCTGTTTATTACTTAGTTTAAAATTTTAATATTTTGTGTCACATTACAATTTTTTTATATTGCACTAGCGACCCGCCCCGGCTTCGCACGGGTGCAGTGAAAAAATGGTTATGGTGGGTTATCCCTAAGAGATAGACATATACCATCGCGGACTTTTTTGTGGATTTTTGTAAGTTGTACAATACTGTAGTACATTATTTTGGTCTATCTCGTAGGGTTCAGCCAGCGTTTACAATATAAGCGCAAAAAAAACGTGCTTATTTACGACATCACATTAGAAACCTTTAAATTTATCAGTGTTTCTCTACTATATTATGCATTTATTATACATACAAACCTTCCTTAAGAATCACTCTATCTATTAAAAAAAACCGCGTCAAAATCCGTTGCGTAGTTTTAAAGATCTAAGCATACATACGGACATACAGCGAAAGCGACTTTGTTTTATACTATGTATTGATTGATACCGTTTTGTTACATTAGATCTAATGTTGATTGTAATGACAAAGTTTGATTCTCTGAATATGCACTCAAATGCCTTCAAATTACGTTCTTAGTGAACGTTAAAGTTGCGTGTTTAATGTTCAACAATTAAGCTAAAAAGGCAAGAAGAGTCTCCAAAACGATGTAATTTAACAAACTTGTTAATCATTATCTTCTTCATTACTATGATTAAGATGATGTAGCCGGTATGACAGCACTGATGTAGAAATAAATTAGAAAGTAGTGAATTTGACAACTCTCGTGTCTATGTTTCTCTATAAAACAACGTGTACGTCTTAAATTACACTCAAATTTCTTGTTAACTGTCTTTTGATTATGATGAAAATGACATATTCAGTTTTCCATTTTTTTTTAAATAATAATTATAAATAAATATTTCCTATACTTACATCAATTAGCCTAGCCCAAAGTAAGCTCTATAAGGCTTGCGTTATTGGATCTAGGACATCGGATAGACATACATATATTACGAATATTTTTGATAGAAATATATATTAAAAACTATGATTAAGTTACAAATGCTCGCATTCATCACACTAAAATATGCCCCCACCGGGACTCGAACCCGGGACCTCGGAAATGGCGACACCTTGGTGTACTAACCGCTCAACTACGGAGATCGTCAGTAATCGTAATTTACAATTAAACTGATTCTGGAAGCTTCGTTGTAACTGATTGATATTCATATGATATTCTAGGAATTGAACTCAGAACATACTAAGTAAGAATCAATCTAATTATGTATACTAGTTGAGTTGATAACATTAACAACTACTTAGATAAGTCCCATCAATAAATATAAAATAAAACAACAAATATTTCTTCGTGAAATTTATTTAATATCAACAACATTACACTCGCATACGTTTCTCCACAAAAGATTTTCAATAGTTCCCAAGGTAAGCAGCGTATCAATATTCCGTAGAAGCGCTCCCGTGACGTCACGGCACCTGCATTAATATTGCGGGCGCACTGTACAAGAGCGTACCGTACATTCCGCGCACACGCGCTCCCGCACGCACACACGCCCGCGGCCCTGCTCCGTAGGTATTCTTATATACAGTCACTCGAAAACTCCTTGGAGACTGAAAAGGAATTTACAAGGGCGCCTTTTCTTTGACGGCAAACCTTTTGCTGTAAAACTGCGCCTTTAACCGTTATAAAAGGATGTATTGATACGAGTTAGCGGTTCGTCCTTTGTAGTTTGCATCTCGCGGGGCGTCCATTATCGTAAAGTTGATAAAATCCATATTCCGCCCGCCCTGAGTGCACTGAGGTAGTGGCGAGGCTAAGTGTGAGTCTTATGGCTCATGAATACTTTATGCCCTTCAAGGTTGCTTACCAGCCCCTACTAAATATCTTAACGTGTGAGAAACAAACGGTCGTTATATGTTTGTTTACTGTCCTAACTATATTTGTGTGAATATTACAGTACAGAGGATTGTAATAAAACATATTGTTTTATCTATGTCTCAACTGTAGCTTTTGTTATCTGTGATAATTTCAATGAATTTATACCTCATTATAATAGCGCAATTAATTCATTATTATGTGAGACTCTACAGCAATAAAATCAAAATCAAATCTTCGATTTCAATATTCATATAGGCCATTTTTCAACTTAATCGTCTATTGGCGTAGGGTTTGAATTTTTAATGACTTCTAATAATTATTTTAAAGGTCATTAACATTCAGTGATATCTTTGACGAGCAGTTTTCCCTTAGAAAGAATCGACAGACATTAATATCGGTGTAACGTGAGTCTGATTTCCTCAAACAATATCCAATTTAATGACGAGTGACGATCAATCGATAAGTTCTAAAATAATAACACAGATATGTACTTTTAACAACATATATAATTCTAAACCGTTTTGTGTAAAATAATACATATTTGAATTCAAGTGAGATATTTTAATGAAGTCATTGAATCTTTATTTTAATTGTTATGTATTTGTTTACAAGATAATAGTGAGTATAGACAAATATGATAGTTTGATTAACAATCGTCTACAAATAAATGAAATGTGATATTTATTCATGTTTTAATTATTCTAATGTCATTCAAACCAGAAATCTTCACGTTTTTAAGTTGAATCAACGGTTTGTTGGTGAACCTGTTGTCATTTTTCGGCATCACGTCACGGTCGATGCTCGTCAAAATTCCCTAGAAAAAATATCGATTCAGGAGCCAAATAAGAGGCTTTGCGAAGGTCATGGCCCCATCGATCCGGCGTAGAAAGTGAGACCGGCTGCCACTACTAACACCGTCCCACCGGCTATGCAGCCTGAATTAATTGCGCATATATTTGAATACATTTCGAGCGGCGCAGTTCGGGTCGTGTCGTCGCCCCGTAAGTTTTACCGATTTTGTTGAGAAAGCTCTTTCGGGTAAACACCGTTTACGGCGAACGCTCCAGGCTAGCCAGCCGACGACGCTGATGAGACGTCGCGCGCGTCTCTCACAAGTCTTGACACTTCGCCGAACTCAACTGATTTCTTTTGGGGATTCCAGCCAGGTTCATTACCAAATTCTTGCAAGTTCGTTATCAGTTTATTGATCTTTTACACAGTTTACGCAATCAATCATCGACAACTAAATACAATTTTGATCTGCTCCCGCAAGAGTAAGCTGAAACTGTCTCAGAGGTGACAATTTTGTTTTAATTTTTAGTTGGCGCTTTGATATCAATTACTTTATTGTGTTCGGTCAGTATTATTATTATTTATGATAATTACTATGTGTAAAAAGAAAGATTTCAGATGAATATTTCATTCCATCCTCTAGGCTTCTTCACTGCTTAGCATTGGACACAGCCTCTGAAATAGAAGAGAAACATAATTTATTCAACAATGAATTTACTTATTACTAAAATATAATGAATTTAAAGATTTATAATGCTTTATTTACTCTTTGTATGTATATAACATATAAATAAAAAATAAAGATTTTATAGAACTAAGTATATAATTGCGGCAATCTCATATTTGATACAAGTGAATAAATATTATCAGAGATACTTTTTCAGTGTATAAAAATTCTTGAAAGATATTTTCTAATTTCGTCATTCAATCGAGAGACGCCCACTCTTGGACAAGACTCCGAAGGATCTCTTTTTTAATCTTAACCAAAGCATCGGTCCATTTTATAGGTCTACCTACGCTGCGTGCGCGTATGAGCATATGTACTTCCACTCATGGACCTTTCCGCCCCAATGCCCACTCGTTGTGCAAGCAATGAGCTGTATCCAATTCGTAATTCTTTCCATTTTCTAATTTACAATGTAACAAATTAAATCTTTACACAAAAAGTGTAAGAATAATAAACAATATTTTCAATTCTTAATGAGCCCTGAATCCCTGTAAGGGTTTGCTACAAAAACCAACCAAGTCGACCATTTACCCTCTTCCTAAGCCCTATATGGTAAGGTATGTTGATAAGCAGCCACGAACTGCATCAGTGACCAACCGTACGTGTGAAGAACATTTTTCTGTTTAACCACCACATAGTTGTCGTATAATGAAGGTTTCTTCCGACCTTGTTGATTGCGAATTTACAACTCTAAATGGTCATGTAACGCTCAGTTCACGAATGAATGACCATTTCGATTGTTCAAACGAAACAGGTGACTGTTTTGTTTCATTCAGTCCAGAAAAAACGGTACACGCAACACTGAACGCAATGGAACCGTTGAATCTTATTGTAAGTGGTCGCTCAAACCTGCTGCCATTGGCGCTATATTGGAACAAAGTGATTTATGAAACCGAAAATGAATTGAAGGCAATACATACGCCAATTCTACATTGAAATACAATCAAATCGAATGCTTATTGCTGTTTTAATAAGCGTAAGTCCTTGCAAATATTGCTGATATCAGCTGACTATAAAATTTCATGATATTTTATTATGTTGAAATGTAAATAGAAGTACTTAGGTTATTTTATGATTTTGAAAAGAGGAGCTTTAAAATCAGCTATAAAATCATTCCCGGAAAAGCTATCCTGAGTTCCTAGTAGGTATAAGGGTTATGTTGAATAAAAATTAATTTTGATACATTGAGCAGTTACATTGAGAGAAAATAGATTTTCCTGGTATGGTCACGTATTAAGAAGAGAACGACCATGTTACTAGGAAAATTATGTTTTTTTTTATGGGATAGGGCAGCAAAAAAGCAAACGGATCACCTGATGGTAAGCGATAACCGCTGCCCATAGAAAGCCGCAATACCAGAGGAGTCACAGATGCGTTGCTGGCCTTTTTAAAGGGAATAAGGGGGGAAGGGGGGGTTGGCACTCACTCGGCGAAACACAGCGCAAGCGCTATTTTACGCGGGTTCTGTGAGGCCGTGGTATCACTCCGGTCGAGCCGGCCCAATTCGTGTCGAAGCATGGCTCTCCCACCAGAGATAGGATATGAAAGTAGACAGACGTATAGGGAGAGGAAGATCAGAGAAAACATGGATAAACTGTGTGAATGATATTGTTGAACAAGGGAAATGGTGCGTGATGAGGGAGCGTGAGGAAAATTACATAGATAGCACCTGTCGAAATAGACTTCTTCGATCGAGATGACTTAAACTAATAAACATAAATATGAAAGCAAATATATCACAAATTGTAAGATTTAATGATGATAATAAATTGAAATGTAGGTAAAATAAAATACAAAACTAATTTCCTATCGTTTCTACTCGTATTACTTTTTAAATTTCAAAAGTTATAAAGTTGAATGTACGAAAGAATCGCGCCGTTTTTATAGATAAAGAATTAATTAATTAGATAATTAGAGTAACAATAACTTAAAGTGTATATTGCTAATTTTAAAATAAGAGCTGTTTTACAGGTTAATGTCAAAAAGTCTTCTTTTTTGTTCTTAGTTTCTTGTGTTATTCTTTAAAACAGCTGAATTGATTTTGGCCTAGAATTTTTTAACATATACAGGTGAAGCCGCGAATGGACAGATATAACTTGTGAAGTTTTGGCTGTTTTTCATATTGACAGTTAAATTGTGGGGAGGATAGTTGTCAAAATTATCATTCAAAATTTACGAACTACAGTCAAATGTTTTTAAGTAGTTTTAGAAGCATTTGAAATCCTTACAAATTCTATGAATTTTCACAAATATCGTCAAGTGTCGACTTCGATAAGTAACTATCATACTCGTACTTAGCAGCAGTAGCGGTCATTGTACAACTATTTGTAATGTTACAAATATAACACAATATTTTTTTACAATTTACACGTTGGGTGGACAGTTCTGTGACAGTAATAGACATGTTATTTATCAGTGTTTTTACAAGCTACGCTTGTATACGTGTCAGCCGTGGATCGTTTCTGTGACTGCCAGCCCATTATTATGCTGTAGCCGTTACGTCACGCAGACGCAGTCACGTTACTCAGTACAATAGTTTAGCAAATAATTGTCTGAATCGAGAAGTAAGGCTTACAAGTTATCAAAGTATTATTGTCCTCATTAATCAGAAAATATTAGGAATAATAGGTAGTTTCTTTTTGTAATCTCGAAGAATTTATAAAAACATAGCGAAATATAGTTTTTTATTCCTTTCCTTTTAATAATTCACATGTCATTAGAAACTATTAAGTTAGAATTGTACACACACACACGCACACACAAACTCATCATAAGTACGAGAACTGATATTAAGCATTCTGCATAGGTATAACAAGTAAACTAAATTTTTGTTTATATAATTTTGTTAGTGTTTTTTTTATTTCTATTTATATAACTATAATAATGAAACTTTGTAAATTATACTCCAAGCATGTTACACGATATGGGAAAGAACTGTTCTCTGAGACACAGCCCAAGCTACATCAGAGGACAGGACGACAATGTATGTCATAATAATGTGATTTCCAATAAACGAAAGTCCAATAAGGTCCAATAGAATTACGCTATGTCTTATGATTTACGATCCCCGAGTCATTTGTCGAGTGCTTTGTACGTCGGTTTCAAAGTGTATAAGGTTTCAGATTCAAATACGGCTCTTGTGCCTTAGTCACGGCTGTTATTGTACATTTATATATTAATAAAAAGATTTGTCTATATATCATTTATATATGTATGTATATTTGTTACCATGATGCTATAACACAAGCCTTACTTTAAGCGCTTACTTTAGACTAGGCTAATTAATAATTATCTTTAATACAATATATTAAATGGATAAACATGTGAAAGAGTTAATTACTCGGAAGAAAATAACATATTGTCTGTAACAATGTATGACTGATCTAATACATTAAAAGTGTTTTTAAGTAAGTGCCATTTTACATTTATTATTAATAAGAATTTAATAAGCAATGACGAACAGTGTTCACTTAAGTCAAAGTTGTAACAAAACGTGTGTACAGAAAATAACACATTAAGCGTTTTCTGAAGTCTACAATGTAATAATATAATCAGATGCAATCAGACGCTAAAATAAGATATCAATCAAAATCAAAATAATCTTTATTCAACATAGAATTTTATAAAAACTAATTAACGTCTTATGTAATAATACGTACATTCGTACAAGAAAAATCATACTCATTGGACAGGGTATTGGTTGAGACTAATTTACAGCTAGTCCCTTTGAACCCTCTTGTATGGCTATCTTAATGGAACACCAGCTCACGTCGTAACGTGCCCCACACTACCGATGGTATCGTTGCCTTGACTTACTTGATATTCTGCTGGAATGTTTGCCCACAGCAAATGAACACATGTTTTCTAATGTACTATCTCTACACTAACCTTGTGTACTTAGCAACAAGATTTCTAATTATCCGCCCTGATTTTTGGGCAGAAATGACATATTTCATTGTATCGAGTAATATTGAAATGGATTTGAAATGAGTTTTGTTACCAAATTATTTTTGTGTTGCTTTCCAAAGTAAGTTGACGTTCTCTTTTACTTGAACTACAGGTCAAAGTAAGGTTTTAAGTTTGGTATTATAATTTATTTATATACTAGCTTTCCGCCCGCGCCTTCGCCCGCGCCTTCGCCCGCGTTATACTCGAATTTCCCACAGGAGGGATATGTTTTCCGTCGGTAAAATTATCTTATTTCCTTCCTTGGGTCTCCGGGTTTTACGATTGGTATATACAGGGTGGTTACCCCGTATATATCAAACGTAGTCCGTCCGACCAACCGAAGTACCAACTCTAGTCTATCTGTGTATAAAATTTTATTTAAATCGGATCAGTGGTTTTTACAATACTGCCATACAACCTTTCACCTCCTCCTTTCAACCCTTTACAGCCCTTTTCTGGTTTAAAAGGTAGCCTCTGTTCTGTCTCAGCCTCTAGACTATCTGTGTACCAAATTTCATTTAAATCGGTTCAGTAGTTTTAACAATATTTCCATACAACCTAGCATCCCTTCTTTCAACCTTTTACAACCCTTTACAACCTATTTTGTATGAAAAAGTAACTTATGTCCTTTCTCGGGCTTTAGACTATCTATGTACCTAGTTTCATTTAAATCGGTTCAGTAGTTTTGGCGTGAAAGCGGAACAGACAGACAGACAGACAGACAGAGTTACTTTCGCATTTATAATATTAGTATGGATTATACATGTATAACAAATTCAAATTCAAGTTAATTTGTTATATAGTGTTATAAGTATATATATAATTCAAGGAAGATCTACAGAATTTTTAATACTCACTCACATTTTGTCACTAATAACAAATTAACTTGAATTTTTCTTTTAAAAATCACATAACCATCTAGGCTTAGAAAGATAAGTCCGCCTTTGGACCAATTAAATTTGTACCTCCTATTATTTTTTAATTGTGTTCAATAAAGAGTTTCTATAAAAGTAATAATAAAATAACACATGGACAGGATAAAGACGGTTTTCATTTTTCTGGTTATAGCACGCCTGGACCAATTAAATTTGTGCCTCCTAATATTTTTATTGTAATAGTATTTAATTGTGTTCAATAAAGAGTTTATATAAAAGTAATAGTAAAATAACCAAACTCAAAATCAAAATCAAAATAATCTTTATTCAACATAGACCTTTACAGGCACTTATTGACGTCAATAAATAAAACAAAAGAAAAAAAAGGTTAAAAAAAAATCAAAAACCTTGTCCGCGCATGGACAAAATAAAGACGGTTTTCATTTTTCTGGTCATAGCACGCCTGGACCAATTAAATTTGTGCCTCCTAATATTTTTATTGTAATAGTGTTTAATTGTGTTCAATAAAGAGATTATATAAAAGTAAAAATAAAAATAACACATGGACAAGATAAAGACGGTTTTCATTTTTCTGGTCATAACAAGCCTGGACCAATTAAATTTGTGCCTCCTAATATTTTTATTGTAATAGTGTTTAATTGTGTTCAATAAAGAGATTATATAAAAGTAAAAATAAAATAACACATGGACAAGATAAAGACGGTTTTCATTTTTCTGGTCATAACAAGCCTGGACCAATTAAATTTGTGCCTCCTAATATTTTTATTGTAATAGTGTTTAATTGTGTTCAATAAAGAGATTATATAAAAGTAAAAATAAAATAACACATGGACAAGATAAAGACGGTTTTCATTTTTCTGACCATAGCACGCCTGCGTGTTAACTAATTGAATAATGAGATAGGTACCTTTTAAGAAGCATCTATTATGAAATTAATACAACTTATACAAAACTTTGTTTAATGCATAATCTTTTCAAATGCATCTATTCTAGATATACAATATCTCCTAGTACTTTATTTGTGGAATGTTCGTTCTGAAATTGTGAAGAACTTATCCCTTGTTAACGCAACAAGTCTATCTTGCCCATCTTCTGTCGTGGTACTATTAATTTTAAGGACCTTGTCAGTAATTCTAACAAGACCATTGTCAAACTAAATGTATGCCAAGAATTTGAAGGTACCCAGATGCCCAGAAATGTTTGGGAGCGTCGACCTTGTGATTACGATGCGACACACGCCCGCACTTGTCGCCCGCAGAATAAGGTCACACTTGTTGGTTTTCAGGATGTAGGTTGACTTGCTGCATTTGTCAGATGAAGGTTCATTCAGTTTAGCTAGACCCTTCCACGTGCAGAAACTTAAACTCGCTTTTATGTAGACGACACAGCGATGCTCTTTCACGAGTCTAAATCAAATGAAGACATCGAATTTGAATTTCAAATTTGAAGAACTCAAATACCGCCAGAAGTCTACAATGAGATATTTTATTTTGTTGTCCTTTTGGAATATTTAAATCCAAATTGGAATCCAAGTCAATTACCGATCTGGGGACGGTGTATTTATCAAACAATGTTTAGGGCTCTGTAAATATTCCCTCTGTTTACAATGTGCCTCGTTGAAAGATTTTGATTGGTTATTAGATTAAATGATTCGGCTTTGAGGAGGAGAGAGAACAAATAACACAAGTAAAAAGTAAATTGTCTGTTATATGATAACTTAGAGAAGCATCATTTAATTACTCGAGACTATGTAACGCATTTGAAAGACTTAATTAAGTTTTATGTTGTTTTCTATGCCGGTCTATGGCTATGACATCATAAATATGTTAGATAAGAAATTTTGTAGAAATCCAAAAACAACTATGATGACAAATATAATAATATTCCAAGGGGTTTAGATGCGATATCGGGTTTATAAATATTTGTATGGCCTACCGAGAGACGGTCGAAGTTATACATAATGAAAAAAACCTGTTCAAAATTTCAGCGCTCGTTTCACGGCCACGCCGCGCCGCTTTCACCTCACATCTGTGCGCACCGAGACAATCGCGAGACAGGGTTCGGTATGAAAGCGTATCTTATGCATTTTACATGAGCACCAGCTATCCTCGCACGGTCGAGGGGCACGCGGTATGGAAACTTTGAGCTGTCCTTGAGATTCCGTGGCATTTGCATAGCGGCCGGCTGTTTTGATAACTTGAATCAGATTCTAGCACTTCGTTTGAGGTGTTCAGTTGTTTAGTAAGATTTCAGGCTAGCTCTACATACAATTTCGAATGGTAGACGTTCTTAGAAGCCATAATTGCGTGGTGTCACAACTTCTACTGCTTACGTTCCTTCTGTTTAAGACACTACACCAGTGAAGCGCTATTCTTAATCACACTTGGTTCCTACATCTTTGCCTGTTCCATGTTGAATCAGCATTGAGAATCCATCATACAATTTTTTATATAATAGCAGGGCAGCAGACGAGTGATAATTCATCACGACATGATGGTAATCGATTACCGCCTCATAAACACTCGCAACACCAGAGGAGTCACAATTACATGGTCGAACTTCTAATTGTGATATCACTCTATTTTGAGGGTTTGGATATCGCATCCTTACGGATTACAACAGGCGAGAGTTGTATACATTTGCGAAGATTCTATACTGAATGGTCACTACGTCTTTTACCTTAGCTATCGTAACACGCACACACGAGGGCAAAGGAACGCGGATCCTCGTTCTAATTAGATGTTTGTAAACACGTGCTGGCTGTGTGGGTGCTATCGGTTACTTAACGGGCATTGTTCAGATATAATGAAGTCTTGAAGCAGCCGAGTCAAGGGCCGCTCGCACTTTGCATATTTTTGTTTGGGTGTTCGTCTCGAACCGGTAGCTTCATTAGGTACCATTTCGGCGCGCTCTTAACCGTTCGGAATATAGAAGATCCGTTGAGTGGTGAATCTTTTGCATTATCATAATTGGGGCTTTGTAAATAATGACGAATTGGTGATTTTGATGTAAGTGGAGAGTGTGTATGTTGCATTATGTGTTTTATATATCGCCGCATTCCCATTTTATAGTAAAGTAGTAGTAAAGTATTAAAATAGAATAAATAAATATATAACATACTTGAAATGCTTGAGTATGTGGTAATTGTTAGTCTGTTACACACAGACTTATAATCAAGCCTCTTTCTTTACGAACCAAATATAACTCTCTAGTTTCCTCGACTTTCGTTAACAAATTTATGCTCATCGGTTACGGATACTTTTGACCTTGTGGATTGTGTAGCTATAGACGCGTGCCCTGTTACATTGGGAGAATAAATTTGGCGAAGTGTGGGTTAATCTAATCTTCTGTGGCAAATAATCAATGTTCCAATGGCATTATGTTAAACGCACTAAACAATGCTAACTATTGCAAAATGTATATAACAGTGCAGCGGTATTATGAACTAATGCAGTCTGTTTTTCATCGACACCTTGCTTAATATAATAGTCAGTCATAGACCAGTGTTTACCTACGTAGGGGTTGGGGTGGGTGGTGGTGGAGGCGGTTAATGAACCTGCGGGATGCACGTCTGCCCGCGCCGCAATAATATTGGTTCAGCAGGAGAATAACGCCATTTCTATTTGGATTTTGGAAACGTTGACGAATCACAATGGTTAGGGCGCTGGGAACATAGCATAATGTTTAGATACGCGACAGCATAGCTGCAACCATCGTTCAAATTATTGAATCACTTTACAAAGTATTAGCCGATTTGGGTTAAGCGATCAATTCCAAGAATATAAGTACTATGAAGATATATGACAGGAACAGATGACTCGAGATTCTGGAAACGTTGACGAATCACAATGGCGAGGGCGCTTGGCACAGGCAAAAATTTTAGTCGATTAGGATACTAAACGATGGATGGAAGTATACTCGTATAAGTGCTGAGATGTGTGGGAAGCGATTTATTGAAGATTGCGTAGGATAAACTGTTCTTGATGATAACAATTAGAATATTATGTAACTTAAATGATGTTTTGATGGTGCATACACTTTAGCAGTATCTTGATATAAAATGGAATCACCAGATATTTTATGTTAAATATGATTTTGTTAAATAGGTTCTAGATAATATATTCAAATTGCTTGATACCAATACCTTACATTTAATCTCACAAGTTGTCAACGTGTTATAAGGTTCTTGCGGGGTTTGCAAATTCGCTAAGATTTACAAGAACCACATGTATAGTCGACTTTAGTCATTTACTATCAGAACAAAATAAATATGTAAAAAGATTCTTATTTTATCATCATTATCATTTCAGTAGACAGCCACGAGGATATAAGTCTCCTCAAGGATCTAGACATCAGTGGATGCTAGCATTCAAAGCCGTCCTGCAATCTTCACCAAGTCCCCTGCCCATATTGTGGGAGGCCTTTTTGAGGAGGCAATGCTCCTCCGGAGGAGAGAAGGAAGGGGAGTGATGGGGTCGCACTCACTAAAAACTCCGCCGTGTTCCTTTTCTTCATTTCACCGGAAGTCATGGGGACTACCTAATGGTATATCTTGTGGGAGGCCTACTAACGCTGCTTGGTTCGGCATATGGCTGCCACTCGAGGACCTTTCCGCCCCAATGGTCATCAGGACTGCGAACAATGTGCCCTGCCCATAGCGACTAAAAGTTAGCTATGATTAATTCTTATTTATTAACCAATCAAATTTCAACAAACTTGTATTGTCAGCAATGGAGTCCGTCAATTTATAAAACTTTGCATTTTATGTCATAATTTGGTAACGTACACGGTTGTTCTTGTAAGGTTTGTAGATTTGCTCCGTACGTGGATTCACCACGTGAACTATAAGCCACTGTAATTTAACATCAGATGGCTTTCCATCTGATGTTAATATACAAGTTACAACTTTTTGAAGCAGATTTTTTTAAGCAGACTTTTTTGCTTAAAAAATCTGCTTCAAAAAGTTGATGGAAAATCTGTAAACTATTATGCGTCCATCTAACAAATTGAATACTGCCTTGTACAAACATTCGCATCGAAACGAATTCCAATTAACATAAAATCCGATCAATAAAATCTCTCCTAAATTCCAATATTGCCTATAAACGTGTCTAATGGAAAAAGGAGGAATTGCTACACCTGCAACGCGGCACAAGAATAGTTATAGGTTTTTAATTAATTTATTTTTTCTAATTTATTATAATTACTATGTAAAAGATCCTCAATCCTTCAAAGAAAGTTTATAGTGAAAAATCAGACGAATTTAATAGTGACAATTATGTAGAAAAACAAATTAGCAAATGATATCAAAATGATTGAAAATCTATTAATCTTCTGCAATTGTTTTAATATCAAAATATAATCGCTGCAATTTTCATAAATTGATATGTAAAAGAGTACGAATTTAAAATTGACAATTTTAAAAGTCAAAAGAGTTGAATAAATTGACTACCACTCATTAGATACGCTTGACGTTACATAGCTAACGCAAAAAAAAATACTTTATATCCCAGCACTGACATTTATACAAAACTCGTGATAATTTCCTTTGTCAACATCATTTTCGGTTGCTCTATTCTTGTGCCGCATGATCAGGCCGGCGCCGGCAGTGTCGCGCTCTGAATTCTAATAGTTATTAATCAGACTTCGTATGCAAGAGTCAGCCAGCGGGGCTGTCTCGTAACTGATCCTCATATTGACTCGGATACCTTTGTATTATGTGAGCATCATCAGATCTCCAATAATACAGAATGTAAGAGAAGTATCGAACAGATCTACATTGATGTCTTTGGTACTGTGAAATCATCTTCAGCGGAACTATGATAGTATATTACTAGTCCATTGATGGACATTATTTGGTACAAAATGTACGTACAAGAATCAACCATTGTTGCTCCCTTGCAATAAATTGACACATATACAATATTTTCAGATAAGCAATAATGTCAATAGACATATTGTAGAGTAGCTGTGCCATTCCATCGTAATTTTAGGTAGCATTTTCAATTACTGCGTGTTATAAACGTAAGAGTAGACAAATATAATCAGAAAGCTTCGAACTGCTATCGGGAGTTAAACGTGTTATTGTGAGTCAACCATAAAAGATAGACATAAAATATGTTGCCGTGGGATATTTTTTATAAAATTTTAACGACGTCATAGACGATTTCTGTGTATCTTTAACTATTAAGGTTGCATCGTGATAGAAGCCTAAAACTGGAGTAACTTCTCCTAACATTTCCCATCACTGCTCTGCTCCTATTGATAGTTGCGTAATGAAAAGTATACTATAACCAGCTCAGGAGTATGAAAAATAATTGTACTCAGTTTTGTTAAAATCCTTTCAACTTTCAGTCTTAATCGTTCAGTAAGCACGAGTATTTGCGGCCCTTGGGCCTGATCAGACCCAGTCTTTGAGCGTGTGGTCATGATGTGGGACTGTGCCAAGGTGTTCCCGCGTGGAGCATTCTACACTAGAACCTAGATTCCACGGCACCAATGTAACCACATCAGGCCACTTGCCGTCATCTCTGGCCATTTCCACGGGGTAAAAACTACAGGCAGGCAAACGAGCGACGGACTATATTGTTAATAGTGCCATGACGAAATAGGCAGCCAGCGCTTCTTCCGCAAGATTAGTCGTGTAACTGTAACTGGTCCACATTTTTCCCATAAGCACACACGTAAAGTACACATATTAAACGACAGAATATTAAACATTAAATAGAGGATGTCAATAGATGATCAGGTCTAGTCATAATGTCAGACAACGTTCTAACTGATTCTCATACAACTCAAAATCTAATTGAAACATCCAATAAATGTCCGTGGTGTGTAAATATTAGCTACTGGGCCTATACGACAACTGTTTAGTAATTTTGAACGTATTTCTACGTAATTGGAACAGTCGCATGATTGTAATTTAGCAGAAGATGCTCTCGAACTATAACAACCAATTATAGTGTCAGTTAACTGACGGTCAGACTAACTGACACTTAAACACGATAGCCGCTTATTAATATTATCCGTAATACTATTTAGGTAGACTAGTATTACGACTGAGTTTGTAGATTATTACTAATAGTGTACTAGCCCAGTTGTAGTTCCTTTTTGAAAAATAAACTTCAGGTTAACTGATAAATATATAATATACATTTTGTTATTGTGTGTGAAATCGATAAGAAACTTGATCTTCAAATCGGAAAACAAATTTTTCATTGCTATCCAGGCATTCAACGCAAGAAATAAGGCGTCGCATTCAAGGGAATACCAACAACACGCCGTTCATCCTATTCACGGAATATCAGCGCTCAGGACGATAGGACAATACGCTGCCGAAGACGTTTGAATGGGAGGCCGTTCTGGAAATTTGCTCTTGCGCGGGCGCAGCGTTTTGTCAATACTGTCTGAGGAGTACTGTTTAATCAGCCCGCATTCAGCTGTACCGCCTTTGACGAGTAATTGCTGTCGATTGAAATGTTACAAAGTTAGCGCAGGTTCTTTTGACAAGCATTACTCAATTGTCAAATGGGATGCTAGGATTAAAATTTGAAGTAACCATATTAAAAAAAAATCTTAATACGATTTGAATCCGCTCAGGTTTGAATGCTGTTCGTAGATAGAAGCAGCTAGCAAGTCTAGATTGTTCGAGGTTCCACTATATCTTAGTAATCTATCTGTGGAATAGTATATAAAACTTACAAATTCTATTATAACATATTTACGCAAAAATATGATAACTGATTAGGCCCAAATTCTCATTTCATTACAATCTTTACAAGAGGGAAATTATGTAACGGAGCATATTTTAGGGGGAAATGGAGAAACACTATTAAGGGTAAAAGTTAATATGCTATTATTTATTCGTGAGTTCATTCGTCAAGTTATTTCGTACACTACGTATAGTAATTTTTGGCTTATATTCTTTGTCTTATATTAGACTGAAAAAGGCTTTGCGTAAGTCTCTGCTTTGAAGTAATACGACCTGCTGATGAAGCCTCTATCTTAGGTTGCCGTAGAAAAAGTTCTACTTCTCCATTACCATCTTGCTCCGTGTCATTGCTAACTTGCTCCTAGGAGTGTCTCGTCCGATGAACGATTCTGAGTGCCTGACAAGCATTCCAACTACGGGCTTGGGGTGAGTAGACAACTGCCCGTCGAAGCAACGCTGCTACTACCGACTTCAAAAGTGTTCCTTGAAATATTATTCGTCATACCCTAATCCCGTCCCAATTCTACCATCGGTGTCTTCCGTGAGTGCTGAAATTCCCGTTGCCTCCAATTTCCCTTCCCCCTACGTAGTGAGTACATAGAATAAGAATTTAAAACAATTTGTAAGTTAATATTCTATTTTGTAATTCAATATTTCTTATTCGTCGTAGTTTAGTATTTGCTTGTTTTCTTCTAAATAACTGCTCCGTTACATATTTTCTCAGAGAGTTTGTAACGTAACAATTCATGTACAAATATCTTATCTTATGTTAAAACACACCCAAACCATGACAATTTACCCGAGTGTCAATTCAAAATAGAAAGCCGGAAATATACATAATAACACTGTTGATTTAAATACTTCAGGCAGTATCAAAGAACCGGATTAAGGCAATGATAAACAGGGATATGCAGCAAAAACTCGAGTGTTTCTCCGAGAGAGTCATCGCAAAACCGGGGACGTCTAGCAATTAGACGCGAAAATAATATCGAGAAGTCGGGAGACGAACAATAACGAAGCTAACCATTAAAATAAGAGCGGAATAATAAATGAAGGCAGAAATTAAAAAAAGCGAGATTCCGTCGCGGCGGATGCATAGAAATATGGCGACTAGGCACCGGGACCAATCAAAATTCTTCGTCAATTAAGTGAGTGGAGATCGCAGCAAAAGGAAAATTGAAGGAAAAACTGAGGGTGGCTTGGGAGCATAAAGAGTGGGGCCTACGTTTGTCGATAAAAATTGTTTATTTATCGGCGGAGCTTAATAATGGAACAAGTGAACCTTGAGAATTGATCGTCGTGTGTATTTTTATGACAACATATGATAACGATTTTCTTTAGAGATGTTCCGTGCATGGTATGAAATTTAGATAATGCTTTTTGCTATTCTTACCAGCTGTGCCAGAACTACCGCTGCTACTTAATTATAACATTATATCCTAATTGGGCGTTTGCATGAAATTCATTCCTTTATTTTATTTGTCACCATAACATTTGCCCATTCGGAACCTAACCTCTAAAAGTACTTTCAAGCTAAGTTTACGCACTCACTTACTTACACTGCAGAGGTTGGGTATTCCGACTTGGTACGGTATGGATCCTGGTGCGGTAGTAGTAGTGATCTGAGTTTTTTTTTTTCGGTTTAAATATATATTATTATTATTAATTAATATTATCTAACATATTGATTTCTTCAAGGAAGGCTTACAGCGTGGATGGTAATAGTATTAATGGTAAATTACTTGTATTTATTTCATATTTATACTAATATTCTACATGTATATATTTGACTTGCACATTCCACACATACGCATACACACACACAAACTTTCATTCTGTTCTCAATAGCACGGCTACCGATGCCCGCGTTATCTCTGGGTGACGGCTGAAAATCGGTGTCTTTGTCGAAAGGCGATTTTACACCGAGCCTTGACCCTTCTTGCTGCTGCACACACGTCCATTTCTACTAAAATTGTATGTCTTTGTAATATATTCGCCATATAATATGTATGAATGTGTGTGTTGTTGCAAAATAAACTTTATATCTATCTATCTATCTATCTAACATTAATAATAATTTCAAGGGACTGAGTTTCTCATAGTACAAATAGAGTTTGAACCCAATTGGTACACTCCACGCACATTTTCAATGAATTCCCTAAAATGACGTACGGGTTGGATTCTATATTCCGACGCACACTTTATAAAAACCTGTGATAAGTTAATACTAATATAGTTAACACTTGGAGGATTCTTATTATCTATACTAATATTATAAAGAAGTAAAGTTTGTGTGTTTGTATATTTGTATATTTGTTAAATTGTAAGGGGTAATCTCAGGATCTACTGAACCGATTTTAAAAATTCTTTCAGCAATAGAAGACCACGTTATTGCTGAGTGTCATAGATTATATAAAAAACCGAAAAATAAAAAGGTTTTTACGTGGTAGTCCGTTTTGCAAAGTGAATCGGAGAAAAAAACAGGCAGCGGACGGCGCGCGATGGCTTCGGGTTTAATTCGGATCGCGTTCGTGCTCGCTTCGGGGATTATTAATATTATGCCCAACGAAAGAGGGCACGGGTCAGCTAGTATATTATATTTCAGATAATTTCCATGTTTTAAGCTATGATAAAATTCTGACGCATTCTTTTTTTTATCATGATTGCGTATTTTGAAAAATATCTTGTTGTCCATTCTCGATTAAATCATTCATATCGATATCACAAGTAACAACACTGTCGTCGGGCTTCCTCCTAGATATGAAAGCTATGGAAATAAAGTTTGTTCGGCCGCATTGTGCCGGTCCCGTAAATGGATTTTATCACTATATAAATATCTCGTCGCGTTTACGCCGGCGGGCGGCGTTACGTCACGTCCTTCTATATTAGATACGTGTGCTGTCAAAATTAATCAGGCATTATGAATGTCGTTTTATTTCGTCTAATTATAGATTTTCTTTTATCTGAAGATATTTTTTGTTTGTCAATTCATTTGGGAATAGATGCTTTGGTGTATTTCAATAAAACCCAATAATAGTTATCATGGAAGAGAGATATTAGCTTCTGGTATACAAGCTATCATTTTTTTAGAAGCTTGTGAGGATTTTTTATTGTATATTGGCAGTAACTGTGTTGAATTTATTAAATTCGTTGAATTTAAATTGACTTAATTCAATGATTGCAGAATCATGAAGAATAGTTGATGATATAAATGGCTAGAGTTAGTAGGTACATCGATTTCAAGGTATCGTCATCTCTGAGCTCCTAGTGGTGACAGTTTGTATGATGATTGCGTACATCTTAATAGTCTCCTTAGTCATATTTATATATATTTCTATCAAAAATATTCATATATGTATGTCTATCCGACAACCTTGATCCCTTAACACAAGCCTTACAGAGCTTATTTTGGGTTAGGCTAATTGGTGTAAGTGTAACAAATATGATAACTATTTTTTTATTAATGAGAAAGTCAATATAATTACATTCATTAATATCTTTAATTGGAATTTAAATGTTTATGTGGCCAGATATGAATGAATAATATAACGAATTAGTGTTTTGTTTCTTCCACGCACCCAATAGATAGATTAAACTTATGAGTATATTTTGGATCTAAATACTCATTGCGATATAAAAATAAATTGATGGTGCCAACTTCACGAATGAAAATGAGTTCCTCGAGTACCCTCAGCTCTTCTATAAAGATATATAATAAATTGTCTAATATATTAATAAATGAAACCAGTGATACAATATTTATAAATAAATTGAAAAAATCCTTAATTAGTAAGTGCTATTACAATATTAATGAATATGTTAACGATAATACATACTTTGATTATTCAAAATAATAATGTTTATTAATTTAAAATATAATACTATATACCAAAAATATTAATACTCAATGAAAACTGAATATAATTATAATAATAAATTGAAATATTAGTTTAATTATTTTAATTTTAATATGAATTTAATTATTTTAATTGTAATTTTGCTTTAAGTGAATAATATTATATACTTCCTCTCTCTTAACCCTTATATTGCGTGCCCGACAGGGTCCATAACATTGGTATTTAATTTGTATTTGTGTAACATCTATGAATATGAATAAACAAAAGTGCAAACTGACAAAACATATAAAATGCTGTTCCAAAAGAACAGGATCTCAAAGCTATTTATCTAATGTCACCCCAGTGTCCATTTTGCAGGAAGTGACCGGAGATCGGAAGGGTACTTGTGAAATTACGCGCAAAATGTCCCACGGCTCGTTTATTTTAAACACTGCATCTTTGATACCCCATTGACCCTTCCAAATCGCGTATTAATAACGAATGAGGATCCCTTCGTCTCCCAATATCGTTCGATAGTCATAAACGAACCCTGTTTTCGGTTTCTCAAATCGCTGTCGTCAATGTTGCTTCGTTAGTTTTGGTGTTTTGAAAAAATGCACTACGCTTGTAGCCTCAGCCTGAGCATAAGCCTGTACGCTAGACCTAACCTGTAGTATTTAGACTGCAGCGGTGCACAGGTCTAACAACCTCGTACTGAAACGGAATATCGATTACTTTCGCTACTATAACGTAATCCCCCGCCCACTTTTCGTTTTTTTAGTGGTGGATGATAATATAGTGATCTCTGTCTGGCGCGTGGGTCGCGGCTGCGTCCCGCTCGCGCCGCGCCCCCGCGCCCCCGGCCGCCCCCGCCGTATGTAAATGATCGTCTCCTTTGTCGTTGTGTGACGTCGTGTCGATACACGCACACAAATGTCTCCGAGGTTTACTGCCCCGACAGCTTTTGTCCTATTTTAAATTCGAATTTGACGCGATGACGTCCGAGAACCCCAGGGTGCCATCCCCGTATCCGCGAGTCCAGTGCAGCCGAAATCACGGTAGTGCAAATATACGGTAGAAATGCAAATAGTACGTCTAGTTGATGAGAAAGATAACAAAGCGGGGGCAGCTTGAGCAAAAATGTTTGCAACGTTCTATCAAGTCACGAAACGACTTGAAGTTAACTGATTTTGAACTCTAACTAAACGCACTGAGGCTTAAAGCTTGGTCTGGGTGATTGTCTAGTTACTTCTTTCTGTTTGGAGCCGATGACGTCACGTGTACGTCGAAAATGACACTTTTACGAGCAATAATTTACATTATTCCGGTGTTAAGCCTCGCGTGCCAACCGATTGATTTTATGTCAGTCGCTTCTCCTATTTGCGTTGGTAAATCGAATCACTCGGTACACGGTGGAGTTATTTTGTAATGGTCGCTTCGCGTGAGCCTTCCAACTTTTTTGTTTGTTGTTATTTGGCTGGTTGCCGGCGGGACGGCGACGCTCATTCACAACTCGGGTTTTCCACGCTGCTGTTCCGAACCTCACGAGATAGAAATCGAGTGATGTAAATTTAAGGCCAAGAATTAATTGAGTACCTACTTATAATATTTGGGAATTGAAATTGTTAGCCTGTATCAATAGATAAAGCAGCTGCTATATTTACTGAAGTGGCGGTGGTAATATTACTGGGGTAGTTTTCAAAACAAGCGATATTGGAAGTTGGAACAAGAACACGTTGGAATTACTATCATTCTTTAAGTACATTCAAAATTGACATAAAGTATAGTAATCTTATAAGTGCAAACATTAAAAAAACAAAATATATTACATACAGATTCAGCGAAGATTCTAAAAACTAAATTATTATATTTCATTTTGGCAATACTGAATTATTACTTTAAAATAAAGATTCCATCTTTAGATTACTATCCTTTCGGTTGGTTTATGCAGTAAATCTTTTACCTATTTAAGTCTTCTGAACTTGATTTTAACATTCATTTTGACTGAGTTGACCATTTGACCAGTTGACCAAGCAGACTTAGCTCAGTTGCGTATGCTGTTAAAAAAATAAGGCTTCTAGCTGATGTTGAAACAGCAATGTTAGTTTACTTTAGTTATTGTCATAGTGTAAAGTCTTATGGCATTTTGTTATGGGGATCAGCTGCCACCACTGAAAGTATTTTATACTACAGAAAAGAGCAATTAGAGCTATATATAATTTAAGACCAAGGGATTTCCTTAGGGATAAGCGATATTCATAAATTAAATACAAGAAATAAAAATAAGCTTGCTGTTCCAAATTTTACATTACATAAAACACAAAACTCATTCTTGGGAAAAAGTATATGTATTTGAGATATGTATATATATATTTATATACTATATTAATTTCATTTTATATAGTTATATATATATAATGTACTTTTTATAACAAGTTACCACACAATATTGTTAATCTACCTCTTAATAAGCTAAAAACTCGAGTAAAAAATACTTTAATGAGCAAAGGATATTATCGAGTCCAGGATTACTTGGATGATCGAAGTGTCTGGGACTAAATAACCCTCGCTCGTTGACGTAAACAAATTGTTAATAAATTCTTAGCTAACTGTGTAACATAATAATATGTATATTAGTATAACACTTATGTAATTTTTGCTACATTTGTTTAAATGCTAATAAGTTTCTTGCGCCCACTTTGCTTAAATGACAAAACGGCGGTTGCAGTGTCCTATAGATAATAACCTGAACTTTTAGTATTATATGTTACAGTTTTAGTGGTTGTGAGTAGTCATGCTCTCTTTAAAGTCTCTTCTGCTCTTTGCTATACTGGGTACTATTTATTATAATTTTTATTTAACTTTAATATATTCTCTTAAAACTGTATGACACGGCATTCCTAATATAGGTATGTTTTCAAACTAGTATTTCTTATATTATGTAATGGAAAGTGACTTCATGAATTAAAATAAAAGTAAATAAATAAATATTTGTTACACTTACACCAATTAGCCTAGCCCAAACTAAGCTCTGTAAGGCTTGTGCTATGGGATCTAGGGTAACGGATAGACATACATATATTAATAATTTTTATTGAAATATATATTAACAACCATGACTAAGGTACAAATGCTCGCATTCATCACACAAACATCTGCCCCCACCGGGATTCGAACCCGGGACCTCAGAGATGGCGACACCGTGAAACCGGTGTATTATCCACTCGACTATGGAGGTCGTCAAATCCATATCCAAATTATCCATATTGAAGTCATTTTCCAAATTGACGACTCTGTATCTATTTAATACAGGGAAAAAAACAGCCCTTGCTGAGTTTCTTGCTGGTTCTTCTCAGTACAGGGTCTCCCGCCGTAGATTTGCGAACCGATGGCGTAGCTTTTCGACTTTCACAAGTGCTTGTAATAGCCTAGACTGAATAAATGATTTTGAATTTGAATTTGAATTTCTTTTTAATCCTTGAGATTACTAACATTGACACAATAAAACCGGACAATACCGATTTCATTAATTTTGTAATATAACATAACAATCTTGTCTGACCTGCTACAGCTATCACTGGATGGAGTCGAGGCGATAAGTGTAGAGACCCAATTAAGATCTTCATTACAGCTTCCCGGAACGTGCGCGCGCGCCTCACGAAGCGATGCTGCGAGCAAAACAAATGGACCATTAGACGATGCTGACGTAACTGAATTTTTGGTACTACAGTGCAACCTCGATGTAACAAATCGGAGGGGCACAAAAAAATGTTATATCAAGATATTTGTTGAACTGAGGTTTGTTATGTTGAGGTAAGGTTGGTCTAAAATTCGTTATAAAGAGGTAAAAAAATAGTTTTATTCAGCTCAACATTACGTACTTATCTTGATATAGGGAACAACTTTAACTAATAAATGATGTCAAATTTTTCGCCATAGGATTTTTGTTAACATAATGAATGATGTTTCGCTTTTCTGCGACCGATAAGGAACACCCCTTTGACATTTCTGGGCCATTTTAACATAAATCTTTACCATTAATGGCGAACAACAATTATTGTTGTTCGCCACTAATGAGAGATGATGAGAAGTGTTTAACATTAAACAACAATGATTGTTTTGCGAACAAAAACGTATCGAAACATATCGCGACATGATTTACATACTATAAGATTAAGAGTTATATATCGGTGGGAATTTTATGAAAGGTTTTGGGTTGACAAAATTCGTTACATACATACACTCACGCCTTTTTCCCACGGGGGTAGGCAGAGATTACGTCCTTCCACTTGCTACGGTCCTTACATATCTCTTTCGCTTCATCTACTTTCATAACATTCCTCATACATGCTCGACGATTGCGGGTACTTCTGACCTGTCCTTTTTTGAGGACACTTTCGATTTGTTCGAAATATGTTCGCCTAGGTCTTCTTCGTCCCGTATCTCCACTCACTCCAGCTTCATAAATCATTTTGGTCAGTCTACTTTCATCCATCCGTTCCACATGCCCAAACCACCCAAGCATCCCTTTCTCTATTCTTGTCACGATATCCTCTTTCAAACCACATTTCTTTCTAATCACTTCATTATACAATCTGTCATTCAGTTTTACTCCTGCCATACTCCGCAAAGCTCTCATTTCTACTGCATTTATTCTACTTTCATGTCGTTTCTCCCAAAATTCGTTAATTGGAGGAATGTATACTTTTTCTTGATAGTTGAAAATTCTTTATAAAGAGGTTGTTCGCAAAAAATGTTCGCAATGTAAAGGTATATTTTATATTGACCCTTATAGAAAATTCAAGGGGATTACGAAGAATTTGTTATATCGAGGAAGTCTTTATATTGAGGTACGTTATATTAAGGTTGCACTGTATCAGAGGATACAGTTATAAATATTAATATCCTACAAACATAGGAAGTACCCCTAAATATTTGTGGGAATGTCTACTGTCTTTTAATGTTTTTGCGTAAGTAATAGAATGTAATTATTGATACAAAAGTGATTAACGAATACAGATAAGGGTAGACTTTGCTAGTTACATTAATTACGTAGACTCTTTGATACTCAAAAGTGATATGTTATTCACAATACTTAGTTGATTCAGAACAGATAGACATAATTATTTAGGTACAATACAAGATTACAGAGATTTAAACCATAAGATAAGACAAAATGGTACAAGAGTACTTAATAGAATTGATTTCGTTAAACTTAGTTTATAGCAGCTCGTCATCGTATCATCATCATCACAGCTTATATATGTAACCGAGGAGCACGAGTTAACTCTAATTAAATTGGTTATTATGACATAGTCACGTTAGCCCAGTGCTGATTGGAGACATGCAATTTAGAATATCTTCACAGATTGATGCAGGCTGTGTCTCAATCTATAAGCGTCTTATAACATACTAGCTGACCCGTGCCCACTTCGTTGGACATAGTATTAATAATCCTTTTTTAGTACAGTGTTATGTTTTAATTTCTGACTGTAATATTAAAAAAAAAAACTATTTTTTGTAACTTAAATATAATAGTTAGACATATGCTGTCCTTGACTTTTTTGTAGGCATTTTTAAGCTCCACATCTTTTCTCTAGAACTCAAAAGTATATCTTTCATAGTTAAGGCAGCGTTCGTAAGAAACGCTTTCATTCGACCGTTTTTTCTCCGATTCACTTTGCAAAACGGGCTACCACGTAAAAGCCTTTTTATTTTTCGGTTTTTTATATAACCTATGACACTCAGCAATAACGTGGCTTTCTATTGGTGAAAGAATTTTTAAAATCGGTTCAGTAGATCCCGAGATTACCCCTTACAATTTAACAAATATACAAACACACAAACTTTACTTCTTTATAATATTAGTATAGATAACAATTGAAAAATGTAGAACGTGTTGGCAGGATCGACTTCAGACCTCTTAATTAGAACTTTAGTGCGAACCAAAGAGCCATCGACGTCTTAGTGTTAGTCAATGCCATAATGAAATTAATATCGAATATCACTATTGCTTATTAGTAGTTAGCAACTTTGCAACTTCAGACATCCGATGTCATTGATGTAAGTTTGGCAACGTCGCGCGTGCAGTAGTTTAAATTGTGTAAAAGTGAATATGTAACCTTTTTTTTCACACAAAATCACGGATCTTTTTTCTGCTCTTCAAAATTAACCTCAGTATTTGAGGCATATCCATTTTATTCTTTCGCTGTATAAAATCAATGTAAGTATAACTCTAGCTAATTCTGACCTCTGATTATTAGCATACCTATCTATAAAGTAACTTTAATAAGTTCTAAGTAACAAATTATATTCATGGAAGAATTATTAAATATATCATTCTCTCGCATTAATAGCTTCGAGACACTGCACTTAGTTGTCTATCGATAAGCTCAGAGCTGGAGAAATTTTGCTCATACATAACTTAGAGGAGTGTCTGCGTTTGCTGCGATCGCTCTAACTGTAATGAGAGACGAGATAGGAGTGATGCTGCACTAAGCAGTATATTCGCTATCCCCGGAGTTTGATTAAATTTGAAACTCAGTTAGCGTTAATTGTTAGATATTCATGATTGAACTTTCTTGAGGTTTGTGTATTAAACTGTATATCATATTAAGGCTTTAAAACCAAGAAAAAGTCTTAAGAACTCATGTCAGTAGGTATTAAACTAATGATATAAACTTGCGAGAAAAAATATTTTCAGAACGTTTCAGCAATAAAAGTACAACTCTGACGAAAAAATTGGAGTGGAAATTTTTCGAATCGAAATTTTTTTACTCATATTTGAATTGAAGATTAAGTTAGAGATTTAAAAGTAATCAAAATTACATGATAATGCTAAAATGAAATACAACAATATATAGTTTCTATAAGTCGTAAATTCAAAAGTTAAATAGAGCTACGAACGGTAAGAAACACATTGACTCATAGTTAACACACGACATATTATACAGGGTGTTTGGTGCATCGTATGCCAAATTGAATTCAATGGTTGGCGGGGTCTTTGGCTACCTCTTAGGCCCCAATAAAAAATCTTGCCCAACCGGATTTTTGTATACTGATTTTAAATGGTTTTGGGTGAAAATTAAAAAAGTAATGAAATAAATATTTAAAATGCAATAATTTTTGTTTTATTTCAAGTAAAACCTACATAATTTCAAAATTTTAGCTGCTTGTGAGTTTTATTAACACAAAAACTTGTTTTTATTTCACCTGTTGAATATTAGAAAATTGCGACTAAGTTTGGAAAATTTGAAAATTAGTGATGTTGCTAATTACTTTTCATGGCATACTGCACAACATTAGAAAGGGGACAGTGCAGAGATGTTTTTAAAAAATTGGAAGAACATGATCACTTTTAGTTTTTTTTTTTTATTAAAATCGAAAGTTGACGTTCAAGCTTATTTTTTAAGTAGAAAAATCTTTACGGGTCTATAAAAAAAACTAAATGTTGCTGGCGTGTATTTTTGATTTCAAAATAAGTGTACAACATTACAAATTAAATATCAAGAACAAAATTTAGTAAAACCTAACAATTTTTTTTTATTAATCTTTAAATGTAGACTTTTGTAAATTTTCACCCAAAACCATTTAAAATCAGTATAAAAAAATCCGGTTGGGCAAGATTTTTTTATTGGGGCCTAAGAGGTAGCCAAAGACCCCTCGAACCATTGAATTCAATTTGGCACACGATGCACCAAACACCCTGTATATACGGTCTTCTTTTGTTGCACTTGTATTAATAGCTCATTTTGTACTCGATGCAGCAATTCAATATAACTATATAGTTCAACCTTTCGTTGAATAATTTCTTTTTCATATAACGAAAATGAGAGATTAACTTAGTTTATTAATTAGTATCATCAAAATATGATTATAGATGTATACTAATTTGTTGTCTGTCTGTCAGTTAGTGGATTACTAAAGCGAGCTTGAGTGTACAGTGACGTGTAAATTCTGCCCTAAACTTTGTTGTACGCCAACTTGTGCGGGCGAGAGTTCATATTGAATTATTAATATGAAATACGGTGGAACAGAACTTTTGACTTTTGTCGCCAACTTGCTCCTGGCTCATTTGCGTTTTATTCGTATTCTCATATGAGGCAATCCAAAATATTTGCCTGTGCTAAAAATATTCGAGTAGATCTGTTATGTCTTATAACAAAGATCTAAAGTTAGCTTTCGTTTTAGTCTGATGCTAGTTTTGTTTGTGATAGATACAGTTGTGATTATAACCATGACTAAGCATAAATTATTTTTGATAGTGACTTTAGTAACAGATCAAAAAATTTACAACAAAAACAGCTGTTTAGAAATACTATAGTCTAACCAATAACAAGATAGCAACATATTTGATGATAGCTTTTTAAATGAAAATATAGATCTGCCGTTTATAATGTATATAAATATACACACTCAAACTAAATACTTTTAATATGTTTTTAGAAACGACTAGAATGATTAAGATATACCGTGTAAATTCTATATATAAAAACTAGCTGACCCGCGCCCACTTCGTTGGGCATAATATTAATAATCCCCGAAGCGAGCACGAAAGCGAACTGAATTAAACCCGAAGCCATCGCGCGCCGTCCGCTGATGATGATGATGATGATGGTGATGATGGTGATGATTGATGATGATGATGATGATGGTGATGATGATATGACACTCAACAATAATGTGGCTTTCTATTGGTGAAAGAATTTTTTAAAATCGATGATGATGATGATGATGACACTCCGCAATAATGTGGCTTTCTATTGGTGAAAGAATTTTTAAAATCGGTTCAGAAGATCCGAGATTACCCCTTACAATTACAAACACACAAACTTTACTTCTTTATAATATTAGTATAGATGAATCGCAAAATGTGTTGGTAAGCGCATAACTCAACAATGCCTTTACCGATTTGGGTAGTTTTGGTCGTGAATTATTCGTAGAAGTCCAGAGAAGGTTTGTACGTAGAGAAAATTTTAAAAAAAATCTTGATAAAGTGTAAAATCAACATCTTTTTATACTCCCATATACAAACAATTTGTATTAATACTTAAAAGCCAATTTGAACCTTTGGCAAAACAATCGAAGATAAAAAAAGTGGCGTTAGTTCTGTCAAACAAATTTTATGTCATCATATGATATTTCAAGTAGGAACAAAAAACTGCCACTTTACAAATCTTTTTGACAGGACGAAGTCTGTCGGGGCCGCTAGTAAGTAATAAAATTAATTTTTCACATTTATACCAATTACCGTAGCTCAGAGCAAGCTCTGTGATGCTTGTGTTACGGGATCTAAGATACCGGATAGATATACATACATATATCAATATTTTTGATAGAAACATATATATTGACAACGATAATTAACATACAAATGCTCGCAACCATCACACAAACAACTGCCCCCACCTGGATACGAACCCGTGACCTCGGAGATGGTAATGGATGATGGATTTAATGGTAACTGGTTACAGTCACCTATGTCAGCAAATCTGCAACCCCCATAAAACAACAGAGGGCGCTACCAAAATTGTGACATAAAATGAAAAATCACAATACTTAGTAAGTTCACTACCTATACTCCAGTATGGGTAATAAGGGTTCCAACCCTTAAACGCTTGATACCCTTGATGCTGCAAATGAGTTGTTACACTGTTATGTTGTGACAGAAATATGTAAGAAAGAGCTCCCCGAGCTACTGACCCTGGTGTGTTCTCCTTCCGGTAAAAGAGAAGCATAGGCTTATAAATTTAAGATACAAATGAAAATGTGAATAAAAATATAATACTCTCTATCTCTATTCTGTAAATTTATTACTATGTACTATATATATTTAGTCAAAGTCAAAGTCAAAGTCAAAAAGATTTATTGCAAACTACAGGTATATACATGATTTTATGGTATTTTGCATAAGTATCACTATAGTTTGCCTAAAAAGGCGTACAATAATTTTATGTCAATGAACTCTTATGTACTACATTATTACATTACATTATACATTATTACGTCAATTAACTATTTAATTACATTTACATTATTACGAAAAATATATCTACTTAGTCACTTATTAATAACCATTCAAAAAATTATATATTACCTATTTGTTTTTAACATTTATAAATTCTGTAACACTATAATACATTTTAGAGAATAGCCATTGTTCAAGATAACTTTTAAATCTGGGCATATCCATTTTCCTTATTTGAATAGGCAGGTTGTTGTATATCTTGTGCGACATATGAAATAAGCTTTTATTATAAAACGCTGTAGTATGATGTGCTCTGTGACTATTCTAGACTTATCTCTAAAGTTAATGCTAAGCGTGGTGACAGATTTAAATAAGTTTAAGTGTTTTTTGACAAATACTGCTACTTCTTTGATATACAAACAAGGAAGAGGTAGGATCATATATTTTAGTCATAGAATAGTTTGCTCAAAAGTTTAAGAATATATTCTATCATTTACTTCTATGCGACACAGCATTCATCCTCATCATCTAGACGCTTGGCAGTCCGCCACAGTGTGTATTTCAGGAATTTTCTGCCACGCATTACTAAACTGTGGAATGAATTGTCGCCTGCAGTATTTCCGAGCCGATGTGATATCGAAACCTTCAAAAATAGAGCATATTCCCATTTAAAAGGCCGGCAACGCATCTGTGACTCAAGAGGTAACGCTTACCATCAGGTGATCCATTTGCTCATTTGCTGCCCTATCCTATAAAAAAAATACTAGTAATACCAAATACTGATGCTGAAGAAATTTTCTCATTTGCGGAGTCTGTTGTCTAAAAACAAATACAATTTCTTTAAATTTGCTATAGGGCTTGTCTCACTTTCTTTCATAAAGCAGTAATGAATGTAATCTATTAAATTTAAATGCGATATTTGAAAGGTGCTTTTATTATTAAAATACGAATTGCCATTAACCTTAAAAATACTTCAAGCGACGAACGTACAATATTAAGTGTTCTATGCTATTTGCATTTTATTTTTTTTAGATTTGTTTTGACGTCACTAAATGTCTGTTAAGACATATGTGAAATAAATATTATTTATCATAGCATAGGTATCTGTATAACTTATTTATTTACCCATATCTTTAAGTTTTGAATTTATGTATATTATTACTAACATGCGATCTTCAAGCGTGTAAGGATTTATACATATCGAGATTTATCACTAATACACAGGTCGGAGGCAACGATTGTGATGTAAAATTGATGCTGCGTCTGGGACTGGAATTCAGATTTCGCCCTTCAACTGTTTATTATCAGCACGTTTGTAAGTCCTTGCAATAGTTAGAATATCACCTAAATTGCATCATTCTATGTTTTATTCATTTAAATGTATAATTTGATATAATTCTGCTGACAGTTGTCGAGTTACGTAAGTGATTTGAATAACATAGGACAATCTAAGTTAATCTCGTTTGATTATAGTGGGTCCGTTAAATATCCCTTAAGTCAGAACTATTATAGAATGCATTAACGTGTGTGTTCTTTATGTTGTTGTTGCTAATATGAACAGTGCATGAACATAAGTTATTTTATGTTAGTTTCAACTTTTTACTATGCAGGAACTCCTTTTTTTTTTTTTTTTTTTCCCCCTGAGAAAAAATGCATTAAATTGCATACCCCGGCTGTGGCGAGCCGGCGGTTATGTGGGGCTCTCCTCCCCAGAAGGGGAGGCCTACCCACTAACATGCCTCAGGCATGTAGGGGGCCCCCGGGAACATCAAGCAACTTCCAGGAACCCCCAGCCTCCGCTCCCCTGCCTAGAGGGGAGTCCTCCTCGGGGGAGGCTACTACCTCCCCGGTCTCCTCCACCAACGACGCCCCCGGCCACGGAAGGGGCGTGGTCCATCCCGGGTCGCCGTAGCACCCGCGACTTCCTCGCGCCCGCCGGCGACCCGCGGCGGCGCGGCGCCGCAGCTGTGCTACCGAGCCTGGCGCCGCCTTCTTCGAGCGGGATCGGCCATCTCCCATGCAGGAACTCCTTCACATTTTTAGAATAAGTAATGAAATGAAATAATTTGTAACAGGTTCACAGAAACTGCACATCTGATTATTGATGATTAACAAGTTAAATATATAAAGTCGATTAAAAACTATTTGAAATCTCATTAACGGAAATGCGAATCAAAATGAAACTGTCAAAATGAACATTGTTATTGTGATTCTGGATTCCGTCAACTGAGCGTATACAAGAACCAGTAACGACGCAGCGAATGTCCGTTCAACGCGTCACAAAAACATCGCTGTAACTGAAAAATCCTTTAAAGTTCCTCTTTCCTTAACAGGCGCGACGTGCCGTTTGTCAGTTGGCTTGTTCAACAAAAATAGTATTCGTTACGGATCACCTGTTATTATGGGCCTTGTGTCGTCGCCGTAAGGAGGGGGTCTCCGGTGGCAGGTATCGGAAGCTACAATGATGTACCTCGGCCAGTCCGATTGCGAGCGTTTTTTTCGCGACGCTCCTCGCTGACGGATACTGGAGTCGCGAAGGCTGGATATGACATTTCGGCTTTCTTTGTTAGTACGATTATTTTATGTTTTTGGCTATATATGAACTACTTTAGTAGTCTAAAATGGTAACTGGTAGCATATTGTAGACTACTATGTACTACTAGTTGCAACGATTAATCAGATACGATCTGATATGAAGTCTAACAAAAACAAATATTTTGTTGGTCGTTGCAAATTTGCATAAGTAAATTTGTAATATTTGTGTATGCTCCAAAAATTTTAAGTAAATTTGTGTTATACGATAAAATATGTGGAGCTTCGTCAAATGTCTCTACATTTGACGAAGCTCTACAGCTTTGGCTAGCTGGTCGATTATTGTTAATTGATTCACGGGTGCCATCCTAATAGGCTTGTTGCCTAAATTTCAGTAGTTAGATACTAATATACCTTGATGCCTATTCTATACAAAATAATTATTATTTTTGAAAAAAAGTGCTTATTTATAAGAATAATTTTGCATTTAATTAAATATTTGGCATTAGTCATCAAAAACGCTCATGACTGTCATGGCGTCTTGAATGACGTCACGCCGTGCAAAACACAGCTGTTTTAGTATCGGAATATTCGGTATTGTGAAGTTATTTTAATAAAAAATGGATTCATCGTATTACAAGTACTGCATAGTGCCCCAGTGTGCAAGCACAAGTATAAAAACACCAAAAAAATTATTTATATACGTGCCAAACAATCAGCAGATACGTAAAAAGTGGCTGACACTCGCGAGAAGGAATGATGCCCATTCTTTTTCGCACTTCCACAAGACACTTGGGAATGACATTTTGACTTTGACGTTTCGCACGGCGTGACGTAACACTTTTTAATTGGTGTTTGCTGTCACGTGACTTATGGCTTATTTTGTGCAATTTTATTTTATAAAAATATAAATAATCAAAAGTTATTATTTTATAAAAATTTGTTTTTTCATAATTAAATGGTCATCTTAATAGTTATGCAACCTAATGCATCAGATTTGTTCATAGTGGATACAAGCCTCAGGAACACAATAACGGACAAATAAAAATGTCGTTTCTGACTTTTGTAACCCGAAGCCGTAATAAGACTAGGAAAGTTTAAGGAGCTTTTAGTTAAAAACTAGTTAAAGGTGTAATTTATGTATGATTTTTTTTATCAAAGGCGAGGCCTATGAACAGCAATGGGTGTAGGCTAAAGTGATTATGATAACATACTCGTTTTTATACTTCTGAACATTTATTAGAATTTATCATTGGTTAGAGGGGTAATTGTTAATTGAACCTATCAATAACGTATCCATCGATTCCCGCTCCGTCTCCGAAGACAATGAGCGCGGCCCACACCGCGTCACTCCTTAAACCTTTTCGCCTTATTTCACTAGCCTTCCTTTTGTTTCGAGGGCATTTCTTTATTTTGTTGTGCGATCTTATTATTTCGCTACCGTTGGCTACATTGCATCGTCCGCTTTGTTTTTGCTCGCATTTCAGAAGTAGCTGCGGAATGAAGTAGTGCAGGCGAGGACTCTTTGGCATTGTGTATTTGCCGTTTTTTTTTTCGTCAAGTTTTTCCTTGGCTCCCGTATGATGTAACGCTGTGATATGATCTCGGGCACATGTAATTGCGAGTGCGTTCCAATTAAACTTGGCATGATTGAAACGGCGGATGAGAGGTATTAATTTGTCATACTTGTATGCGTCCACTTTTTGTGCCGCGAATTGTTCTGGCCCCGCTTTATTGCTTTGTGCCGTTGTTAAAACATTGTATTCAGATTATTTCGCAATCTATTTGATTTCCCAATTCAGAGTCTAAGTTATTGTGTTGGCATTAAAATTTTATTGGTGGGCTATTGAATGTTTGCAATAACAGAGGTCAATTTAAAAAAAATACTTCAAGATCTTAAGATTGTTAAGATATTTTTGCATCGGGAAAGATATTAGATATGAAGAATATAATTTTAGGATTACTTTGATCACAAAGTGCAATATGCAATATGCATTTAAATTTTATAAAAGTGTATAATAACCTTCTGAGAATACCTGAATATATAAAAGGGAGTACAAACTCAAAAATTATGGATAGACTGGGCTATATATCCTGCAAAATCCATAAAAGGACCTCACTCGCTAATTGGCACCCCAATCGCTTACCTTGGTAATGTCTTAACCGGCGAACCCCCAGAAATGCCAACAAGCTTGCATACAAAACGAACAATCGAGAACATAGGCGTCTACTTAAGGCTAACTGAGATCTCCTTTTTGGTCCGGGAGTGTGAGCCGCGTGTTTGGGCTAATTAAGTGAAACATGCGCGCGCGCAGCGTTAATCACAGCTTCACAGCCAATGTGGCGCCCTGAACACAGAGTTGCTTTTAGTAAGCGATGTCGCCGTATCTCAGGAATTCCGTGGCCGTTAATGAGGCTGTTGTGGTATTAACGACACCGTTACGATTACCCTGATATGGTGAGATTTCAATTCAAAGTTTATATCGCAGGTGCCCGCCTAACTTGGCTCATGGCCAGCAATGACATTGTAATCTGTAATGTAAGCATTTCAGTACTATATTTAAAAAATCTATACGTTTTATTATAATAAAGAGTATGGAGCTGCAATCACTCCGTTGTGGTACTGTTGTTTTGATGGATTTATATTTTTCAACAGCTTAAGCTTCAGTTATAGATCACACTTAGCACAAATAAATTACCTAATGTTAATAAATTCATTTGCATAAAGCGAACTTGTATTATTGCAAAATAAACGTGACTTCTTTTCTTTTTTTAAATGTGAGATATTGCAACACTCTTTGGTGTTAAACTCTGATACACAGAAAGTTGTTGAGGAGTGAGGGTCAATAGTTCAACTGCGTAGATCCTAAATCTTGAAAAAATCCAAAAATCCATCTAAATCGTCATATTTTCGGCCAATCGTACTCACTGCGGTAGCTTTAATCGTTGGATTTCTGCGTCTTGTCTCTAGTGATGTCAATCTGGCCAGATATAATATTTGTTGAGGGGCTCAAATTCACCTAAAGGGCATCGGAGAGAGCTATGCTCAGAAATTTTCTAAGTGATTGAATCATAAATGATGAAATTAACAGAAAAGCAGGCTCACCGACAAAGCCAGTAGAATTGCAAACGTGAACAAGACACATTGCTTACAGTACTGAAGCTAGTCCAGTCCAAGGTGCTGGACCCTGGACTGATCGGTGTGGTGGGCAACTCTCGGTTGTGGTATTAGATGATGACAAATATGATTGTGCAATGGTCTATATGGATATTATGATGATTCGTAAATTTATCTTTTGAACTAAGTAAGAAATAAGTAAAGATATATTTAACTCCAGCACACTTAAAAAATAATAAACGATTGTTCACGTTTAAATAAAACTAAGCTGATAAAGAAGAGATTTAATATTGGTAAGTGAACTAAAGGACGAATAATGACTATGAATAAATAGACTGTATTAAAGTTAAAATAATCGAATATAGAAATATGGATAAAAAAATAATTACTTTACGGAACAATAAGCGAGTGACAACAATATAACAAAAACTGACATTAAAACAACATTAACTGACATTTTACACTCATAATTTTGAAACACTTTGAAAGCGGAAATAACTTAAAACTATGATTCTATCAAGAAAATCTACAACAATTGCTTTCAAATATATGACATACAAAGCCTTGCACATTTGTTTTTTGCGATTAAGTTTTTTAGTCATAAAGTTTTTAAATGTTGAATTTGAAACTAGCTCATAATCTTTGATAAGTAGTTTAGAAGTAGATTTCTCAGAATGTCAATATTCCTTGTAGTCTTAACTTAAAAAGTTATTTCAATTAGAAGGCAATTTCACAAACTCCGACACACAGAATCAAGGCAAATACGACACTGACGATAGTAATTTGCTTAAAATTAGTTTAAATGTAATATCATAACGTTTAAAATAACTTTGATAATGTATCAAATAATTGATAACAAAAAGTTCCAAAACATTGGACCATTAAAACATTCATTTAACTTGCCAAAATCTCAATAAAGTTTATCCAAATCAGCGTGGCGTTCCCTTGATTCGAGGGATCCAGCCTAAATCAGAAGGCAGCAAAAACGGGCCAGGACAATGTCTGCCTTTAAAGGACAATCGCTGCCGAGTTAGGAATTTATGGGGACGTGGCGAAAATAAACGAGCTTGGTGTATGTGGGAGGACGAACTCGTCGGGGCAGGGCTGATCAGCCATCAGCTGTCTGTCTACGCGCGTCGCCTACAGGGCGCTTCTGATTTCACGTTTGACATAAAATAAAATATATATTATTATATATAAAAAATTAATCGCAAAATGTTGTCGCGAATAACTCAACAACGTCTGGACCAATTTGGCCAATTCTTTTTTTTTAATGTTCGTTGAAGTCAAGGATTATTTATACCAAAAATTCGAATAATTATCGGAAACTCTAATAACAGCCCTTTTTTCCCATGCAAACGTTTTCTAACTAAAACGTACAGTCAATTTGAGCTTTATTGTTATTGTATAAAGTTCATATAGCAAGCGCTCATTGCTATCTAAACAATCTATTAGGTGTTTTTCTGACTTCAGAGTTAATTTGCGCTTTATTAACGCTATATAAAGTTGAAATTCAACAATTAAGTAATTAAAGTTAAACCCTAGCATTGTTATCATTTAAGTAAATTTGTTAAATTATATTTTTTTTTAACTATGTTGTGAATTTGCATTATTACCGGGTGCACGATATTGTCTCTTTAATGAAGATGCCATGTAAGCCTGCGCTAAAACTCCCGTTATCGTAGTCAGATTGAATGGATCGATCATCGTAGTGAATTATAAAGACACACACATATTCTTATACTCACCCACACGCACACACACACACGTACATACACATGAACACACACATATAAGTTTATAAAATAAGGCAAATATTACACACTTACCCTACATTTTTATCTGTAGTACTCAAGATAGCAAAGTAAGTTTCTGTAATTGGCTTATGTACAGACATATTCTTTTTGTATAATCTTATATATAAAAATGAATCGCAAAATGTGTTGGTAAGCTCATAACTCAACAACGCTTGGACCAATTTGGCCAATTCTTTTTTGTTAATGTTCGTTGTAAAGTTCAGGAGGGTTTTTACAATGAGGAAAATTCGAATAATTATCGAAAATACCCTAAAAACAGCCCTTTTATTTTCCCATGCAAACATTTTCTAACTAAAACGTACAGTTGAATTGAGCTTTATTGTTATTGTATAAAGTTCATATTGCAAGCGCTCACTGTTGTCTAAGCAATGAAGGTGTGTTCCAAACATCAAAGAGTCAATTTGCGCTTTATTAACGCTACATATAGTTGAAATTCAATCATATCTATCAAAACAGTGTGCGTGCGTGCGTTGGAGCACAGAATACATCGTTGGAGGATTTAATGTCACGTTCCAAAATTGAACAGCCACAAAATGTAATAGGTCATTTAGACTTTTTTTGCGATTTGGTTGGCTATGCGACATTATCTATAAAATAATTAGGAACAAAAAACTGCCACTGTACAAATCTTTTTGACAGGACGAAGTCTGTCGGGTCCGCTAGTTGTAATATGAATTTAAGCTGTAGAAACTATGTTAATGATAAATAAATAAATAAAGTAATCCTTAACAGTGTGATAACTTTTTACGAGGTTTTTGACAATTGATTTAAATCTGTGAAATGAAGGTGCAGCCTGGTGCAGCCTGTATATCAGGACTCCAGCTAATATAGTATTGGTATGTAACTAACACATCCTGTGGCGTGCCCGGGACATGTCGCGCACGCTACACGTCGGTAAACTCCGGCCATAGATCGTCAAGTAACCATTGTTGTTTTTGTGTACCACCAAACAAGTTTCTGGTCTAACCGATTTATGTTCTAGAAAAACGAGGAGAGATCGATCTATTGAAAAAATGAGATAATATCTTCCAATTTTCCCGAATGTTATCTTTATCTCTATGGCTTTTTATTAATTGATCTGAATGTGCATTGGGGTGGTTATTTTATAACGCGTCGATTGATTAAAGGATATCTATACTTATATTATAAAGAGGAAAGATTTGTTTGTTTGTAATGAATAGGCTCCGAAACTACTGGACCGATTTCAAAAATTCTTTCACCTTTGGAAAGCTACATTATCCCCGAGTAACATAGGCTACTTTTTATCCCGGAAAAATCGACAGATCCCACGGGATGCGCAATAAAGGCTTCGCTCAAAAACTATTGCACAGATTTTCATGCGGTATTCATCAATAGATAGAGGGATTCTTGAGCAAGGTTTTGCGGTATTTTGTATCTCGGAAAAACAGATAGTCCCACGGGAAGCGCGATAAAATCTTCGCGCCATAAACCGACTTCCGCGCATAGGTAGCCGTGGCCAAAGCCCTCATTAACCCTCTATAGACCCAATCCCGAAATCCACGCAGGCGAAGCGCGGGCAGAAAGCTAGTATGAAATAAAACAGTATTATGTTCCCAGGATGGTACTAATATTATGTCAAGATCTCTCGGACAGTGAAGGAAATAAATTACTGCTCATAAAATAGCTCTCAAATTAAACAGGTTTATCTATTCGAATGTCAATTTAGTTATAAATACTCTGAATATGAAAATGAAAAAACTGATATATTAATGCATAGTCCAAATCTGAATACTCTAAATTTGGTACATAGGTTCCTTACGAAATATATATATGAATCAAAAAACTATTTTTGAATATTCACCCCCTAAAGCATTCAAACGGGGGTACAAAGTTTGTATGAAGAAAAATTATTCCTAGGAATATTTTATTCATAATTTCGCAGAAATACTCATATTAGCAAATAAAGAAATATCGGTTTCAGAAGTTTTAAAATGGTTGAAGTGAGGCGTTTAAAGAAATGATTATATTGACCGTAGCAGGTCAATACATTTATGAAAATTTAATTAATGCACACAAGAAACATAATAATATTAAAGAACATTTATATATTTGATGTTATTACTGAAATTAAGATTACATAACTCAAGCCTTATAGAGCTTACTTTGGACTAGGCTCATGGGTGTAAGTGTAAGGAATATTTAATGAGTTATTTTTAGTACGTAATCAAATAACTGGATGCATTAAATTGGTGATTCAAAGCCTTAAATCAAATCAAATTCATGGACCACTGTTAAACGTTACATGTGCATTTTGTTAAAAACTTTAACATTATTAGAATTATTTTCCCATCCCCTGAACCAGGTCCATCAATAATTCATGTATCCACAAATCCTAAGTCATAGGGATGTTTTGCCCCGCTCTGTAAACACAGGTTCTATTAAATCAACAGGCAATAGAATAGATGCTGAATGTGGGATGTTCGTTCGTGTTTGCATTTTGTCCTTGTAAATACAGCCTTATTTATTTCTATTCGGAGTTTATAATCTGTTTCAGTTGTGTGCTGTTCTGTACGATTTATCTGTCTATATTTAAATAAAACTGTGGTGTTTTTTATTTACTTGCTTGTGCCCGTGTCTTCGTCCGTGTAATAGTAACTTTAGGTGATATGAGTAATTTAATTATTTAAGTTATTTACATTAGGATATCTCTATATATTTTGTCTCTTGTCGTAAACTGTTACTTATTTTACTTTAAGGGTATTTTTTTTACAAACTTTACATTATTATTTATATCTAATCAAAAGCCAAAGAAAAAGTATCATCGTTCTAGCTTCCACAAGCACGAATGGTCATATAATTTTCATCCCTTATTTTTATTTTAAGAACATACGACTAATCAACAGACCAATCATTAATTTTATCTCGTTTCTACCATTTAGAATCGTTTTTTTTTCATATTTAATCAAATTCCATTTAAGTCGGTTCAATAGTTTTGACCCGTAAGCGCGACAGACAGACAGAGTAACTTTCGCAATTTATAATATTTATAAGAATTTTCTGCAAGAATAATTCTAGTAGAGATTCACACACACACATCAATAATCAAAAGTATGAATCTCCACTACAATTATGAACATAAGTCAAAAGTGTGAACGTTCTTAGAATTATGATCAAAAGTAAAAAGTGTGAATCTCTTCTAGAATTATGAACATAAGTCAAAAATGTGAACTTTCCTAGAATTATGATCAAAAGTAAAAAGTGTGAATCTCCCCTAGAATTATGGACATAAGTCAAAAGTGTGAACATTCTTAGAATTATGATCGAAAGTAGAAAGTGTGAATCTCCCCTAGAATTATGGACATAAGTCAAAAGTGTGAACATTCTTAAAATTATGATCGAAAGTAAAAAGTGTGAATCTCTCCTAGGAGATGTGATTATGTTATTAACTTATGTTCATAATTCTAGAATTATGAACATAACTCAAAAGGTGTGTATCTCTATTAGAATTATTGTGAAAAGAATATAAGACCTCGTATCATGTATACATTGAGGGAAAGGAAAAGCTCTTATTAGCGTTATTCGCCTTAATATTTCCTTAATATCCCCGCATATTCATTCCACATTCGTTTAGTATCATTACAAGCGGCCGTGGCGGAACCCTGACATTAGGAGATCGCGGTCTCAGGAGGCCCGTGATTGGGGTAAATAGCTCCACTTACCTCAGCTGTGGGCACACATTCGAATATTTATGATTATCACTCGCTGTTACTCGAATATCTGTGTGCACAAATAAAATGGTTAATGTTTAGTATCGTTCAGTTTTTCTTAGTGATAAGATAACAACCCAAACAATGGTCTAAAAACCAAATAAGAAACAAAACTAAGCAGCTCCATAGCGAGACCTGGAGAAACACTGAAGACTGCAAGCAAACAAAGGCTGCATTACCAGAAATAAACACAAAACTGTCAAAGAACATCCTTAAACTAAACAGGAAACAACTCAATCAGATAACCGCGGCAATAACTGGCAACGGACCTTTTAACAAACACCTCTTCAACCTAGGTTTCACTGACAGCCCCATGTGCAGGGCATGCATGGAGGCAGAAGAAACGGCCGCACATGTGATCATGGAGTGTCCAGGTGTGGTGGACTACCGGGTAAGACATCTCGGACAGCCGAGCTCACTGCCGGAGGTTTTCGGTAAGTTAAAAAACCTATGGAAATTTCTGGACGAGCTAAGCTGGCGAGAATAGCAACATTATTCCCACACACGCAAAATAGGCGCTTAGACGTCGAGTTGCGGAAACCAGCCCGTTTGACCTTATACCTTAAGATAACAGTTCAGCTTTTTGATTGTGAGTTTCTCACGAAATTACTAAATGTATTTTTTTCCTTATTTTAAACTAGTGACCCGCCCCGACTTTGCACAGGTGCAATAAAAAAAAGTTATGGTGAGTTATCCCTAAGAGATTGACATGTACCATCGCGGACATTTTTGTTGAACTTTTTAAGATGGACAATACTGTAGTACATTATTTTGGTCTATCTCGTAGGGGTTGGCCAGCGTTTTTGCAATACAAGCGCAAAATCTAGTACTAAATATAGCCTATGTTACTCAGTGATAATGTAGCTTTCTAATGAAAACAAGAATTATTAAAATCGTTCCAGTACTTTTTGAGTTTATTCGTTACATACAAAAATACAAATCTTCCCTCTTTATTAGTGTAGATTGAAATATTATAAAGCTCACAACATATATTGTATTTTTTTCATTTAAACGTTAATTTGTATTACTTTTTGCAAATCAATACATAATGTGTCTTATATTCATTAGTTTTGCGTTTTGTTTTCTACACTCAAGTTATTTATTTATTGTATGAAGCTTTGAGAGAATTTGGATTATTTCATACTTTTTCTTTACACAGACGTCAGAAGACATTGTACCTAGTAATAACATAGTTTTAAAGGCAAGAATATTAGTTGTCATAAAGTTGATTGATTGAATACGAGTAGAATGAAGCAAGTGATTTAAGAGACTTTTAAAAAAGTGCAATCAAACTTGCACTTTAGGATTAAAAAGTAATCCAAAAAATATATAATCAGTTACATTAAGATATAAATGGCTTATAATTTATAACACTTGTTTAGCCCCCCGACTTTTATGCTATGTCAAGCTTGTATTACAAAAGTCAGTGGTTCGGTAACAGAAATAGCACTTATAAACTCGTGTACGGTGAGATAGTCATTATACATGTAAAGAAATGACATTTCATTAATTTAAATTTGCCGCGCTTTGCGCTAGTTCGCGTATTCATAGGTTATCTGTGGAAGTTATAAAAAACATTAAGAAAACTTGTATTCTTCTAAAGATATAAATTAATCGTAAAATTTATAATTAAGCAGACGATATTAGTAAACTTTAAATGTCGTTTCTTTGTATTTTCAGGTAAGATTTAAGTGTGGTTAAGATTTAAGTTGCAAAATTGTAAAAGTGTGTTAAATAAACAATCTCTTTGTATTTTCAGAGAAACAATTTATGGTTTATTTTAAAAAATCCTCAATAATATATCTTATATACATAATAAGTCTTGGGTTATATAACGTGATATTTAGCTATTATGTAGTAGTGTATATTATATATCGCACTAATAATACAATAGTGTATCAACTCAAAACGTCGTACTTGACATAATACTACAAACACACGCAAAATTTGATTCCTCACGCGTGATCAAGACCGTCGTTCGATTAGTGCAAAAACAGAATAAGGATAAATTAAAAAACTTATGTGACAGTTATTCAATTCGCAATTATTACATGAAGTGAGTAATAAGTTTTTTGTTGATTCTGAAAAATGTTCGATTTTGAGTTGATACACTATTGTATTATTAGTGCGATATGTTTTATTTATGTATTAAGATTTATTATAAATTTTATATATAAGTATCTTCTGTATGTGTATTATTAACATCTGATATCTTTTATACATCTACCTCTTTATATCTCTGCATCACCTGAAGGTTGACTGGTGGAAATTGCCTAAGGCATTAAGTCCGCCATTGTACTCCGTAAAGTTTAAATAAATATATTTTCTATATAATATATAATCTTTTGTACTTAGCTTTCTACACTTCCTAACTAGTCCACTTATTGTATGTACATACTATAGTGTTTATATAATTTAATATTTAAGTCATTTATTTTCGTAAAACCTGCATGGAATTTGTTTACAAAAAAAACAAAATCTTTTACCTGTCTGTGTGGTCCTATCTTCTTACTATTGACATCGCAGTAAATGCACCTAAAACAAAAAAAAAATATGTTATGAACTTATATTGCACTTGACACAAGTAACTAGACATGAACTTTGAAGAGGCATATACATATATTTTAATCGAAAAACCAACAATTGTTAAACTGAAACTGAATTGTTTATAAAGCATTAGTCAAAATCCAATCAATTATACTTTAATACCAAAGAATGCTTATAATATAACTCAGTACCTATGTTCAATCAACCCTGACATGCCTACAAGGAGAACAATACCAATCAGTCCCCATGCCGTGTTCCACCAGGACGGTGTTGTTAACCCTCAAATATACATAGGATAGAGAACATCTTCGCATCAGAAAGACCCAATTAATACCGAACTAGAATCGTCACATACCAACACTGGGCGAAAGGTCCAATTTCAAGGAACCAAATTGGCAGTCAGTGGAGTGTTAAGGGCCCGACACGCCTTCTGAAAGGTCAGCCGTAATTAAGAGTCCCTCAAGCAATCACACTGGCGGCCTGTGATTGGCCGATATCAGAGATCAAAGTCGCCCGGGTGTCACTTGTCAAATGGAATATTTTAGGAGCGCGTTTGATGCCCGGGGAGGCAGGGGGTGTATGCGTTTTAATAAGTTTTCCATTTCTTATTTATTTTGTTTATATCGTGGTTGGCTAACGTGTTAAATTTGTTTTGACAGAGCAATTTTCGTTGACTTGCACACAAAACTTTAGTTGGGGCGTAAATTGTGTAGGATTAGTTCCACTTCGAAAGCTTGAAAGTTCATAAATGAATTCTAATAAAGCTACTAGAGCTAAAATAAAAAGCTTACTACTCAGCTTTTTATTTTAAAAAGTTAAGTATGTTTATTCTATCATATTGGGACTTGGTGAAAATTACAAACATATTTTAATAATAATTTTAATGTCAAGTAATTAATTGGTAATACGTTCCAAATGTATTATCATAGCAAATTTATGTTAATGCTATGTTAGAGCTAGTTTTGTTTACACGGATAGTCCTTTAAGAATTGTAAGAAGTATTTATATGTGCTGTCCAATAACTAAATAAAATATTCAGATTAGGTTTTATAAATAGTGATTTTTTTCCAATTGAGAATGTTTTTATCTATGTGCGTATAATTTTGCCTATTCTCCTCGAAAGGTTATTTTTGAGTGTAATTAAAAACCAACCATTCATCTATTTTTATAACCCAATGTAATAATAAAATGAAGTTTTTTTAATCTCTGTTCGATGACAGTATATTTTGAAATATTTCGTCGCCCAAGTTCAAATACGGTGTAACTGAAAATTCGCCAATTTCCGAGAGACGAAAAAAACATGTCTGATTTTCTCTGCCTTTGCTACAAATGCTCCAAAATATTAACATTTTAAGGATTTATTTTAATAAAATAGACATTTTGCCTCTTGAACGTTAAAATTTTGGAGTTATACAGTGTTAAAATTTAAGCAACGATTTATTACATAACATACTTGCCTCACTTCATACTTTCTAATAGCCAATGAACTGAAGCTAGCTGCTAACTGCGGAGTGGTGGAATTGTAAAACTACCACCTTTACTAATATTATAAATCAGAAAGTATTTCTGTTTGTGTGTCGAGCTTCCACGCCAAATCTCCTGAACCGATTTAAATTAATTTTACGACACACATAGTCTGAATCCTGACAAGAAATGATATTGATTTTTAAATGTTAGTACATGATTTTTAAATGTTAAAACGTGTTGTAGTAAATTGAAATAGGGAATGAAAGTTAGTATTAAAAGTACGTCATTTTTAAATCTAGAAGTATTTATTAGTTAGTAGAATATTCGTCATTTTTAAAATCAAAGTTTGTAAAAATTTTAACCTGGTGGTGGGAAAAATAGGGGATGAAAATTTTTGTTTGAACAGCATTATAAGATACTGAATTGTTTTTGCTGAAAGAAGATATTGGGATAGTGACATTTTTACTACGAGAAACTTTTTATATCCTTTGCGAAAATCAAATAAAAAAGTTTCTTTGTAATTTCCTAACACTGTTCTATTATATATAATATATCAATAGTTATTCTGCAATTCTTAAAGAATATAAATTCAACAATTGATTGTCTTTCTTAAGTTATTAGTAATAAGACATATATGTACAAATTATATTCAATCTGTTACTAATTGTCAGCTGCGCAATAATCACCTCGTATCTCCGCTTTCAGGCGCAAATAGGGTTTCTTGAGGAGAGCGCGATATTCTCGGGGAGGGTGTAAACAACCCTTTAAAATAGTGTTGCCATTAGGGCGCGGGCGGTCCGCCTTGAGCCACGGCTAAATATCTTTTAGTGTCTGCAAAATGTCTAATTTAGTAGCAAGGCTTTGATGTCGCTTAGAACACGGTCGTCATGGAGACGCCTATCCAAATATTTACTTAAATCTACTGCCATATTACATTTTGTTTCAATTTGTACTCAATATAGTATATACTAAAGTCGATTCTTGATTGGCAGTTTGCGATTACATTTGACTTTTTATATCTATCTTGTATTGCGTTTATTCCCCATATTTTTTTTTATTTTAAAGAATTATTATACCACAAAGCCCTTTACAGCCTCATAGCTTGTATAAAGAAGAAGAAGCTTACGCCCTTTCTCAAGCCCTGAACTTTTTGTGTATCTGTGAATTCATTTCTTTAACTTCTACGTTTAAAAATCATGTACTTCCCATACAACCTTTTATCCTCTATGTTCGGTATAGACTTTCGGTTGGCCGTGGACCCTTGCGCAGTGGAAGACTTGAAGAGTAAAAGCACGGATAGCGATACACAATTCCGATAGCCTATTCAAGGAACTGCATGCGATACACAGGGCTGGTAAATAACAAAATAAACAAATAAACTTACGAAACAAATTATATAATAGTCCACGTTTGCGGCAGTGTTGGTCCAATCGTCAGGCTGCTCTTCCATGACCCGGAGAGTCAGGTTAAAGGATAATACTCAGGCCTGAGGGGAGAGGGGGGACGTAGGCTGCAGGTGCCACACCATTCAAAACGACTTGATCACAAACAAACAACGCACTGATTCACAACGTATATATAACTCTTTATTGCACATAAAAATTTCACAGGAAATAACATTAAATATAAAATATGTACATAGGTGGACTTATCCCTAATAGTGATTTCTTCCAGCCAACCTAACTGGGGATTTAGTTATAAAATTGCGGATACTATTTAAAATGCAATCAACAAAGTATAGAAAATTTACACTACACAAAACAAAGCAAAACTAATTACTTAAAAAATACTAACTACATCTATTACTATAAATACATAAATAACAGTATATATAACAATAATATATATTAATAATCATATAATATATATATACATACACACATACATATATCTATAAATATATATACATATTAACATACCTACAATATAAACATGACTAATTAATTGTTCGACTCAAGTTGCGATAAAAAATGCTCTTTCAGTCTAACTTTGAAAGTTTCCACAGATCGACTATCACGAATGCTCTCAGGCAACTTATTCCACAGGCGGGCCGCAGTAATAGTAAATGATTTAAAGAAAAATGTTGAATTGGAAGTTCGCTGCTCCAAGGTTTGGGTGACACATGTGCGTCTAGGATATGGTCTTTCGGGCAAGGAAAAGAAACGTGAGCGAAGGTAATCGGTAAAAAATTAAATCGGTATTATAGTTTACAAATAATTTATATAATTATACTGAATTACTAATTAAATGTGCAATATAAAGATCACCAAATCACCTCCTAGCACTGTTTCAGTGACTCCCAGTGACCCCTATTAGGGGTCTATAACAACCTACAAAGGGTCTACGTCAGCGAAAATAATATTTGAGGGTCCACGATAATGGATCTCAACATACACTGATAGTACCTATTTACTGACATTATACTATATTTTAATATAATGTTATACATATACATTATTTATAGAAGTAACTAGGAAGATAAAAAAGATTACATCCTACTACTATTATAAAGGCGAAAGTTTGTAAGTATGGATGTATGGATGTTTGTTACTCTTTCACGTAGAAACTACTGAATGGATTTGAATGAAACTTTACCACAATATAGCTTATACATCAGAATAACACATAGGCTACAATTTTTGAGGTTTCTAATGTGAGGTCGGAAAAAAAAACACATTTTTTGCGCTTACATTGCAAACGCTGACTGAATCCTACAAGATAGATCAAAACAATTTACTACAGTATTGTACAACTTAAAAAGGTCTACAAAAAAGTCCGTGATGGTATATGTTTATCTCTTAGGAATAACCCACAAAATCCATTTTTTATCCTTTACTTTGTACGAGAAATAATGGCTTATTTACGAAGCGATTTTAAGCAATACAGTATTAATCCTTATCCAATTAAGTATCTTAAATACATTGTGCATTTAATAAAGATCAATATGGCTTTTTACAGCACGTAAATTAAATAAATATTTTCGAAGATATCACAGATTTAAAATGCAGGGTCATAGCAATTTCGGCGATAAATACAGTTTCGGTGATAAATACCGGCAGCGGTGCCAGGCGAACGGGGCGTGGGGGGAGCGGGGTAGGTGCGGTGGGGAAGAAGTGGCTCATCGCTGAGTGCGCGACCCGAACGCGGGCAGACGCGTGAGGGCAGACGTCGTTGACGGTTGTGTCCGTTTTGCCAATTTTCAAGGCACTAGCGATTTGATAAAAACGTATGGTCGCACATACTGCAGTAGCCACCTATAGGCCTCTGCAGTGCTTAGTTACCGTATTTCTTACTTATTACTAGACTAGACGGGACGAACCTGAAGTCCACGCGAACGAAGTCGCGGGCAAAAGCTAGTATGTTTATAAAATTATGTAAGTTGTCGGATGTATATATTCAATATTAGGTAAGTATGTGGTCTATAAAACCAAAAAAACATGGGAAAGAGTCTATACGACACAGGAAACTTTGGGGACCTCTGCTCTATTTCAACCCCTTACAGCCATGTTTTCGCATTAAAAAATAGCCTATACCCTTTTTCTAGACTTGATGTACAGATAGTACCAAATTTTATTTAAATCAGTAGTTTTGTCGTGAAAACGTGACATACAGACAGAGAACCTTCGAATCCTACTATTATTAATATTATAAATCGGAAAGTGAGTTTGTTTGTTAGTTTGTTTGTTTGTTCCGTTTCACGCCATAACTACTGAACCGATTGCTTTGAAATTGTTGCAGACGTAAATATAAAAGTCCGGATTAAATAATAGGCTACTTTTTATCGCAATAAAAGCTTCGCTCAAAAACTACTGCACAGATTTTCATGCGGTTTTCATTAATAGATAGAGTGATTCTTGAGCAAGGTTTTGCGGTATTTTTTAGCTCGGAAAAACGGATAGTCCCACGGGAAGCGCTATAAAACTTTCGCGCCGTAAATTGACTTCCGCGCATATGTAGCCGTGGGCAAAAGCTATGACCCTTAACCCTCTATAGACCCAATCCCGAAATCCACGCGGGCGAAGCCGCGGGCAGAAAGCTAGTTTATAATATGACTAAGGATGATAAGTAAGTAAGAAACTACTTTAGAAATTTTCGCAAAACATTACCCTTTAGGAGTGGGAGAGTGAGGGGGTAACATAATTGAAAGATTCCGCTACTATTGCAAAAATGTACAACTATCTTACATTGTCTTATTGTAATTCAAATTGTCGAATACGGAAAATTCTGCCTTCATTACTCCGTGTTAAATTGTGTTTGACAACTTTAGCGATACAATTTAATTCAGGCGTCGTCTCCATGGAGTCCGCAGCGATCCTTCGACGCGGGGTCCCCGGAGACACTCCTCTCGTTTACTTATCCATCGCGATCAGATCATCACTGGATTTCAGAGCGCGCACTTTCATCTTATATTGTGCAACCCTAGCTACCTACTCGGCTCAAGGTAGGTATTTCTGTTTAGCCAGCCGTGGTAACTCTTTTGACATTACGTTAATTGTATAATATATATATGATATATATATGATAATTTAGTTTTTGTATATAGAAACTATAATAAATTCAATAAAAACAGTAATCTACATAATGTGCATACTAGAAACAAAAATAAACTTGCCCTTCCAATGTTCAGTCTCCATAAAACTAGCTGTTCGTTCTTGGGGAAATGTATATCTATGTTTAACAAACTTCCGCAAAGTGTCATTGATTTGCCTTTATATAAATTTAAAATCCATATCAAAAGACACTCATGAGTAAAGGTTATTATAAAGTAAGTGACTATCTAAATGACCACAGCATTTGGGAATAGGGACACTATTCACAGAGCCATGTTTGGTAACAACATTATTTATAATATTGTATTATTTTTATATGTATGTAAACATACATACGACTGTAATCGTATTAGGTATGATTGTATCTTATACTATATTGTATTTTTATATTATATTATTATAATTATTAACATTGAAAAGAGGAGATAAAAAATAGACCTTCAGAGTTTCTTGCCTGTTCTTTTCGAGAAGGCTCTCCCAATTTCCGAACACGTGTCGAGTAAATATTTTTTTTTTCCTTATTCCGACGTACGGACAAGGTTATTGTTTTTTTTAAGCTTTTTTTTGTTTTGCTTGTTGACGTCAATAAGTGTCTGTAAAGGTCTATGTTGAATAAAGATTATTTTGATTTTGAGTCATACCACTTCCCATGGGGGTAGGCGGAGATCAAAGTTTTTCACAAATTAAATCCCTTGTCAAAAATATTCTTATGAAAAAAGGTTATTCTACTGTTAGGGATTATTTAAATGAAAACAATGCTTAGGTTTAATTTTATATATATATACAATTGGTTCAAAGGCGGACTTATCTCTCAGAGAGATTTCTTCCAGCCAATCCTAGATAATAATGTGAGTTTTTAAAGTAAAATTTTGCGGGGACACAGTATTTATATATAATTGTTTTTAAAATATAAATAATAGAAACGTCATATTTTAACAACACACTATACATATATCATAAAATAGACATAATTAATTAATTTGATACGTCACACATTTACGGTTTTCGGAGTTTCTGCTTTACTTGCGCTACATGATACTGCTTCTTGCCAAATTTAATGATTAGGTCAACGGAATAGGTTTTGATTCCCTTGCATATGTGAACATAAACGACACTGCTTTACACTGTTTGCTGCTGAGAGATAGAAGACCTGAGTATGTAATATTAATTTCGGCTTGATATCTCGACGCGTTTCTGAGAAAAAGGGTCTTGAAAGGGACGGACAACGAAGTGATTCTATAAGGTTCCGTTTTTACCTTTGGAAGTAAAAAAGGAAAGGAATAACAAAAATAGAGAAAGCTAGAAATGTATGTTTGGATCTTTGCAAGTGGAAAACTCTGATTTCTGCCTACCATGGGATGGAGGCAAGACTCCATACATATGTAGGTATGTATGTAAAAATGATTCACATGCACAAGAATTATAATAGTTATAAAAGTAAGCAATAAAGCCATTAAAAGTTTCAGTATGTTCTTTCCGTGAAGGTCTTCAAGAGTTTTTAAAACAGGATCATAGTTTTATCCAAGGATAAATATTTTACCACCAATACAATTCTGTCCAAACAGTAGTGCCTATCATGAGCTGAAACTTTACCCAGTTATGAAATTATGGATGTTTCAAACAATGTCTGTCCCGAGCGCGACCCGCTCCCCCAGATTAAGAATTATTGCCTCTTATCTCAGCTAAGTCGACGACTCGACGACTATTCGCTCTCCGATATCTAAGTGAAATTATTTTGGTAAACTTTACTGAACTCGACAATCCATTTACAGTCTCAAACCTGAACGGTTAAGATCGAAACTCGCTTAACAAACGTTGGGTATTAAAGACACGTGATTAGAGAAAAGCGGGAAAGTGGAAATCATTTGTGAATTCGAGAAAGGGACAGGTGACGTGTTATTATGCAAATTTGTTGCGAGTGTAAAAGAGATAGCTTCAGTTGGTGTTCAGGTTCAGGATTTATGCTCAGATGAAACGATTTATTACAGGCGTTGAGTAGGTACGTACTCGAAATTAATTACGGTAAGTTTTGCTTTCATTTTGTTCTATTGTGGAGGGTTTCCTGTCGGCGCGCGCCCGGATCGGGGCGAAATTTATGGTAAAATGGTGCTTATTTTTATATCTTCTGATCTGTCGTGTTTACGTCTGTCGCAGATTACTGATCTTGTCTCGTTTCTCTTTTGGTATCGTTATTTTCTGGCGTGCTGTGTTGAATGTTTTCTGTATTGTGTATTTTTGAGTATAAGAACTTGTGCTCTTGTATGAAAGCAAAATTGATTAGGCATCTTGGGAGCTTAATAATGATCTGTTTATTTGCCATTTTATAGCATACTAAATGGTGTCCGCGACTTTGTCTGCGCAGTATTTCAACTAATCTATGCACCGCCCCGTTCTGGAGGGCGGGAGCGTTAGTTCAAGCCGATAGAGTTCCAGGTCTTCCATTACAAATTTCCACCCTGTATATGATATTCGTATGAACTGTTATAATTTTGATTGAAATATTTACTGATTTGCGGATAAAATTTTCGTCAGTGCTCTTATAGTCCCAGCAAGATTAACACTAACATCAAAACTCAATACGATAAAGTCCTATATCGCGCTGATCTGTCAAAATATGATAAGAGTCTATTATAGTTTGACAGTTGGATATATAGAATTATCATTTTATGAATTATTTATTTATTTATTTATTTATTTATACACTTTATTGTACACGTAGTAAATCATATTGTTATTAAGACTAAAGTAAACAAAAGGTGGACTTATCTCTAAAAGAGATTTCTTCCAGTCAGCCCTAAGTAGTGGAAGTAGTAGAATGGTGAGATGACTCAAGTGTATTCAAATCTAGTATTAATTTTTAATTAATATTTATTTTAACAATATGTATATCTAAAAGATAACACCTATACAGTGTATACATACTTACATATATATCATAGATATAATACATACATAATTATTAATACATAAATATTAAACACAAATATATAAATTATTAATAGATATATTACATACACATTACATAAATAATAATAAATAATATATAAATAAGATAATATAAAAAATTTACAGATCAGTACAAAACGATGGAGTTGTTGAAATATAATGACATACGTTACCTATGTGTTGATTTGCGAAAGGTAATATTTTTAAGCTGACGTTTGAACGAAAATATGGATGGACAGTTTTGTATATTAGTTGGGAGTTTATTCAAAGTTGAGCAGCATGAACGGAGAACGAGTGAAAGAAGAAACGGGAGTTAGTAACGGGAAGCTCAAGCATTCTTGTTATACAAGAACGTTTAGGACGGTTAGGAGGAGGTAGCAATTGGAAGCGGGAGCGGAGATAAGCAGGAGTTTGGGGATCCTGGGAATTATGATGTTTGTGTTACGCAGACTCGGTCATATAATTAATTCTTTATTGAAAAAAAAATATAATAATAGGTACAGATAAAAATAGCTTAGTTCAAAGACGGACTGATATTTCAAAAATTTCTTCCAGTCAATCCTCGATGTTACATGAAAATTTCGATTGGCGGGGACCGGATTAGAATGATATATTAAAAGAAACAGTACTCAAAAGAAGCAATGGATGGACAATTTTAAATATTGTCTTAAGAAGTTTCAAAGTGGTTTTGTAGCATCGAACTGCGACTCAAATAATTGCTAGATTATAGTTAGAAAGGATGGTGCTGTAAAGTCCATGTAGCGCCGTCACTTTATAAATAAACTCAAGCAGAGATTTGAGATTCAAACCATGGTGCGTTATAAGTAGACGCCAGCCCAATATGCGTCGACTCTCTTTTAATGCGACCCTAAAACCCATCACCCATGGTTTGAATGGATACTCAAATCTCTGCTTGAGACCCTAACGATCCCAGAACGAGTCCGGAATAAGGCGCAAAACCTTCCGTTCGTGCAGCTTCCACAAACACACTGACGGTAAGGCTGAATATAGCTATCTAAGACTGCAGCTTAGATCCCTCCAAAAAAAGAAAGTCCCTTATGGCCCGAGTCCAGCCGCCTTGATCAGTTTGAAGTTCGACATAATCACAGCAACGCATGGTTTCTCAGCCTCTCCAGTCCAGAGGGACAAAAAGATTTGAGTTTGATTTTAGAATACGACCTCTAGAATGTTTCATCTCTTGATAGAACTCGCGTGAACTCGAGTGGTCTTAAAAATTATCATACTAAACTGCAAAAGAATTACTTCAAGAAAACTCTATTAAATAAATAAAATAATAGAGCCAATGCTTCGTCGCATTAGGTCGATGGGATTTATATTCGTTTTGCACATAACTTTACTAATACCTCTCGTATATTTATTAGTTGAGGTGTATGCAGCCAGTGACATTTGCAAGACGACAACGTACGAAGTTTCCGGTTCCGACGCCAGCAGTTCCGTTGTCCAGTGACGTCATGTGCATATGACGCACTTCCGTCCTAGCAAGTGTAGGTAATGTAACGGTAATTTATTATTTATTTGTTTTATAAAGTTTACGAACTCATATTAAACGATAGTAACTACTTTAGTCGAAGACTGTGTTGCAGTTATTAACGCCCTACTCGAACAACCTCTTACCAAGAAAACTATATGAACTAATAAATTTTGTATGTAAAATGTATATATGTTATATTATATATTGACAGACAAGCAGACAGTACATCTGATGGTAAGTGCATACAGTCGTCCATAGTACAAATGGTTCTTGTGAGATTCGCAGCAAATTTGTAATACCTACAAAAACTACAGTGTACCAACATGTGACATAAAATGTCAAGTCACAGTACCTAGTAATTTCACTGCGTATCGTACCCTTCATTCTGGATCACAGCATTTTTTTCCCTCATGAAAGAGGCTCAGAATCCTCATTAAGAAGCACGGAACGTACCCAGGATACCCCGGCAACGGTAAGTGTCACGAAGGTTATATCGGACTCCACGTCGGTCAGAGCGGTCTGACCATGTGACCTACCGACTGAATTCAGCCTTAGCCTAGGGCCATATGGGCCCTACGGCTTGAATGGAAGACCACAGCAATGAGAACACTGCTATTTAAAGACAGATACAGATAGGACCCAAACAAAAAGGGAATTCGTTTTTGATATATTCATAATAATAACTTCCGGTAACAAGTAACGTTAGTAATGCATTTGTGACAAACTGTCACTTCAACCTCCTTACTACCTTCAATACGAGCATTTCGGAACTTCAGAGTAAATAATGGTCCCAACAACTCCCGCAATCCTTTTCGCGATGTCCTGCTAAGTAAAGTAAAGTATTAAAGTATTCTTGAGATAAATTTAAAATTAGAATTCTGGATGTAGAGAATCCGGGTGCCGGCCAGTGACCGCCACAACACGACAATGTGCTAAGTTTCCGGTTGTGGCGCCACGGCATATCCGGTGTCCAGTAATGTCATTTGCGTGTGACGCTGTTCCGCTGCATTGACCGACGGTAATCCTACAGCATGATATATATATATATATATATATATATATATATATATATATATATATATATATACTAGCTTTCTGCCCGCGGCTTCGCCTGCGTGGATTTCGGGATTGGGTCTATAGAGGGTTAATGGTCATAGCTTTGGCCACGGCTACATATGCGCGGAAGTCGGTTTATGGCGCGAAGGTTTTATCGCGCTTCCCGTGGGACTATCTGTTTTTCCAAGATACAAAATACCGCAAAACCTTGCTCAAGAATCACTCTATCTATTGATGAATACCGCATGAAAATCTGTTTGAGCGAAGCCTTTATTGCGCGTCCCGTGGGATCTGTCAATTTTTCCGGTCAATAAAAAGTAGCCTATGTTACTCGGGGATAACGTAGCTTTCCAAAGGTGAAAGAATTTTTGAAATCTGTCCAGTAGTTTCGGAGCCTATTCATTATAAACAAACAAACAAACAAATCTTTCCTCTTTATAATATTAGTATATATATATATATATATAATATATATATATATAATATATATATATATATATATATATATATATATATATATATATATATATATTATGCTGTACATACATATATATATATATAGTACTCGTGATGATTTCATTAAAATTCGTCAAGTTGTTTTGAACAGATGTTCCCGTGGGCAAAAACTCATCAAAATCAGTCTATTTAAACAAAACTTTTGATCCGCTATTTTTATCCCCTTCATTTGTATTTTTTTTTACAAATATTGAATCTAGTATTTGCCTAATATATATATCAAAAGCCTCGAAATCGGTTATTAAAAAAATACATGTTTCAATAATTAAAAATGACGTACCTGCTATACAACCTTTCATTCCTAATTTCAACGTCTACAGCCCCCGTTTCACATTTAAATATAGTATATGTATATCGTTTCTCAGGCCGTAGGCTTTGTGAGCACCAAACTTTCTTTAAATCATTTCAGTGGCGTGACAGACGGACAAACAGAATTACTTTCGCATTTATAATATTAGGAAAATTTATCTTCAGTTCACATATCTATGCGTCAGATATATAGTCTGACCAGATATATAGGTTGAAAATATGTTTATAAAATAGAACTTTATGCATATTGACATTGAAACAAATTCAATAATAACGGAGCACTAATGGCGACATAACCTTGAACGTGCATATGTTCAAGAAAAAAATGGGGTAAAATACCTCTTATTTCTCTTGTATTAGCGGCGATTTTCATAGTGCCAATGTAAAGCTTGATGTGTATCTGATTGGACTTTTAATATGATATAAAAATAAATAGATTGACATTACAATATAAATTTAAAATCCACATCAATTTTAGGTTATAGCGACTAAATTTGACTGCTCTACATCAACAAGAAATGTAGCGATTAGAAAAAAAGAAACAGTAGAATCACACAAAACCCTAATGAAACAAACCGCCCAAATTGAAGGCGACAACGCAACAAAGCCGAACGTAAAATCCGACCAAAGGCTGTATCAACTATTTTTATATTCTGTAACCGGAACACATGTTGCGGTTTTTCATTTTGTGCACAGTATCGGTAGAAATCCGGTGAATTTACACGCATTACAAGACTTTGAACTCTACAACGATGGTGTAGAGTGAAAATTTCTAACGGCGCAGAGAAATCTGGTATCTGTATGTTTGCGGTGTTTCGGCGCGTTGGTACCGCGTTTGTTGCGTTCGGGAAGTTCCCGCAAATTCATGTGTGCTCTAAACTTTCAGCTGAAATATTAAACGCGGGCCAGCGTTGGTTTGCGGGTTGTATTTCAGTGAAGTTCTTTGAAGCTGTGTTTTGCTGCACTTTGGTATTAAATATGATAACAAATACCCTGGGGTTAATTTTCGCAAATTTATTTCTGTTCTTAATGTTTATTCAACGAATGAATACTGATTTAGTTCTGAAGTCCGTTTTATGGATTACTAGCTGGTTCCTGCGACTTCGTCTGCACATTTTTATAAATTGTTGCAAAATAACTATTGTTCTGATATAAAAGCACTAGCTTTTGCCCGCGACTTCGTCCGCGTGGAATAGTGACTTCCGGCAGATTTTTGGTTTTTCCCACATAGTTCCCGTTCTTGCGGGATTTTCGGAATGGTCGAATTTCCGCAGAATTTTTAGTATTATTATGTTGATACAACTTAAACAAATTATTTCGACCAAATTTGGTACCATAAAAACGGTCATTGTGACTAATTAAAAGATAGACATATGCCGTCGCGGACTTTTTTTTAGATCATGTATAGAGGAATAATTCTTTCATACATATTTTTTGTGTATCTTGAACCGTTTTCGCAGCGCACGCAAAGAAAGCCTTCAAAAATGAATAATTTTCCCCGTTTTTTACACATTTACCGCTCTGTCTTTGCTCCTCCTATTGGTCATAGCGTAATGTTATTTAGCCTATAGCCTTCCTCGATAAATGGACTATCCAACAAAAAAAGAATTATTCAAATCGCACCAGTGGTTTCGGAGATTAGCGCGTTCAAACAAACAAACAAACAAACTCTTCAGCTTTATTATATTAGTATAGATTAGTATAGATATGGCTTGTATATCAGAACTAAATATATTGTAAAGTTTCATAAAAAATTATTTAGTAGTTTTTACGTGGAAGTGTAACAAATATTCATCCATACTTACAAACTTTCGCGTTTATTTTTACGGTAGTAGGGATTTGATTTGAAACTATGAAATTGAACTATTGAAAGTAATGACTCGAAATATAAATATATATTTGTTACACTTCACCAAAGCCTAACCCAAAGTAAGCTCAGTAAGGCTTATGTTATGGGGTCTACGGTAACGGATAGACATACATATATTATACACATATAAATAAATTTGGTAGAAATATATTATAACAACTATGACTAAGGTACAAATTGCTCGCATTCATCACGCAAACATCTGCCCCCACCGGGACTCGAACCCGGGACCTCAGAGATGGCGACACCTTGAAACCGGTATACCAAGCACTCGACTACGAGGTCGTCAAACGATCATATAAAATACATATCATGGAGATGTAATCTACTTCATCTCATCGAGATATTAGAAGGCGCTCCAGAAGCAATACAAAACGAAAACAACATATTCCATTTCAAAATGAAAACAGACGCAATAACTTCATTTTTATCAGCAGAGTAACCAGGAAATCATAAATCAACAGCATTAGTTGTCGAGATTTCAGTACAGATCCTACGAGGCATCGACCGATGCGCCGCGAAAGTGGGGGGTGCACCCATGAATATGTATGAGGGAGGGAGGGGCCGCGTGTAAATGGAAATTTCAAATAAAAATACCTCAAATATTAACACGAGCCGGCCGTGTTCCGAGTTTCGTCCCTCGCAGGACATGTGATACCGTAATAAAAGTCTGCTTTGGTTGATTCGCGTGAGTTATGGTCATGGTCTGGGAGCGCTGGGCTCTGCGTCTGTAGATTAGGCTTTGGTCGTTCGTATATTCAAGTAATATCCTCATCTGTCGTGCATTGCATCAAGAGCGTCGGTGGCGCTGTGAAGTTGGCACAAGCCTACAAATTGAATAATTCGCCGGGCCGTAGTCAATCCTGTATATACCTTATTGTTATATGCTTTTCGTTTTTATAATTTCATATATACATTTATCTGACGGTCCTACAGCGAAGGAAAGGGTCGAGAAAAAACAGCAAACACCTGCGAAAAAATTGAGTAGTGTATGTTGCCAATCAAAACGCACTGGGCCAACAAAGTAAGGCCCAATTGTCCTTTATTTTTTTTTGTTCCGCTGAGGAAAATGCATTGAATTGCATACCGCAGCTACGGCAAACCGGCGGGTAAGTGGGGCTCTCCTCCCTCAGGCGTTGTAGGGGACCCTCAAGATCGAGTGTCGCATCTGAGCAGGAGGGAGGCCTTCGTTCCTCTGTGTGCACTAGGGGAGCCCTTCTCAGGGAGGTGTGATCTTGCAGCCTCCCCCCCTCTAACCTCCTACGACGTCACCCACCGGACGTCCGGGGGTTCCCTCCCAGGTCGCTTCCACGGACGCGAGCCTTGTCGCGCTCGCCAGCGACCCGCGGCGGCGTCTCAGGCCAGGCCATCTGGCACGAGGCCGCCTCCTTCGAGCGGGATCGGCCATCTCCCGATCACACTCGGCGGCCTCCTTTAGGCCTAATAATCTTAACATAGTTAAGGTAAGCCCGTGTCCATAGGGAACGTTTATGGGCTGTAACGATGATCCCCACCTGGATTGAGCGACTCGATGACTACTACAAGCAAGAGGCGTGTTGAGGTTGCGAAAATCAACTTCATTTGATTTCCTGCAGGGCTTCCCACAGTCTTGCCATCCCCAAACTAATAATGATGTAGAATACTTCCAGCATTTCAGTGTAAGTACATGAAAAATCTATTAGTAAGTAAGAGAACTAGACAAAGTGAAAGAGGTCTTCTGCCGTTCTCGATCATCCTGTTAGGTTTTAGCCAGGAGGAAGATACGTATCGAATCAGAGTGACGATTTTGTTAAAGAAATAAGTTCTGAAGGTATCACGAATATTCTTTTACAAGGAATCACAGTGTTATGCATTGCTTCCATTGGTGTCGTGACAGAAGAATTAACTTCAAAATAACTTATATGCCATTTTGCAGCAGTGGTGGTTTCAGCACTATTCTTCGAATCATATGATCGGGGGTTTCGGGATTTCCTTATCATGTACCAACATGTTTTTGTTTTTCAAGTTTCATATGCACATCTATCTGACGGTCCGCACCTGCGAAGAAATCCAATGGCGTATGTTGCTAACCAATCAGTATTGGACCAACACAGACTAAGGTCGAATTGTCCTAACATACTTAGGATAGGTCCGTGCCCTTAGGTGGTGATCCAAACAAACCCTAGTTTCCCATTACACTACCTATATAATTAACTACCATTTTAATTAAATATCAGAGTTAAAGTCCAGATAACATCTTTTATTGCGTACATTCTTACATAATACAAATTAATCCACCAAAAGAATGTCGCCATACAAACGAACCATTTTTTCAATTAAGTCGTAGCTTATTATAATTTTCACGAGTTAATTTCAGCGTTCGCGTGACCGCAGCCATATCAACCGATCACTTTAACACTAATAACTTTATCCCGTTTTACACGTATAATTATGACCAATATGAAAACAGTATACACAGAACAATGCATTCGATCAATGTGTTTAGAATCGTCGCAAATTTACCCAGTATCGGTAAATTTGCAAGTCTGAAGGACTAGCTAAAACGTTGTTACAGGTGATTTGGTCGTTCAAAACAATATTAAATTTCCTATGCACAGGGATAGAATAAATAAAGGATAATATAAGGTATACACGACTTTGTTAATGAAATATAAAGGCAGGGTCTTCACACCTTCGAAATTTGAGCTCGTGCAAGCTCTTACAATATTTTCATCACAGCTCATCGTCATCGTCCCTACCGGGGGCACGAGCTTACCCTAACTATGTTAGGGCGATTATGTCGCGAAAGCGGATCCTGCCATGTGTCCCGCATGGGCCCAGAGCACACCGGGGGGTTGTAGTGGGTAGGCCGGTCCTCTCAGACCGGAGATCCCCACACATGGCCGCGCCTCGCCAGCGTGCCGTCATGGTGCCAGCGTCATAAAGCATTTCCAGTAATATCATATATATATAAATAAATGTTATATTGAAATAAGAAAAATACTTTGTTATACGGTAAGATCGACTAAGGCAGTGCCGTGGCTATATTGCCACCAGCGTTCCTTTAAAATATTCTTATTTAGTGTTTTGACAAATTATATTGCATATGACAAAATACTAAATAGTTTATTTAAAGAGTATAGGCAAGTTTAAAAAATATTTATTTTTAATAAATCTAAAAATCTAAATATATTAAGATGTAAAGCTAAAAACTAAATTAAATGGAATAAACCTAAAAATAAATACTTGGCTAAACTAAAACTGTATAAAAAGATTAATTTAACAGTTCAGTGCCATTGACTAGTTTTCCCAAAATGTTGGTAGCATTACCACGATGCATAATAAATAAATATTAATACTTGCACCAATTAGCCTAGCCCAAAGTAAGTTCTATAAAGCTTGTGTTTTAGGATCTAGGATAGACATACATATATAAATATTTTTGATAGAAATATATAACAACTACCATGACTAAGGTACAAACGCTCGCAGTCATCATGTAAGCATCTGCCCCCACCGGGATTCGAAGCAGGGACCTCAGAGATGGCGACACCTAGAAACCGGTATACTAACCATTCGACTACGGAGGTATAGCAATACTTATCCTTGGACCAAAGAAATTACCAGTAATTTTATCACCCATTGCTTTAATCAGATGAGCTAAAATATTTATGAAAATTCAATGTGATCCTGGTCCCCACAGACCTGATAACATGAAACTGATAAATGTGTCTTTGTAGATTTTCCGCTGATTATGCCGCTAACTTACCATTATTTTGTGTTTAGGAAGATAAGACGAGGCAAAAGTGTCAACATAAGAAGCATCCCACAATATGCCGTCCCAACTTCCAAGGAACAAGCGTTATTCCGTCTGGTCCTTTACCATTGTGCAGTTCCAAAACTGCAGCGGCCCGGCTGATGATATAATTGAGACTGGGATAGCGGGAACTCCTTCCAGCTGCAAGACAAACCATGATGACCGAGCTTGTTGCAATCAGTACCACATTAGCAACGATGTGGGACGCAACACGATACATCCAGGCAAAAGGCTATCCCTAAGCGAAAGACTAGCACTGAGCGAAAGGCTAGCCCTTAGCAAAAGACTATCTCTTTTGACGTGACAACGTCTATTAAATTGGTACGGCGTGGAGTCATTCTCGAAAACACCGTAAAGGCCGAATCTGACGCCACACGGAGTCCACGCCTAGTTTACCCTCGCGATTCTACCGCCAAAACGCCCACGGGCCGGCTCGACCCATTGATGGTAGATGGTCGAGCCTCCGCCAAGGGTGGGGATTTTCCGAAGACACTAGGACAATCCCCCAGGTAGCGAGGTACTGAACTGCATGCGCGTTAGCTAGCCGCGCACGCTTCTCGGCAGGGTCAAGTGAAAGGCTATCCCTAAGCGAAAGGCTAGCCCTAAGCGAAAAGCTAGCCCTAAGCGAAAGGCTAGCCCTAAGCAAAAGGCTAGCACTGAGCGAAAGGCTTGCCCTAAGCGAAAGGCTTGCCCTAAGCGAAAGGCTTGCCCTAAGCGAAAGGCTAGCCCTAAGCGAAAGGCTAGCTCTGAGTGAAAGGCTAGTCCTAAGCAAAAGGCTATCCCTAAGCGAAAGACTAGCCCTAAGCGAAAAGCTAGACCTAAACGGAAAAAAAAATCTTCAAGTAGAGTTCCAGTTTTAACAGTTTGACTTGTTTGAATTTCCAGACTAAGTTATAGTAACGGCCTCCCGAAATTTAATTGCTGGGACATTTTAATTATTTTGGTGTATTTTTGGTAATTTATTCGACACGTTATGGGGTGCGTATGTGACGTGACGTTACGCCGTGATTAATAAGCTGGAAGTAATCGCTTGTGAAGTAAATGGATTTGGATGGCTGTGAATTTACGTGTGTCGTGTTTTATTAACGCTTCAGTTTTTAGTAACGCCGTCTTTTGTTCATTTCCAAGGACGTCGCTGATGTCTGTAAAAGGCTTGTTTTACATACAGCCTTCACATAGCTAGATGTATATCGCTTTCTTCTTGCGGTCATGATAAAGTGTGCGGACGACCTCTGTTAATAGATATAGCGAGTCAATTATGCATATTTACCATATTACCTGTTTACAGAATGTAATAAAAGAAAAATTGTAGAAAGTGAAATAAAAGAGAGTTGTTCTTGTCATTTAAACTGTAAAAATAAACTGTGTAAAACGTTTTACAAGTTAATCACAATATTTCTATTTTGTATATTTATTTATTTAAACTTCATGTACAATGGAGTACAAAGGCGGACTTAATGCCTTAGGCATTCTCTACCAGACAACCTTTAAGTGATGCAGAGATATAAAGAGGTAGATGTACAAAAGACAGTAACAGATAACATACACAGAAGGAACTTATATACATGATTTATAAAAAATCCTAATACATAAATAAAACATATATAATACACTAGTACATAATAGCCTAAAGTTTCTCACATCTTGAGGGAGTGCATTATTTATTGTTTACCTAATTCAGAGCCGCAATTAAAAAACAGGAAAAAGCACAAAGAAAAAAAACAAACAGGAATAAATACGAGTTTGAAATTATCTTATTAGATGATTAAATCATGTTTTTAAATATATGAATGTATGTTCCCTGGGGAATATATGTCACCTTGTCAGGAACAGAAATCTCTGTAAAAAGTGGTCGTAACTAAAGAAGTGTTGGCGTTAAACCGAGTGCTCGACCACCGCCCTTAGCATTCGACGCGCCAATAAAACGCACGCCCAAAAAAATGGATAGTTTGTTCAAGGAGTTCAGAAGTCATTGTTGTGACAGCATTTCAAACTTGAGGAGTCATAATATAAGTGGATATCTGTGCTTGAAGTAGACTCCCTTATGCGCATGCGATTTAGCGCATGGACCTTTACAGGCACGTTTTTTTTATAGGATAGGGCACCAACGAGCAAACGGATTACGTTTACACGTTACCTAGCGATGTGAATTAAATAATAAATATTTCTCACACTAATTATTTTTGATATTTGGAAGGAAACTCAAAAATCGTTATGCAATGTCCTTATGGAGATTTAAGTAATTTAAAACACTATTCTTCAAGAAATGCCTGTAACAATCTTTTACCTGTCTGTACCTGTATAGTTATCGACACTTTTTTCGCCATTGATAGGGAATTCATGTTCACACACTGGAATGTAAATGGTCCCGTGCAATACGGTTCTGAGGGACGGTTCCGTCTGCGTACATTTCGATTGTGGAATGAGCTCCTTGTTGCGATTTTCCAGGAGTTTGGGGCTCTTCAAAAGGAGAGTAAATAGGTTCTCTTAAAGGGTCGATAATGCGCAAGTGACACCCCTTGTTTACAAGTATCCATAGGCTACGGTTACGCTTAGATTCACCACAATAAAGAGCATTCACCACGATAAATGGTTGCTGGTCGAGGGATTGATCCAAAATACACAAAATATTCCAAAAAGAACAGGTTGAACTAGAATGTATTGGTAAACCGGGTAAAAGGGTTACCGATAAAAAAAGATTGGATTTTATGTGAGACATTTTTCTCTGCATTAACGGATAGTTTTTGGTTGTCTTGGAAACTTTTTCAATTAAATGTGCTTCAAGTCCAAAGTAAATGTATGAGCCCCCAGCACAGTTCACAAGGTTAATACAACGCGGCGTGCCTAGTAAAGTTCGTGCGTCTTGCGGTAAAGAAGGGTGAAAACGTTTCAACTCATTTAGTAAATCATTGAGAGCAGAGTGACTTATTTTATGTTTGCGAGACCATGATATAAGAAAAGATTTGATGTCTTCCGACGGTGCACAATTAGCACCAGCATTGCTGTAGCATTCAGTGCTAGTCAAATCTACTACATCAGAAGTTACAGAACTATCTGTATTTACCAATGTGTCTACATCCTTACTAAATACTGATTCAATGGTAGCTAATGGTAAATTTAAATTACTTTTATCCTTAAAACACTTGACACTTAACTCATGCTTAATTGCTGCAGCTTTTCTAGAAATAATTCGCTTTCTTGATGCTTTTGCTATCACGGATTTACTGCTTGACTCTGCGGGCTTCGCGTCCTCCATCGCGGTCCTTGGTGCCGTACCATCATTCGAGCCGTAAGCCTGCTTGGGAAACAGACCTATGGCTCGCCATTGTAATATAAAAAAAGCTAATCAACAAAATCAAAAGATTGTAAGTCCAACTTCTCCAAATAACAAAATTAAAGGCCGGCAACGCATCTGTGACTCCTCCGATGTTGCGGGTATCTATGGGCAGCGATTATCACTTACCATCAGGTGATCCGTTTGTTCATTTGCTGCCCTATCCTATAAAAAAAAAAAAACTTACAATCAAGTCTGACTATATACTAGATTAGAATAGATATTATAAAAATCACTAAATAGGTAATTGATAGAATGTTGGTCAAGTAGTTATTTAAATCAATTTATTAACAAAATTTTTATCAGAATAATAACGGTAACTACTGTTAACTTACTTTTAAAGAACAAAATTTAGTACGTCATTAGAACAAATGAACGGAAAGCGTTCTTCTATAAGCACCATTTAAAACACAGAAAATAACAAATCCATCATTCATCTAAAGTCGTGCACACCGCGATATTAAATTTCACAATTCAACCAAGCCCCATGTATTGTCATGGGACTTTTAATTTCGCAATTTGTCGCCGTCCCCAGCCGGCAGATGGAAGGCGTGAATGTGTCTGGATCTCATTTTGAGATAACGTGCTTTATCTCTTTTGATGTGCGACTATTGTCCAATTTTTTAGGCCAGGACGTGATCGAAGTGACAGTTCATGTGTTATTTTGTATATCAGCCTTGAGGATGTGAGGTTGACGGTAAAGCGATATACACTCAACTCAAAGTAAGTAATATGTAAATCGATTTCTAATTAATCATATTTGAACTTCAGTCTATAATCTAGGTGCTTAATTATTAAAATATTTGAAAAAAAAGGGAAATTGTATCTGTGTTTTTAATAGTTCAAAATGGTGTTAATAAACTATGAGTTATTGTAATATTTAAATGGTTCCTGGATTTAATGGTTGCCCAGAAGAGTTAGTAGTTAAAATTTTCTAAACATTTTGATTGCTTGATTTTGTATGAACGTTAATTATTATAAACAATTTTGTAGTTATTTAATGTTGTTTGGTTGGTGCACCTATGATTATGGGTGTGTCTTAGGGGTCCATATTGGGACCATCGTTTTCTTTAGTAACATTAATAATCTCATCTCCCTAACATTGACAACTTGTGTAAATGAAGATAACTGTTTGTAACCAATTGTTAGAAAAGTGATACAGCTGTGAGAATGACTATTGTTATTGTTAATATTTTTGGGGTAACATTAAATTCACCTTTGCAGTGGGATTCCCACATTAAGAACATAGTTAATGAATTTGCAATAGTCAAGATTTTTTATACGAGTTTATAAAAACTTTGAGAAATTAACCATTAGCTTATAATAGAATAAGAATATTTCTGTCTCTTTGATGACAAAAGACTACTAGTCAACTTTAACGATATACATGTATTTGGAAAGTTCTAAAATTGCGATTCCCATAAAGATATTGATGTTAGCAAAATTAACACTAATGGCTTATTAATACAAGTAAAATTGAAAGTCCGTGAAGTTTCTACAGTTCTTCATGAAATATTGCTTCGGGAGATAACGTTTATTTCCTCAAAAACTTACGAGCTTTAAGTAAACGTTGAAACTTGAAAGGTTTATTAACTTTCCAGTGAATGTTAATAATATGAAGTCGATTTTTCATGTGATATGTTGATAATCAAGCAGACTAGTGACCTAATTGATATAGTCGCTTACATTGCTTGTGGTCACCGTGAGATTCGCAGTATATCTACGACTTTCATAAAAACAGTGTACATTGCTAACATGTCACATGAGATGTAAAGTCAGATTACCTCGAAATTTCACTCTTACCCTTAAAGAACACAGCAATGCAAACACTGCTATTTTGCTGCAGAAATAGGTAAGACTAACTGATGCCCTCGACTTCGTCTGCGCAGGACTAGTGTTTCGAGTAGCTTATATAAATTGTAGCCTATGTATAATTTTGATATATATAAGCTATTTTTTGAAAAAAAGTTTCATTCAATCCATTCAGTAGTTCTTACGTGAAAGACAATAATATCAGAATGATAGAGGTACCTAAACAATCAACCTTACATACTCGTACAATCTGCGTCTGGTCAGTTTAATATTACACGTTCAAACAGTTTTTTAATATATTGAAATTGAAATAGGTTTCATTGTAAGTTGCTGTTACTTTATAAGCAAATCTAGGTTTTCTCTATGATTTACGTTTTTGTAAATCAATTATAATTAAATGAAATAATCTTGAAGTTGTGACTAGATACCTATTTAATCGTCTAGAACGAAGGATGGTCGTAATAATGACTGCCACTTTTTACAGCTTTTATATTCTGAAGAAATGTACACATCGAATCGAAACTTAACAAAGTAAACTAAAAGAGCACTATGCAAGCAAAGCCAATTTGGGACCACATAAAAATGCAAGAGGCGCTCGTAATATTGCAATGAACAAATGCGCTTCATCAATGGCGCCCCCGTAAGCTGCACGTCAAATTTATCTTTTTATCTACAATTAGGATTTCGTCACCTCCCCGTCCCGCTCCCCGACCCCTCGCCCCCCGGCCGTCATCAAAGGCCGTCCTCTCATTATGCGACGTTATTGAGTTATCAAACGCCACGGAGGGAGATTAGTTCATACTTCCATACACAAATCCTATCATACAAGCTGACGCCTTTCACCGAAAACAAGCTCCATTTTGGTTCACCGCAGAGAAACTTCGCTCAACTTTGCACACGACCTTCCGAGGAAACAGCACTAGCAGAAATGAACTTTCAAATGTTGAATTAAGCACACAATTCGTTTAACCAGACGGCCTTAATGGGACCGTGTCGCAGTAAATGCGGTTGTCCCCCACAAACTGATTCACTAATAAGGAAGTTGCCAGGGTGTTATTTGTCAATTCGAAGGGACAATTTTTGGCTTTTATTTAAAACGCGCCGATAATGAGATGCGTGATTGGATCGTAATTCTATTTTGGTGGTGTTTTCATTGGGACTAATAGAACACTGAATATTGTTGATATTTTGGTGGCATGTAAGACTAGTAGGTAGGATGTAGACTAGTTAGGAGTCGTAAAGTGTTTAGAAGCCTTTCGTAGGCTCGTCTTAGCGCCAAAATTAGCGTATAATGTTAATGTCAATAAAAGGGTACTACACCCTTAAAAAGATTACATTAGACGAAGAAAGGAAACGAAAAAAATATGAGAGCCATTGAAAGGACCCAGATGGCATACCCATAGTGGTGTAGACGTTGTAGAAAGTAAATTGATGGAACTGGTTGATTTTATTTTTCAATAAGTAAATTTTTCAACAAGACGGAACGATCTCAAACAAATGTTGAAACGGTTGTATGGTGTCCAGTTTTAAAAACCAATGTGATATATCAAGTAATAAGTGCGAAATATCAAGGAGGAAATCTTATGCCACACATTATGAAAATCTGAGGGAAAATAATGGAAGGAGAAATAAGCAGAGAGACAGAGACGAACCAATTGACTGGGCGAAGAAACAACAGATGTTAAATTCCCACTTCACCTATTATGCCAAGACCCAAGATACTCTGTGGTGGAATTTGAAAAGAGAAGAGAGTGCCAATACCTGCAGCTTATACTATAAAAACATTTTTATCTTTTTAAATCAAAGGAATTACCGAATTGGTCACTACAGCGATATGCTTGCGCCAAGGATCGGCGTTAAGTCCATTTAAAATAATAATAATAATGGAGACCATGCACTGGAAAGAATCAGTCCAAAAACCAGCATCAGGGGTGATACTCTGTAAAAAACTGTAAAGAATTGGTATTCTTTACAGTTTTTTACAGAGTCTTCAATTAGAAGCTGACTCAAATAAAATATAGTCTCTTAATAGTCTCAATCCAACTTCCTTTCCAAATTTTAAACAAGTTTACATTTTATGTATAAAAACTATGAAATTTAATAAATTAATTACTCAAAATATTTGGCAATGTATCTATATGGCTATTAGATTCCTACCAAGTATGAACTCTCATAAGAACAATTAAAATTAATCTAATGTTTATTCTACATAGTCCTTTTAAGGCCAAAACAAATTCAATATAAGAGAACACAAAATCTTGAAATTGAACCTTAATAAACGGCAATTGTATATTTATTTATTTAATAACCAAGGGAGCAAACTTTATGAAAGATTCGCACACACATCAGTCGATACTAAACTAAGCAATACAACAAAACAATTTTGATGACAAAAAAAGCAGTGATCACAAAGTTATAGACAATAATGTACAAAATTCTGACGAAAACCAGAGAGTTTAGAATTTCAAAAGTAATGCAAATAAAAATATTAATTATGGTGCTTAAATTTAAAAAAATACTAATTTACGATCTCGTGATGATACGGGACGAGAAAGACCTAGGCGAACATATTTCGAACAAATCGAAAGTGTCCTCAAAAAAGGCCAGGTCAGAAGTACCCGCCATCGTCAAGCATGTATGAGGAATGTTATGAAAGTAGATGAAGCGAAAGAGATATGTAAAGACCGTAGCAAGTGGAAAGACGTAATCTCTGCCTACCTCCATGGGAAAAAGGTGAGAGTGTATGTATGTAGCAGAGTGGTTAGTACAGCGGTTTCAAGCAGTCACCACATCTGAGGCCCCGGTTTGACAACTGGTAGGGCAGATATTTGTGTGATGAATGCGAGCATGTGTACTAAGGTTGTGGTTGTTTATATATATTTTTATCAACAATATTTATATATGTATAACATGTGTATATCTATCCGTTACCCTAGATCCCATAACACAAGCCTTACAGAACTTAGTTTGGGCTAGGCTAATTGGTGCGAGTGTAAGATATTTTATTATTTACTAATTGAATGTCTTCGTCATTTGAACCCAGGTTTGATGTAATATCAAGTTTTGTCATAAACATATCTCCAACAAATACAACAAACGTGACACCGGAAACTGAGTAGAGGGAAGAGTAAAATAAAAAAACAGCACAGATCGCAACAAAACGGTACAGTATAAATCAAAGCGCGAACAAGATACCAATTAACGTCGGCGGAGCGCCAGACGTGCAAATTTCATGTTGGAGACGAGGCAAATACAGGCGTACCTGCGTAGGCGTAGCTGTAGGCAAATAGACATACTATCCACTGCTAAACGGATGATGAAACCTCTTTTAAAAAGAGACAGCAGTATCGAGGCTTATATGGTTAAATCTGTCTTATACTGTACCTGGTTCAACCCAGAAGAGCAACGAATATTTGTTATCTCTGAGTATATTCTACAGGTTAATTTAGACTTCAGAGGTTAAATATCAAAATTATGTATTATCGTAAAAAACTTTCAATAATGACAGCTTGTTCGCAAATGATATATTGATGCTATTTGAAACTAGGTCAAATTTTTGCAGTATTTTTATAAATGTTAATAATGGATTTCTCATCTTCTAATCTTCTCATCTTTGATCAACACACTACTTGAGGAAATACCCAGAAAGCTGTTGAATCAAGCGGCCGATCGCGTTGAAGATTCTTGTAGAATCCTACATTCAGAAATGAGTTTCTCTTTATTAATAGTTATATATTAGTTTACTAAGCAGTTGTTGTAACGTTGACTTTTCATGTAAAGGCAATAAAACGTGCTATAATGCTGTCTCGCTCCAACCATATTAGACGTTATTTTTATACGGTGACAGTATCCCGATGGGGATGATTCGTCAAGAGTCACCGGTGCGTTCATGCGAGAGCCAGCTATGTGCTGCTCCGATTGTAAATATTTGCCAGTAGGGTTGAACTTGCCGATCATGATGTTTCAGCTTATGCGGGGATGTATACCCCGATATCTGTATAAATAATTTATAATAATAATAATCGAATCTATGTAAATATACTAGCTTTTTGCTCACAGCTTTGATTGTGTTATATCGGATTTTCCAGTAGGAAAGATATATTTTCGCTTGAGAAAAATTATCTTATGGTCTTCGCCGAGTCTCCAACCATTTCCATACCAAATTTTATTAAAACCAAATCAGCTGTTTTTATCCGATTTTCTTGCAGGAAATATTTCCCTATATCTGTATCAACTTTATTCAAAATCGATCCAGTAGTTTCTTAGCTTAATCTTCAATTGGCATATTTATCTATATTCACTCAGACACCTGAAAAATTAATTTGAAAATGATCTTATGAACGTAAATTTCATTTTTACAAATGTAATCAACTGATAAGATTAATATATTATTATATAATTTGAAGTTTTTCAGAAATTCTTTTAAATTATAAATAGCACGAACTATTCAAATTATCATTATTATGAATCCATATTCATTATGATCTCGTATACGTCCCCGCGGATGGGCACGAACCTACCCTCACTACGTTAGGACGATGAGGCCTTACACCACGTTGGCCCAGTGCGGTTATAATAATGATAATATTTATTTGTTATTAAATGTGGTATTATACAGGTTTTTTTATGATTTTTTTTTTCGGATGATATGCTCCTTATACACCGTGACACCGCGCTGGCAAGACGCGGCCGTGTGTGGTGCTCTCCGGTCTGAGAGACCAGCCCATACCGGGGCGCGTGGCGGGTTGCGCTTTTCTCGATTCTACCGCCACACGCCTACGGGCTAGCTCGACCTAGTCAGTCGAGCCATCGTCAAGGGGGGATTATATAGGGGTTGGTAATATATATCTGTGTCGAATAGGACGGGAGGGATCGACACATTGCCACCACTGCGCATCCGACCTTGACTCGGCCCAGCACACGCTGGCGGAGTGCCCCGCGTGGGCCTCCAAGCGCCGAGTCTTGGTCGCAGAGATCGGGCGAGATCTGTCTGCGCCGGCATTGATTGCGGCAATGCTGGCGGACGAGGGAGGTTGGAGGGCTGTGGCCTCCTTCTGTGAAGCAGTGATGCTCCAGAAGGAGGCCGCCGAGCGGGGTCGGGAGATGGCCGATCCCGCTCGAAGAAGGCGGCGCCGGGCTCGGTAGCACAGCTGCGGCGCCGCCACGGGTCGCCGGCGGGCGCGAGGAAGTCGCGACTGCTACGGCGACCCGGGATGGACCACACCCCTTCCGTGGCCGGGGGGCGTCGTCGGTGGAGGAGACCGGGGGAGGTAGTGTAGCCTCCCCCGAGGAGGGCTCCCCTCTGGGCAGGGGAGCGGAAGCTAGGGTTCCTGGAAGTGGCTTTGTGTTCCCGGGGGCTCCCTACATGCCTGAGGTAGGCCATCCCTGAGGTTTTTAGTGAGCAGGCCTCCCCCTTCTGGGGAGGAGAGCCCCACATAACCGCCGGCTCGCCACAGCCGGGGTATGCAATTTAATGCATTTTCCTCAGAGGAACAAAAAAAAAAAGGGGTTGGTAATATATATACATATAAATTAAGTTTGTGTTTATTTATTTATTTATTAAGGAACAAGAACAGTCAACTTATGTATAGACTTATAAGTACTAAATACATTTTTAAAGTAACTTAGTTGTTCACATCGTGTAACAATTATTATTTTCTTCAAATGATGTCTAAAACAAGGTGAAGAAGGCTCTCACGTTTAGCTTTAGCTTATTTAAATTTAACTTTATCACAACAATTACAAAACCGATAAAATAGCACCGATTTTCTTACATTTCATGTATTAGTCAATATTATAAACTGCCTCATGCAGCATCCAACTTCCTAGTTTCTTCGATTTCTTGTTTGAATGTACGAAATGGCAACTCTTTTATCTAATTTAATAATGGAGTCTTATTGTATATTTTTATTGTCATAGCATTACAATTTTTTAAATAACACACGGTTCTAGTGGTCACCTCCAAAACTAGCATCTAGGGATTTCTAGAATTAGGCCGGCGGACGTCCTTTTTAGAGTTCAGTGAAAATTTTAAGATTTAATTTAACAAATATGCAAATTAGTTTGTGTCCCTAGTGATGTTTCCTCTACACCTAGTGATCTTCTTTGATGATGAAGTATCAGACGGTAAATAATAAAAATAATAAATATTTCTCACTTTTACACCAATTAGCCTAGCCCAAAGTAAGAAGCAGTAAGAAGTAAGAAGCAGGTAGAAAAGTGGAGTAACGTCACTATTCTATCTGTCTTCTTATTTTGGCCTCTTTCACCGCTTAACATCAGGCGGGAGGAAGTCATCTGCCGGACCTTTTTTTTTTGTTCCCCCTGAGGAAAATGCATTAAGTTGCATAGATGGCCTTCCTCAGGCATGTAGGGAGCCCCCGGGAACATCAAGCTACTTCCGGGAACCCCCAGCCTCCGCTCCCCTGCCTAGAGGGGAGCCCTCCTCGGGGGAGGCTACACTACCTCCCCCGGTCTCCTCCACCGACGACGCCCCCCGGCCACGGAAGGGGCGTGGTCCATCCCGGGTCGCCGTAGCAGTCGCGCCTTCCTCGCGCCCGCCGGCGACCCGCGGCGGCGCCGCAGCTGTGCTACCGAGCCCGGCGCCGCCTTCTTCGAGCGGGATCGGCCATCTCCCGACCCCGCTCGGCGGCCTCCTTCTGGAGCATCACTGCTTCACAGAAGGAGGCCACAGCCCTCCAACCTCCCTCGTCCGCCAGCATTGCCGCAATCAATGCCGGCGGAGACAGATCTCGCCCGATCTCTGCGACCAAGACTCGGCGCTCGGAGGCCCACGAAAAAAAAAAGCTCTGTAAGGCTTGTGTTATAGGATCAAGGGATAGATATGTACATATATAAATATGTTTGTAGGAAATATATAATAACAACCATGACTAAGCTATAAACGCTTGCATTTATCACGTAAACATCTGCCCCCATTGGGATTCGAACCCGGAACAATCGGTATACTAACCACTCGACTACGGAGGTACACAACATATCGCTCTGATACATCTTATTTGAGCTATGAATAATACGAGTAATTTGATATCTGCACCATTTTCCCATATAGCGATAACTCATTCCAGCTACATCTTTGTTCCCTAGTGTTGTTTCTTTATATGGTTATTCAAAGTCAAAATAATGTTTATTTAACATAGACCTTTACAGGCACTTATTGACGTCAAAACAAACAAAACAAAAAAAAAGAAAAGCTTAAAAAAAAAAACAAATTGGGAGAGCCTTCTCGAGAAGAACAGGCAAGAAACTCTGAAGGTCTATTATCTCCTCTTTTCAATTTTGATAATTATAATATAATAATACGAAATTAAGATACAATCATACTTTATACGATTACGTTTACGTTTGAGTCGTATGTACGTTTACAGGTTGACGGTAGACCAGTGCCAAGACCGAAGGGCGGATCCAGCTTTGGCGCCAGGGGGGGTCACATAGTTGTGGTCAAGTCAAGAAATAACAATTTAATTTTGATAACAATAAATACAAATAAATACAAAAGTTGGTATTTTATTAATGTACGTAAGTACTGTACTTAAAAATATATATTCTTTATTGAACACTTGAAAAACTTAACATATTGCCATCTTCTCTTGAAGACATCCAGAGAAGCACTATCACCCACGGAATGAGGCAGCCTATTTATATTTCATAGTCGTGGTGCATGATTTGTCATAACTAGAGATCGGATAATCGGATGCATATTTACCTAAAGTTAATTTTTGGCTCACAAATTATGGAAGCGGCTTTTTAAAATACATTTTGTTGAATAAAAATCCCCGGTAAATACGGGACTGCAAATGTAACGTAGTGATATTGTTTGAAAATTACTAAATTAGCACGTGGTATTTATTTTCAAAAGACCGAGACTCGGGTTCATTTATACAACTATGCATACGTATTTACATGAAGTTTAGTTTCAGTTGCCCGTGCGATTTATGAATGTACGATTTATTACATGAAGAGTGTTATACGAAAGTAGTGAGCTAGTTTGACTAAAACAATAATCAATTAAATAATTGAATAAAAAAACAGAAATGGTGGAATATTTTATTTAACAAAACAATAAAAAGCCGTTTCCATGCTTTGTCCTAAACTAACTTTAGGTAAATATGCATCCGATTATCCGATCTCTAGTCATAACAGCTAGAGGTATGTCGAGGGGTATGACGCGAGTTACATCAAAGTTAAAAAAATAGTGCTAAGTCCTGGAACCAGCTCAGCCGGGAGTCATGACCCCTATGACCCCCCCCCCCTGGATCCGCCACTGCCAAGATCACAGCGTATAATTGGATTATCATTTTAAAAATGTTCTTTTACGAATATAAGTGTTTAACTACACACCAGGTCCCTTCGACACGTCACACGTCCATCTCCCAGGGGCAACCTCGAACCGACACCCACCCTACGAAACCCGACCCGCAAGTCTCTTGGTAATTAACTAGCGATTTCATTTCTTGATGCATTTTTAAAAGGCCGACGGCTTTTTAATGGCTATTTTATGGTGACGGATCACTTATTAGGTTTTATGGCGGCTGTATGACAGATGGGATGTAGTTTGACACCGGATTGGGTTTGCTTTTGCATCAGGGCGCCAGTTGTTAGCTGTGTTACCGATTTGTCCGTTGCAGAATTGGTTTTGTGTTCGATTTGTAATTTTATTTATATAATGTTTTAATAATATATTAATATTTTTTTATTAAAATATTATATCCATAAACAAGTTATTCAAATCTCAAAAGTACTTATTTCGTACGTTAATTCGTAACCAACTTATCTGAATCGCATTTAATTAAAATAATAAAAAAATCAACAATGTTCAAAAATGTTCTTACTAAAATTTATATAAACAAAATATTAAATTAGAAATTAAGATGCACTAATCTTTAAAAATTACATTTATTAAAGGTGCAGCTGTGAAAATCCATTAAAAATAGTTTTATCTTACAAGATAAATCTGTTTGGCACAAGAAAATTTGTTTTAATGTTGACAAAATTGTTTAAATCCTACAATTCCACTAAAGCTTTTTAAAAAAATCGCAAAATTTTGTGTGAATCTTATTGTGTAAATTATAAAAAAAAAAACAAAAATTGATGAGTTTTCGTAAGACAAACTGACTCAAAAAAACTTCAGAATTTCCTAGGATAGTAATATACTATTGCTTAGTGTTGCCTTTTTAGGTGAAAAAACAAAAATAATTAATATTTGAAAAAGTAGGTATGTAACAAAATAACGAGTGTAAATGAAAGATTTAGCAAGAAAAGTACCTTAATTTTATTATAAGTAAAATAAATAAATATTTGTTACACTTACACCAATTAGCCTAGCCCAATCTAAGCTCTGTAAGGCTTGTGTTATAGGATCTAGGATAACGGATAGATATACATGTATTATACATATATAAATAATTTTTATTGAAATATATATCAACAACCATGACTACGGTACAAATGCTGGCATTCACCACACAAACATCTGCCCCCACCGGACTCGAACCCGGGACCTCAGAGATGGCGACACCTTGAAACCGATGTACTATCCACTCGACTATGAAGGTCGTCGTATTGCTTATATATATTAACTAGCGACCCGCCCCGGCTTCGCACGGGTGCAGTGAAAAAATGGTTATGGTGGGTTATCCCTAAGAGATAGACATATACCATCGCGGACTTTTTTGTGGATTTTTGTAAGTTGTACAAAACTGTAGTACATTATTTTGGTCTATCTCGTAGGGTTCAGCCAGCGTTTGCAATATAAGCGCAAAAAAACGTGCTTATTTACGACATCACATTAGAAACCTTTAAATTTATCAGTGTTTCTCTACTATATTATGCATTTATTATACATACAAACCTTCCTTAAGAATCACTCTATCTATTAAAAAAAACCGCGTCAAAATCCGTTGCGTAGTTTTAAAGATCTAAGCATACATACGGACATACAGCGAAAGCGACTTTGTTTTATACTATGTACGAGTATTGATTGATAATAAAGATTAGATTCTCTACGGTCAACTTTTATTTATTTAAATAGTGTTATTCTATTTATTTTTAATATGAAGATATAGTTGACAGTAAATCAAATAACCTACGTCGTGCACTTTCTTAATCTGGACGAAGAATAATAAAAACACCTGCCCGTATTAATAGCTTATTTGCTTGTACAATTGTCAAACGAAAACCGCTATTACGAGTATGAGCAAAGAAGTTATCAAAATTTATGTATCAAATCATCGTGTTGTCATATGCTTCTGTGTATACATATAGACACTATTAATAGCAGCTTTTATAACTTTAACAATTATAGTATTGTTAGCAATCATTATTAAATTCCTTTAACATTAGACGCTTCTTATTTGCATTCAAATGGTTTGTTCACTCTGAACAGTTCATACATTTATTTTTATATTTCTTAGACTCACACCAATTAGCCTAGCCCAATGAAAGCTCTGTAAAGCTTGTGTTATGGGATTTAGAGAAACAGATATATATATATATAAATTAGTTTTGATAGAAGTATATAACAACTATCATGACTACTGTCATCACGCAAATATCTGCCCCCACCGGGATTCGAACACGAGACCTCACAGATGGCGACACCTTGAACCATACTAACCACTTGACTACATTAAATACATATTTTAATTGTTTTTGTGTCGGACATATATTAGATATGTTGATTGGGATCTGACATTTAGATATATAATATTCTAATGACAACATAAGTGTTTTAAAATATTACATTGTTATATGTAATTTTATGCTATGTTTGTTATATGTATTGAATGCGTCAGTAATGGCGGCAATAATTAAATTACTATTTAAATTGAGTTATAATCGGTGAAGTTTTTTTAAATCACTAATATCATATTTTGTTTAATATGAATTAACAATACTATAGATGTTGCTGTTTGATTCGAGCCGGTTCTTAGCATTCCCCATTTCGATTTCTCAAAATCATTTCCTGGGACAGAAATATAAATGTTAAAGGCGATTGCAACTCCCCAAATTAATACTAACGGGTTCACATATCGCACTCTTGCTCCCAGAGGATGGGGAAATTAAAACAAGCTGTGTAGTGCGAGGGCTAGCCTGGTTATTGTTACTGATATACGCGTCGGCAGCCACGCCATGAAAATGAAACTTCGCATATCGGAAAAAAAATTAAAAGCGTAAATGATGTTAAAAGAATACTATAATGAGCTCGTCAGGGGTTGACGCAGGCGACGCGACATTGAAATATTTGTGATATAAATATATCGCACTAATAATACAATAGTGTATCAACTCAAAACGTCGTACTTGACATAATACTATAAACACACGCAAAATTTGATTCCTCACGCGTGATCAAGACCGTCGTTCGATTAGTGCAAAAACAGAATAAGGATAAATTAAAAAACTTATGTGACAGTTATTCAATTTGCAACTATTACATGAAGTGAGTAATAAGTTTTTTGTTGATTCTGAAAAATGTTCGATTTTGAGTTGATACACTATTGTATTATTAGTGCGATATATTAACAATCACAAACCACTGGGCTTCGAACCCAAGACCTCAACGATGGCGACACCTTGAAGCCGGTGTCCTGACCAATTAACTACGGAGGTCGTCAAAATTAACTGAATTTTTCACTAGATTCTTTTAACCACGCAACCGCCCTATAAAGGTTCTGCGGCCCCTCAAGGAATCTCTAGTCACTGGCTTAAAACGCTGGCTTCTTAAATTTTGTTCAACTATTAGTAAACGCCCCAATAGCCTTCAGTTGCGAGCATCGTCTATCAAGTTTCAATACCAAAAACCATTAAAGATTAATTAAAATTCATTTTCAAAAACTCCTCTCTCTCCCACTAATATGGCGAACGTTTGTATAATTAAAAAGATAAGGTATATTTTCGTAGCCCCTCGCCCGGGACCGGTTAGCGGGCCCCGGAGACCGAACCCGTTACGTCCTGATTAAGTAAACTAAGATAACACGCTATAGGACGTCAAAAGTCAACAAGGGAGCGCTAAGTTGATTCGCCCTCCAAGGGTTGCTTATCGCAGATAGTTCGAGATGATTGGGTCCTCGCGCTGTTTGCTGTTATCCGATCGCGTGATTGGCTCCATTTCCAATGCTTTTGTTGGTTCCATTGCTATTGTTAATGGTAATTGTAGTTAAGATGTCTATTGGAAGAGAGTAATGTATTGTATCATAACTACGTAATCAAATTTACGTTTTTCCTTAGTTCTATTTTGCTTACAATGATGACAGCAGTGAAAAAGTGTTACCAATCGCTTAAAAATCAAAAGATGGATGTTTAATTTGGTCTACAGACACACACAACAATTATTACTCAATCACAAGAAAAAAAAAACAAATTTAGGGTACGAAAAGGGAAACGGAACTATTGTTCATACAGAATAATTGAGGTTCATGTGTGCTGCAGCAGCACAAAAAGATCCATAGCTCAGCGCCAATATTTGCATAAGAGCAAGAATCGCTGATTTTCAGCTATAGCGTCACTCAGCTTAGATACGCAGCTGCCATTCATATATGAGTTCATCTGCATGTCAATATGTATATATATGTATGTATGTTATAAATATAAATAAATTAAAATTGTGAAATCCAACTAGATAATAAATGAAACTTAATTATTCAAATTTTATTTCGCCCTCGTAACACCCTCATATGTTATTATTTTTTATATCAATTTGAAGATAAAGCTTTCTAGAGCTTTTTTATCCAAAAATACACCGGTTTCAAGGTGTCACCATCTCTGAAGCCGGTTCGAGTCCCGGTGTTTGTGTGATGAATTCGAGTTTTATATCTTAGTCATAGTTGTTAATATATATTTCTATAAAAAATAATAATATCTGTATAATATATGTATGTATGTCTATCCGTTTTTACCGTATCCGTTTTTACCGCTAGGCGCAGCCGTGTTTGGGGATCTCCGGTAGAGGACCGGCCTACCCACTAAAAACCCCCCGGTGTCCTTCCACCCCATATCGGGGTGCGTGGAGGGGTGCGCTTTTACGATCCTACCGCCATGTCACAGATCTTATAATACTTTTTTATTCTTTTCTCCTCAGGAGAGGAAGGCTGAGAATCCTCACTAGGAGCACGAAACGTACCCAGGATACCCCCGCAACGGCAGGTGTCATGGAGGTTATGTCGAACTCCACGCGGCCAGAGCGGTCTGACCACGTGACCTTTTTTTTTTTTTTTTGTTCCCCTGTGAGGAAAATGCATTAAATTGCATACCCCGGCTGTGGCGAGCCGGCGGTTATGTGGGGCTCTCCTCCCCAGAAGGGGGAGGCCTACCCACTAAAAACCTCAGGGATGGCCTTGCTCAGGCATGTAGGGAGCCCCCGGGAACATCAAGCCCCTTCCGGGAACCCCCAGCCTTCGCTTCCCTATCTAGAGGGGAACCCTCCTCGGGGGAGGCTACTGCCTCCCCCGGTCTCCTCCACCGACGACGCCCCCCGGCCACGGAAGGGGCGTGGTCCATCCCGGGTCGCCGTAGCAGTCGCGACTTCCTCGCGCCCGCCGGCGACCCAGAAGGGGGAGGCCTACCCACTAAAAACCTCATGGCCTTCCTCAGGCATGTAGGGAGCCCCCGGGGACCCCCAGCCTCCGCTCCCCTGCCTAGAGGGGAGCCCTCCTCGGGGGAGGCTACTACCTCCCCCGGTCTCCTCCACCGACGTGACCACGTGACCTGCCGACTAAACTCAGCCTGTGCCTAAGTTCTAAGAACCATATAGGCAAATCGTGAGGGCGAGCTTATAATACAAGCCTTACAGAGCTTACTTTGGGTTTTAGTAATGTAAGTGTAAGAAATAGTTACATATTGTTTAATAAAGATTTTTTTTTATATTAAATACATATAGACAAAATCACTTTTTTAAAGTTTAAAAGATCTTAAGAAAATGAATTAAAAAAAAAATGTACTAAAATTAGTAAGCTGCTTTAATTAAGTCTTACGCTAAATAAATTATCAAGAATCGAAATAACAAACCCATTATTAAATTTGAGATTTTATTTCGGGATCATTCGAAGAGTTGCTGAAATATTTTAATCGCATTGTTTATTTAACGAGAGATACAGGCGTGCCGTGCTCCGAAAGAGCCGGTGCCTCCGCGGCGCCCGATTTGCAATGCAAAAGTCACCCTTGAACTTCCAGCGCTACGTAAATATTACAAGTTGGAGAACGCCTGCACAGTTGGACTATTGTTTATTCGTGTCAAATTTATCAGACATGGCTCCTGATGCTGACTGTCATTTATTTATTGGTATAACCATCGATTACTTACATGTTCATGGGATTCTGGTATTTTGGATACGTTTTCCCGTGCAACATCCGGTGAGTCGGACTCGCGCACGTAGGGTTCCGTACTTCTTTCTTATACTTCTTTATTATGTTGGAGTTGATTGAATGAAAGGTAAAATGCGGTTTACGATTTATAACATATTAAAAAAACGAATTATTAGATCTCGTTCAAACCAATTTCCGGTGGAAGTTTGCATGGTAATGTTCATCATATATTATTTATATATTTATCGTTCCCTCATTTTTAATGTTACGGGGGGGGGGGGGGACACATTCCACTTTGGAAGCGTTTCTTGCGCAAACTATTCAGCTTAGAAAAAAATTACATTAGAAACCTCAATTTTTTAACACGTATCCATAGATACCGCACACGTATTGGGTTGATGAAAAAAAAATTGAGTTTCAGTTCTAAATATGGGGAACCCCAAAAATTTATTGTTTTTTTTTTCTATTATTGTATGGAAATCTTAATGGGTAATTGCGTAGCCCTTATGGTTACGGAAAAAAGTGGCTATAACATATGGACGGATAGACGGACAGACATGACGAATCTATAAGGCTTCCTTTTTTTGCTATTCGGCTACGGAACACTAAAAATCGAAGTTGTTAGGGAAGAATTGTTTATATAAACAACGTGCTGGGCTCTGTTATCGTTGTTTGTTTAATGTCGTTGTGTGTAAAGTTATGTAAATATTACTATTAGCTCCTTGCTTTTAAATCTGTTTGACGGCAATAAGTACTTGTAATTTTGAAATTATTAATGCTTAAAAGAAGCGCTACATTATTCATTTTTAATTACTTTATATCGAACTTATCATGAAGTATAATGCAAACAGAATTTTGTTCTGTTACTTAACTAGAATTTTTTCAATTGTCGTCTAAAAGGGTCTTAATATTTTAGTAAATCAAAAGAAAAGACATCGTCAGTGTTTCTTACTAAATCACACATGAATTTATCACGTTTTGCTGAGCGGGCTTTAGACGTATCTATACGAGCTTTCAACGGACTAAAGCAAACATCAGAAAAGTGGTAGCTTGTTTGAACAGTATGATTTCTGCAATAAAATATGTGAAATGTTTTACTTAAAAAAAAAACATGTACAGTACAAGTCCTTCGCAGAGAAATCATTACGGCGGATTGTTTTGAAAAAGGCCGCCCTCGCGGGCGGGCAATCAATACAGAGCCGCACTCGGCCGGAATACTAAGCAGGCAGGTATTGCCCCGACTGCACCGCCGCCGCCCGCGGGGGCGCCTCGCGCTGGGACCTGCGTCTAAATCCATGCAATAACTGAAATAATATTTACTACAGGTTAACTCTATTTTATCAAAAGTATTATTTGGTTTTGTGTATATATTATCTATCTTAAGTACTGTGGCATTAAGAGAATGCTCCGTCCACTCAAATAATGATGCCATTAACTGTCCATTTTTATGTTAGATCAAAGATTCCAAAAGCATTTCTTGTATTCACATTGAATTTTAATTTACTTCGCTAAACGGTAGTACATACATACATACACTCACGCCTTTTTCCCACGGGGGTAGGCAGAGATTACGTCCTTCCACTTGCTACGGTCCTTACATATCTCTTTCGCTTCATCTACTTTCATAACATTCCTCATACATGCTCGACGATTGCGGGTACTTCTGACCTGGCCTTTTTTGAGGACACTTTCGATTTGTTCGAAATATGTTCGCCTAGGTCTTCCTCGTCCCGTGTCGGTAGTTTTGAGTTTTATTTTCAAAATGACATAATACGGAAATAAATAAATATTTTTATCTATGCATAGAGTTAATTACTAAAAGCATATAGTGAATAGTTATAAAAGTGAAACATAAAATATCTTAAGAGGTTCAAATTGAATCTAGAATGAATAAAAACACGTAGTTTGTTATGTAATAATTATTAATATTTAAAATATTAGTTGTATAATATTGTCTTAACCAATTTCCAATTAATATGTATTATATATTCTTATCAAAGGATAGGAAGTATATTATATGTTCTACTAATTCGTTTCTTGTTATTGCGAGCGATTCTTGCGTTCTCTTACGACGCTGTTAGGCTGCGCGGGCCGGCTTGGATTGTTTTTTTAAATGACAATCGATACAGGGCCGGACTCGTGCGGAATACTAAAGAGGCGCTCATGCCGGGCGCAGACGCTGGGGTGACTCGCCTCGTGTTATGAGCGAATCTTGTTTCGACTTTGTGCTTTTGACTTTCGAATAAATACTCGGTTATGTTTAGTTTATTTGCAGAGTTATTATGATTAGGTTATTCCTTGATTTATGACTGGATGTACGTTTTATTTAATTTCTATAGATGTTGCAACTTTTTGTTGATTTAGGGATTATCAGCTATTGTCCATTTCATGACAACTCTTATATGTCACCACCGAGAGACACGAGTCTACCCTGACTATGACAGAGCAATTGGGCCATTATCAACCACGCCGGCTCACTGTGGGTTGGTTGAATACATACACTTTCTTTGAATCCTTGAAACTGTAAAAGCGTCAAATATATGAAAATCTAAAAATGTATACCATATTGGTTACCTGGCTGGATCGATCCCGTGCCCCCGAATCAGCCAACCGGTAAACTAGGGCTGAGATCACAGCGCCGCCAACGCTCCGAGCTAGGTTGCCAGCTACTGTAGTCTACCCGCGCACAGTAGCTGCTCTAGCTCAGAATATGTGCTTTATTGAATAATTGATTCGGCCTCATAAGCAGCATAATGATATCAGAAAAGTTATATAATGTCGATGTATATAATGCTTACTGCGATGACACAATATTATTTAAAATGATTGTCACTATAATAGCAGATGAAACGTCCAATGCTGGACATTAATCTTCTTAATGTATCATCGTTGACAAAACTAAAGATAGAAATTCAGGTAGTGTAATTTTTTTTGTGGCAAATTTTCGTTGAAAGATTTAGAGTTCTATCGGCACGACTGGTACAAACTACAGAAGGTTTCTTCTCCGAACGTATCACTCGTGATCCTAAAGCCTTGGGGCAACATATCATTCTGGTAGTGCAGAAAGCTAACTTTGCCAACATAATGGGATCCATGCCGTAGGCTGACTACTAGACGGGATTCTCTTATATAAGTAGGGGCTTTTTTATATTTATAATTTCATATCTTTTTGTTTCTTAACATTTGATTATTTGTTAGTTTGAAGACAATTATAATTAATAGTGATAAATATTTTTATTCTTATTAAAATAAGTTGTATTTAATGCCATAATAGCGACAAGTAACTCATGAAGACAAATTTCTTGCTCTGATTCTGTTCGTCTTTCACAACACTATCCTTCTGTACTTTCTGAATGATTCACCCATTAATTAACTGCAGGTAATACAATCTCTGAGGTTCCAGGTTCGAGTCCCGGTCAGGGGTAGATGTCGTGTAATGAATACAAGCATTTATACCTTAATCATGGCTCTTTATATATATTTTTATTAAAAATATTTATATATGTATGTCTATAGCCTAAGATCCTATAACACAAGCCTTACAGAGCTTACTCTGGGCTAGGCTAATAATATTTGAAGTGAAGTAAGAAATATTAAAATTATTGCATTCCTTTTGTTATTTGTCTATTTACTTACAGTAATATAGAATTTGAATTTACATTTATCCTGAAATTTACAGCGCAATCCTACAATCATGGATTCGATCCCAAATTTGGTAGCACTATCTAAACAATCCCGTGACGAGACAATCCCGCTGGAGGGATCGCGGCTCATTATGAAAATATTATTGAATCAATCCAATCAGAGTTCTAATTCAATTTATCGTGTTCCTTGTTAGTTACCGACGCTTTGAGAGGGGCTACGGTGATTAAGACAATACTAGCACCGCCTGTGGTTTCGTTTGCTTAACGCATTCTGCGCTAATTTAACGCGCTAAGAATTTATGACAAATATTAAAAAATATGGCTTATAATAGCTGGTGATTTAGCTCTTAAATGAGTCAAAATTATAAAGATTTATCACGAATCAATCTTTTCATAATCTTCTATGTGTCGTTTCGAATCAAAGGTGACTATTTCACTTATTGATACTTTTGTAATATTTATGCTACGGTGATTAAGACAATACTAGCGCCGCCCGTGGTTTCGTTTGCTTAACACATTCTGCGCTAATTTAACGCGCTAAGAATTTATGACAAAAATTAAAAAATATAGCTTATAATAGCTGGTGATTTAACTCTTAAATGAGTCAAAATTATAAAGATTTGTCACGAATCAATCTTTTCATAATCTTCTATGTGTCGTTTCGAATCAAAGGTGACTATTTCACTTATTGATACTTTTGTAATTTTTATGCAAAATATTTAAAATTTTTGACTCGAATATGGCTATGTTACTTGTGAATCTAATAATAAAGCCATGTTTAGTTTCAAACACAACCTTTCTTCACGGGATTCGAGGTAAAAATAGCGTTAGTATATAAAATTGTCTCAAGTGAGATGGTCGAGTTTGCTTATACGCTAAGTAAAATTCTAAGTAAAATAAGTAAAATTCAAAATATGTATATTAAAAAAGGAAATGTAAACAACAAAAGATGTCAAATTGTTTATAGGTCTGTTAGGAAACGAATGAAAGAAAATGAAAGAATTTTTCTATTTTGGGGTCTACGTTTACAAGACATTGTAAGAATAAGTTTGTTATTGAAAGAAGAATAATGACAGGAAACAACGCGAATGGGGCTTTAAACGACTTCATGAGATGCTAGATCTTGTCAGAAAATAATAATAATAAATAAATAATAAATATTTCCCCCACATACACCAATCAGCCTAACCCAAAATTGGCTACTGGAATGTAAGGTAAAAAATAGGTAAGACTTGTGTTATGAAATCTAGGGTAACGGATAGACATACATATATTTTACATATATAAATATTTTTAATTGAAATATATAATAACAATTATGACTAAGGTACAAATTGCGAGCATTTCATCACGCAAACGTCTGCCACCGGGGTTTGAACCCGGGAACTCAGAAACTAGAGTACGGAGGTATCCAGACACGTCTGGTTGTTGATAAAGGCGTACTGGTCCGTAAGCTTATGTATGGGAGTGAATACTTGGGAAAGGAAGGAAAGGAAGGATGAAATTATCGTTGAGGTAATGGAGGTGGGAGCTTTGATAAGAGTAGCTGGAGAGCAAAAAACTAGAGGCTCGTTTATGAGCAAATGTATAAATTTTTATAACAAGATTCCACATAGTAGCTGAATTGCTTTTTCATAAGTTCAAGGTACATGTTAAAACACGCTAATGAGTAAGGGCTATTACAAAGTCAATGATTATTAAAATGACGCCAATTCTTGATGTTAATTTGAAGATATTACATTCGAAAGTGTAAATATTTGTTTTCCCGTATAAATTGTAAACACATGTAGTACGTTGTATGATAACGACATAATTGATTGTAAATGTTGTTATTACTTTTGATAAAGCTGATAAGTTTCTTGCGCCCATTCTTCTTATCAGCTAAAAACGTCTAAAAACGTCTAAAAACGTCGTTTGAGTGTAAATATATATATATATAATATATTAAATAAAATAAATATTTATTCAACGTTTTATACATGTGAGGCCTTTGTACGCCTCACATGTGTAAAACTAGCTTTCCATTCACGGTTTAGCACGCATTATATCGAATTTTCTAAAAAGAAAGATATATTTGGGTTCGCAACCATCCCTATGCCAAATTTCTAACTTAAAATGACTTGTCCGTCATACAAACTTTCATCCCCAATTGAAACCCTTTACTAGCCCCTTTCCTGCATTAAAATGTATGAAATTAAAGCGTGTGTCCTTTTCATGCTCTAGACCAGTCATTCCCAAAATGGTCTATATTGATCCCTATGATAACCTGCTAGGGGTTTACGTCAGCCAAAAAATTTGGGGGTCCATGAAATGAAAACGGGGGTCTACGATAATGGATCTCAATATACATTGCCTCTTCATAAGTTCAAGGTACACGTTAAAAAGACGCTAATGAGTAAGGGCTATTACAAAGTCAATGCTTGGTGATTTAAAGATATTACATTCTAAAGTGTAAATATTTGTTTTCCCGTATAAATTGTAAACACATATGTACATTGTATGATAACGACATAATTTATTGTAAATGTTGTAATTACTTTTGACAAAGCTGATAAGTTTCTTGCGCCCATTCTTCTTATCAGCTAAAAGCGTCCTGAATGGGTGGTAGCAAAAATAATTTGGACGATTCAAAAGAGCTTTCTATAAAGTCATATTTGAATAAAGTTTGATTGCGAATTGAGAACAAAGGAAACGTGCGTTGTTTAAAGATATAGTGAAAAAATCAAGAAGGAAATGCTTAGATGTTTTGGATAGATGGTAAAGATGGACGAAAACAGAAATTGCAGTGAATGTGAATGGGTAAGTTGGTAAGAAATTCAGATGAAGTTAATATATGTATATTCAAATAAAAGGTCAAGATAACAGTGCTGCTGGACCAGATTTTAATGGACTTCTAAAAAGGTGAAGATCTACAATAATAATTATAGTTAAGGCGTAGGGAAGTGACAACCCCATCGCCCGCTGGTGGGGCATTTAATGCCCCTTGACTGCCATAAATGCCCCATCAGTGCAGCCAGTCTCCCTCAGGGCAGCTTGTGGCGAGCTGTCGGTGAGTTGCGTCACCGAGGGTACCGATGTGCTTCAGGCGTATGCCACCCGCCTCTTGCCTTAACCAGCCGGACAGAGTGGAGTCGCAAGAGCAAATGCTCGAAGGGTGGAAGTGTAATAATGTCATAACGCCGACGGCGTCTCGATCGCTGTCGCAGACACACCTCTCTACACCCTTAGCCGTTCACACCAATGTTGCTCTCTTCGCACCAATATTGGTCTGCTTTTTTGGAGGGCCCATTTAGTGAGCGGCGAGTCACCACCTGCCATATTTAAATCAATTAGGAGGCTTTGAGAAGGCAGGTGACTGGAGTCTCTTCCATAGCCCGGTTTTCATTACCACCTAAATCGAAATGCAATAGGCCACAAACGTTTTGACCACTAATGACAATAGTTTCTGTGCATCTAACTAGGTATAGTCTTTGGCTGCATTTTTCATGGTGCAGATAGAGATTAGACCCAGTTGGTACACTCCACGCACACTTTCATTAAATTTCGCTTAAATGGCCTCTACGCGTTGGATCTGTATCCCCGCGCAAGCCTTATAAAGGACCGTGTCTTATAAAGATACGTGATTTAAGCTACATTATAATTAAATAAGTTCTGTCTTCTTTTTTATTTTATTAAATAAGTTTCACTTAAACAAAGCCTAGATACAATAGATGTACCCGCCCATACACTTACCTTGATTCAAAAAGCCGTCATTCTCAATACATGCCGTATTAACGGTAAGTTTCTAAGTTCGTCGACACTCACCTCGACTTATTCCATTTGATCCCTTATACGCTTGGCTTTGGCTCGCTTATCTGGTGTAAACCCTCTAAAAGAGGAGAGAAAAACATTAACGAATAATAATTATAATAATAAATATTTATTTCAGACTTTACATATGATTTGCCTATATGTATTTGTCTGTATGTTTGTAAAGTTCAACCAACTACGATAAGGTTTAAATTACTTCTTTTTTTATGTTGGGCAATATTTGCTAGGTCATATTTTTAGTCATTATTATTTTCCCTGATAAATACAATCTGGGCCTTTTCAAGGCAAGAGTGAATAGATACTATCTGGACAGGCATGGACCATCTTCGGCCTCATCGTCACTTACCATCAGGTGAGATCGAGGCCAAATGCCTGTCCATAATACATTAAAAAAAAATAGTATTTTTATTTATGAAATGGAAATAACGATTTTTTATAAAAATACTAACTTGCTAATATTACTATATTGATTTCTTTTGATAAACCAGACTCCGAATGGCCAGTAGCTGCTTTGTAAAGCTATGTCGATAAAGATATATCTTGAGCACTCGCAAGTACCTCAGAGCTTAGACATAAAGTTAATAGGGTCAGATATAGTACGGACGCCGTTTGCGCGTGCTCGGCAGCCATTTGCAGATCAGATACTGAAGAGTAGGGTGTCGAGGGCCCTCAGACGCAGACTAGCGTGGACTATAAACTTCTCGCTTAGCTAAGGTTTTATTTAGGGTTTGATGGTGGAACTATGTACTGCATATACATACATAATATATAAAGAATATCAATATATATTTGCCAGACGAGCCACCTCTTTCAAAAAGCCTTATATTTATAATAGGTTCAACCAATTCTTCAATATTAGGCAACTTACACTTTGCCAAGCGAGATTAAAATTAAAGGCAGAGCTTCTTTCTTGGACATAACAGCAATCAGAGCGTTTTGGCGCGCTTCGAATAACTTGGTCTTTGTGTGTCGCTGTGCATTTTGCTGAATATTTTTGTAGTTGATTTTATATTGTTTAGTTTTCCTTTTTAATTATTTATTTTTCTTTTTGTTTGTTGTAGCGCAATGGTATTCATTTCTTTCTTTTTCGTTTTGTATTCTTTGAGCCCGTAGGTACCGCATTCCAGTGCCGTTTAAACTAAATTGTGAAAGCTCCCACAGGACAGGCATAGCCTAGACTGGGGGTTTTTCGTTAATCAACAAATCAACAATCTAAAATATATACAATACCGCTCCAAAGTATTTGGTCACCTAGTAAGATTTATTTTATAAAAGTGTGATTAAATAAAACTACTTCATAAATATTTTAACTGTTTATTAGCTTTTTTTTTTATATAACAATAATTGTATTTGGCGGTGATATAACAATGAAACCTAATAAAAGTTTTTTTAATGTATTGTTTATAATTTATACAAAATGCAGGTGGCCAAATACTTTTGAGCGGTAGTGTATTTCTATTGTAATTATCACCATTTTCTATCCAGCCTTATATATTTAGGGAGATCCCTTAAAGAAATAAATTCAAATCCATATAAAGTTTATCATACTGATAAGGCTTACTTAAATGATAACAATGGCTGGGTTTAATTTTAACAACTCGATAGTTACGTTGAAATATATCGACTAAAGTAATTAACATAATGAAATTATAGCTTTGTTAATGTAATGTGTACTTGTTTTAACTTGTAAAGGAAGTTGGGTTCAGACTATTTATCTGAGGTCAGCTTAACTGACGACTCTACGATACAGGGCTGAAAGACTAGCAGATTTGTTCACACGCTGATATAAAGAAGATGAAGTCTTTTTTGAAGTCGGTTAAAATACAGAAATCTCATTTATTTTAACAATATACGACAGCACACAATAAAAAAAATATACAAAACAAAAAATACATGTACATCATAATTGACTGTAAATTGCATTTCTCCGTGCGATGCCAAAACTTTTCTTTCTCTTTAACCGACTTGAAAAAAAGAACTTAAAAAAGAAGACTTTAAAAAAATATTTCCAGAACTGCCCAGTTTTCGTATATGTCCTCTATTTCTATATCAGCGTCTGAACAAATCTACAAAATTTCAAATGTGTATGTATGTATGTATGTTTTTATGTTTGTGTTCGCATATCTCCGGAACAACAAGTCCAATCTAAGTAATTCTTTTTTGTTTTACTAGGTATTGTTCAACTTAGGGATACTGTAAGTTTCATTCGAAGTCGGTTTCGTGCTTTTTGAGATAAGTGATTTTTTTATTAAAGGACTTCAAAAAAATTAAAAATATTAAAAGAAATAAACCCGACTTCAAAATTTTACGCAACTAACTTACCTACGTATGCTTAGAAAAAATATAAAAGAACTAAAAAGTAAAAATACTTAGATTAGTTTAGTTTTTAATTTTATTTAAGTTTCATTATTATATAATTTATATTACTTTAATGTATACCTAATGCTAATCGATATTTTAGGAGAATTATAACATCGGTGTATTATTTACATATTTTACTTGTATCTTAAATAAACTAACTTTGATATACCAACTTGAAGTCGGTGCCTGCCCGAATTATAAAAAAGCAAGAGTGAGAAAATTAAAGCATACACATTTATCTAACAAAACACGTCACCCCTCCCCGCGCACCGACTACAATTTTGTAGTTGGTATATCAAAGTTAGTTTATTTAAGACAGAAGTTATTGTGTTTATTTTTTACTTTTTAGTTCTTTTATATTCTTTCTAAACATACGTGGGTAAGTTAGTTGCGTACAATTTAGAAGTCGGTTTAATTTTTTTTAAATATTTTTTCCATTAACACTTTCTGGAATGTGTTGTAGAAACATTTCGACATGTACGAACGTTGTTTTTTATTATTTTAAAAACAACATTTAGGTATATTTCTATTTCGTGTGTAAGTCGGGGCTGATATGCATCACTGCGACCTATTAAGATCTATTGTGACCAGCCTCCTATGTAGGTTCTGTGTAGGCCCTACAGTAGCTCCCTTAACTGGGCACTGACCAAGAAAGATAGGATGTTCCCAGTTCGGATTGTTTTTATTTCATCTGGGTCAAGGATGTGTTTCCCCAGGTGTCTGTTTCTTTTGTGAATCAGCGGTTCACAGTAGCACAAGAGGCGTATTGGTGTTTCACGCTCTTGTTCGCAGACTCTGCATGTGTCAGTGTCCTTTAGTTTCATGTTGTAAAGGTGTCTATTCAACTTGCAGTGACCGGTCACAGCCCTAACCGTCACGCTCAAGTTACTCCTGTTAAGCTTTAATAGCTCGTCAGTGCGTTTGCGAGAGTATGGTTCGATTAGTGCTTTTGAGTTTTCATTTAGGTATAGGTACAGGACAGGACATATTTAGGTATAGGACATTTAGGTATAAGTTAATTTACTACGTAATACATTTATGCATTTATTATGACAAGTGTAGTGCCAATGCATTACGTGAAGGCGCCCTTGCCAAAACTGCGGAGATAGCATCTACGAATCAAGCTGGGCACACGGCCAGCACTAAATAGTTTCAAAATGACCCAATATTAGGCTGAAAGTCGATTGCATTGCGTAACAGTTAATTGAATGGATTTGGAATTGTTCTTAAAGTAATTGTAAACTCGTAATTGTAAACTCGTAATTGTTTAAATCAAAATCAATATTAACTTTATACTATGACTTTATAGAAAGTTCTTTTGAATCGTCCAAATTCTTTTTCCTACCACCCATTCAGGACGTATATTTTAGCTAATAAGAATAATGGCGCAAGAAACTTATCAGCTTTATCAAAAGTAATAACAACATTTACAATAAATTATGTTGTTATCATAAATCGTACATACGAGTATGTGTTTACAATTTATACGGGACTAGCGACCCGCCCCGGCTTTGCACGGGTGCAGTGAAAAAATGGTTATGGTGGGTTATTCCTAAGAGATAGACATATACCATCGCGGACTTTTTTGTGGATTTTTGTAAGTTGTACAATACTGTAGTACATTATTTTGGTCTATCTCGTAGGGTTCAGCCAGCGTTTGCAATATAAGCGCAAAAAAACGTGCTTATTTATGACATCACATTAGAAACCTTTAAATTTATCAGTGTTTCTCTACTATATTATGCATTTATTATACATACAAACCTTCCTTAAGAATCACTCTATCTATTAAAAAAAACCGCGTCAAAATCCGTTGCGTAGTTTTAAAGATCTAAGCATACATACGGACATACAGCGAAAGCGACTTTGTTTTATACTATGTATATTGATTGATAACAAATATTTACACTTTAGAATGTAATGTATTCAAATCAACACCAAGCATTGGCATTATTTAAATCATAATTGACTTTGTAATAGCCTTTACTCATGAGCGTCTTTTTAACATGTACCTTTGAACTTATGAAAAGGCAATTCAGCTACACTATGTGGAATCTTGTTATAAGAATTTATACATTTGCCCATAAACGAACCTCTAGTTTTTTATAGCCTGTACGTTGGAACGGCAAGTATGTAACTACACCGGTTTTAATTTTTTTTATGTATCACATATCTTTTGTATATATATGTACATTTACTCACGCCTCTTTCCCATGGGGGTAGGTTTTCCACTTGCTACGATCCAAACATACTTCTCTAGCCAGTGGCGGCGCAAGACCTAAACTTGTGGGCATGGTACATTTTGTGAGGCTCTCTGTTGGTGCAAGAAGGGAATATAAAATAAGATTTTGCATACTTTTTCAAATATATTTTCGGCTGTGAGGCGCGAGGCCTTTTGCACCGCGAGGCCGTGGGCGGTGGCCCACACCACCCACGCCTTACGCCGCCTCTGTCCCTAGCTTTCTTTCATACTTTCATACACGTCCTTCGATGATGGGTAATCTTGACCTGGCTTTCTCTTAACATATCACCTATTTGATCCAAGTAGGTCTCATAAGTCGTACTCTACCTGCCGTTGTCAGCAATTCTTTAAATAAAGTCAAGTTTCACCTGTTTCAAGTCTCTGAGATCCCGGGTTTGAATCCCAACGGGGGTAGAAATTTGTGTGATGAATGCGAGCATTTGTTTTTTTTTGTCATGGTTGCTAATATACATTACATATAAAAATATTTATATTTGAATGAAACTTTACCACAATATAGCTTATACATCAGAATAACACATAGGCTACAATTTTTGAGGTTTCTAATGTGAGGTCGTAAAAAAAACACATTTTTTGCGCTTACATTGCAAACGCTGACTGAATCCTACAAGATAGATCAAAACAATTTACTACAGTATTGTACAACTTAAAAAGGTCTACAAAAAAGTCCTAGATGGTATATGTTTATCTCTTAGGAATAACCCACAAAAGGAAAAAGATCGTTAAATGTAGTTTATAGGAGCATACTGCAGTAGCTACCTATAGGCCTATGATTAGGGCTCTGCAGTGCTTAGTTACCGTATTTCTTACTTATTACTAGACTAGACGGGACGAACCTGAAGTCCACGCGAACGAAGTCGCGGGCAAAAGCTAGTGTATAATATGTGTATGTCTATCCGTTACCCTAGATCTCATAACACAAGCCTTACAGAGCTTACTTTGGGCTAGGCTAATCGGTGTAAGTGTAAGGAATATGTATTTATAGTGTAATAATTTATTTTTTATATTCTTTTATTTAAATAAAGCACACATCTTTAATTAAGCCGGCTTTGTGTAATTATTCATTTATATTATTTTTTAAATACATATAGACAAAATCCCTTTTTTAAAGATTAAAAGATCTTAAGAAAATGGATTGTTTTCAAAATAATTCTTCATCATCAAAGAAGATCACTAGGTGTAAAGACGACATCACTAGGGACACAAACTAATTTGCATATTTCTATAAATCTTAACATTTTCACTGAACTTCCAAAAAGGACTTCCACTGGACTAATTCTAGAAATCCAATTATTGAATTTAATTTAAATATTCAAAACCTATGAACGACACGAGTAAACACCATATTTATAAAAAAAAACTTGGCTTTAATTTCACAGTGATTAGTATCGATCACGCCGACAGTATCATTGGCTTTGGTCACTGGCCCCTCATTAGGGTCCTGAGGGAACGACACGCGGTGGGCGGTACGGGTGTATTTATTATTTTTGTCGCCATTGTATCCGCGGATTATAGCGCCATTTAGATGGAATTGGGGATAGCGGCTAATCCCGCTGTGTTGGCGCGCGTGTGCGCACCATGCAACCAAACAACCAAAGCGGCGGAGTCAGTTAAAATAGTAGTTTTTTTTTATACACCTAGCATAGTTTAGAAACAAATAAATATAACTGCGTCACCTTCACATATTTGGATGGATGGATGGAAAATTTGTATCGGTGAATGTTTTTTACTCATCATCCTCTTGCCCATTTCCCATTATCTAGGGTCGGCGCAGTAGATCTTTTCCTTCCATTCCTCTCTATCAGCCGTCATTTCCATGCTTACAAGCCAGGGGTTTCCATGCGGGTTTACCTTTCCGGTGATCCTGTTATGGAATACGGGTACGCGACCTCGGCTCCCCGAGCTACTGGTATTCTCATACCCTTCTTGCCGAGAAAACAGTATTCTTACCCCTTTTTTTTTTTGTTCCCCTGAGGAAAATGCATTAAATTGCATACCCCGGCTGTGGCGAGCCGGCGGGTATGTGTTCTCCTCCCCAGAAGGGGGAGGCCTACCCACTAAGAACCTCAGGGATGGCCTTCCTCAGGCATGTAGGGAGCCCCCGGGAACATCAAGCTACTTCCGGGAACCCCCAGCCTCCGCTCCCCTGCCTAGAGGGGAGCCCTCCTCGGGGGAGGCTACTACCTCCCCCGGTCTCCTCCACCGACGACGCCCCCCGGCCACGGAAGGGGCGTGGTCCATCCCGGGTCGCCGTAGCGGTCGCGACTTCCTCGCGCCCGCCGGCGACCCGCGGCGGCGCCGCAGCTGTGCTACCGAGCCCGGCGCCGCCTTCTTCGAGCGGGATCGGCCATCTATTCTTACCCCTACGTTCCTACCCTTAACCTTCTTTTCCTTTCCCAAATTGGGAGCTTCCTCTACCAACAACAGCATTCCCAAAGAGGGTTGGTGTCAGGCAGGCGGCCGACTGTAAAACTCTTGCCAAATCCCATGCAGTACATCAATGATTATTACGAGGTGAATGTTTGTTACTCTTTCACGTAAAAACTATTGAATGGATTTTAATGAAACTTTGCAATAATATAGCTTATAAATCAGAATAACATATAGGCTACAATTTGTAAAGATATCATCATCCTTTTGCCCATTTCCCTATCTGGGGTCGGCGCAGTAGATCTTTTTCTTCCATTCCTCTCTATCAGCCGTCATTTCCATGCCTTCATTCTTATATCATTAGATAGATAGATAAGAAGTTTATTTGTTGCAACACACACATTTATACAAATTACATGGAGTAGGTACAAAGTACAACGATCAGACATGAGAAAATGTTAGTAATGAACGTGTGTGCAGCAGCAACATGGGTCTAGGCTCGGTGTGTGATGCCTGACGACAAAAGCACCGATTTTCAGCCGTCACATATTCATTCTTCACACAATTGATCCATCTTTTATTCGGCCTTCCTTTGCCCGTGTATCCCTCCACTTTCATATTCAACATTCGTTTTGTGACATGACTTTCATCCCTCCGCATCACATGTCCAAGCTATGCTAATCTACTTCCTCTCACTTTTTCTACCTTTCTACCTTTTTCTACACTACTTTCAGGCTTCCTTGTAAAGATATACGCCACGCTAATATGAGCTACTCGATATGTTTCCTCACGTGAATATCTATAACCATTTATTATGTAAAATGTTGTTATATTTTTGTTCTTTTCGTCTTCTGAATAATAAATATATACATAGTTTTATATAGGCTAAAGTCCAGGATATCTTCAGCGATGTGTCGGATAAGTTTGGTTTTTCAGACGAAGGTCCGAGTAACAGGTGGTCGCGATATCGCGTAAAGCTCTCCATAAAAGCGTTTAATCTCGGCCATAAAGCTCAGTTCGGGGTGTAACGACAATACACTCTCTAGCATTAAGTTTGTTAGGCTGTCCAAGTCTCTTCATCTCTTGCTAATATTCTTGCTTCTTTATTCATTGTTAGATTGCTTAATTAATAAGCACTATTTTATTGAAAAGGTTACATTAGTAGGGACTGAGATCTTGTGTCCAAAAGTAATTAGAAAACTTAGAAGTTTAATTGTTTAGAAACTGGTTAAATTTTGAATCAATTTCAAATTTTTTTTTTTTTTTTATAGGTTAGGGCAGCAAACGAGCAATCGGATCACCTGGTGGTAAGCAATAACCGTTGCCCATGGACACCCGCAACATCAGTGGAGTCACAGATGCGTTGCCGGCCTTTTAAAAGGGAATAAGAGGAATAAGGGGAATAAACGGGAATAAGGGGGGTTGGGCCTCCGGTACCCTTACTCACTCGGCGAAACACAGCGCTAGCGCTATTTTACGCCGGTTTTCTGTGAGGCCGTGGTATCACTCCGGTCGAGCCGGCCCAATTCGTGCCGAAGCATGGCTCTCCCACGGTAAAAATTATATTATGAAGTTCATTTTTTATTACATTTCTAAGCACCAAGAAAACTATTATTAATTAACAACATTTGTAACAAACTAAGATATTAGAAAGCAGTTTTCAGTTTCTAATTTGTATTCTGATAATCAAAAACTGATAATATTTTTGGAGTATTTTTTGCATACTCTGTAACACCTTAATGTCATTATTTTGTTAATAATTTAAACAGCTGTCATTCCTATAAATTCTGTCATATCGGTGGTGTTGTGGCCACGACACTTACGCGATACGTTTGTAAGATATTATTTTTATACTGTTTTTGGCGCTCCTATGATCCTACTAAAAGAAGTCCGAATGGGTAGTAGGGAAAAAAAAATTTGGACTATTCAAAAGAGCATATCTAATTGCCTACTTGAAATAAATATTTTGACTTTGACTTTGACTTTGACTATGATAGGAAACAAGGCAGTGTAAGCAGTTTACAATTTTGCGAAGAAATTCAAAGGTGTTTATTACGTCGACCAATCCTCAATAGATCAGCGGGATTAACTAACTTTGTCTAACATCAATTTAAATTTTGATTGATATTATGCATCTCTCAGCAGAGAAAAGAAGTTATGGTGAAGTTATTTATTTAGTTATCATATAATCAGTTTGGAATTCCGCCAGCTTCCTTCCTTGACAGCTCACGTTTCTGTACCGGCGTTGATCGTTTTATGCGGTATCCCAACTAATATTATAAATGCGAAAGTGTGTTTGTTTGTTTGTTTGTTTATTTGTTTGTTTGTTTGTTTGTTTGTTACCTCTTCACGCTTAAACTACTGGACCGATTTCAAAAATTCTTTCACCTTTGGAAAGCTACATTCTCCCCGAGTAACATAGGCTACTTTTTATCCCGGAAAAATCGACAGATCCCACGGGATGCGCAATAAAGGCTTCGCTCAAAAACTACTGCACAGATTTTTATGCGGTTTTCATCAATAGATAGAGTGATTCTTGAGGAGTTTTGCGGCATTTTTTATCTCGGAAAAACGGATAGTCCCACGGGAAGCGCGATAAAATCTTCGCACCATAAACCGACTTCCGCGTATATGTAGCCGTGGGCAAAAGCTATGACCCTTAACCCTCTATACACCCAATCCCGAAATCCACGCGGGCGAAGCCGCGGGCAGAAAGCTAGTAGCTAATAAATTTATAACTAAACTAGCTTTTGCCCGCGACTTCGTTCGCGTGGACTTCAGGTTCCTAAAACCTCAAACATTGTAGCCTATGTGTTATTCTGATGTATAAGCTATATTGTGGTAAAGTTTCATTCAAATCCATTCAGTAGTTTTTACGCGAACTTTGTTAAGAGTAACAAACATCCATACTTACAAACTTTCGCCTTTATAATAGTAGTAGGATGAAGGAAATGTAAAAATATATGAAAATTCTCAATGATTGACGCAACACTAAAGGATTTAATTTTGCACGGCGTAATTGGGTCACAATAAGTAACTTCTTAGACATACGAGTATTTATTTGACATTAACGAAATTTCCTCAACATTTATATAAACGTTTCATAATCGAATTACATTTTTTGGCCAATTAATTTTTAAATTACAAATTAGTATGAATTAAATTGGATAAAAAAAAGAAGAAATTGACATATCTTATATTTATTAATCCCAACTAATATTATAAATGCGAAAGTAAGTCTGTCTGTCTGTCAGTTACGCTTTCCCGCTTAAACTTCGCAACCGATTTTGATGAAATTTGGTGCAGACAATCTTTAGACCCTGAGACAGAACATAGGCTACTTTTTATTTCGAAAAAAAGAGATGTAGGGGTTGGAATAGAGGTTGAAAGTTTGTATGGGATTTCTTAATTTAAAAAGATAAAACCATGAAACTTTATATTTAAGCACTTGGTGAGAAATCATTAAACATTTGTTCTAGCATTTTTGAAATTTCGATTAACTAGGGGGTTGAAAGTTAGTATGCAAGTTCGTCAAACATCACGTCATAAGAAACGAGAAATCGTTTGTTCTAGCATTTTGAAATTTTTACCAGTGTGGGGGTGAAATAGGGGCAAGACCATGAATCTTGGTACCTTAGACATATGGGACCAGGATTGACAAAAACTAATTTCACGCGGGCGAAGCCGCGGGCGGAAGCTAGTTATTGTATAATTTCTTAATATTTATAAATTTCTTTTTATTTTTTTTAAATTTTAACTCAATCTAAAATCTCATAGATTATGAATATGGATTATAACATGCTTATTTTTTTAAAGCATATTCTTTATCTTCTTACTCCAATTTAGCTATGATTAACATATTTATACACTGTCTTACAGCAGAATACGAAGATTGGATAATCTATATTTTACATACTCGCTATATTTATATGTACTATGTTCTAGCAAATAACAAATATTAGAAAAAAAAATTATAGACTCGACCTACGAGTACAAAATTATGTTTGCGATTTTTTCGCAAGTTTATTAATAACTTTTATAAATAAAGTTAGTGTATTATCGAAACCGAATTAACATTTATTTTGTTATGGAAGGAAATATACTTTGATAAATAACATTTCGACAATTCTCCGGAGCTAAATCCTAATCAAAACATATTGGGAATTCCGAATACACTTAAAGAATAAAATGCCAATTATACAATTAAAGAAGATTCTATAATACAGAAGAGGAGGCAATAATTCCGGGAGCTCTCTCGCCCTCACGCCTAATACCCCAACAAAAGCATGTTGGGATATTTCGGCGCCAAAATAATGAGCAGCACGTGCCCAACGCTGGGCGCGTGCGATCGCTATCGGCACACAACGCGGCGGCAAAACGCATGACGCTGTTTTACGCTCAACAATAGCGTGCTCCGTGGGAATTGTCTTTGGATTGTGTTGGCTGCTTCTGTCACCAGCTTATGCGCTTAGCGATTGCCAATAAAAAAATAAGGGGGTATAGACAGTAAGCTTCAATGACCAGACACGAATAAAGGAGAATGCCCATTGTAATATGGACTTTAGTATCGCCAAAAATGATTTTGTACCATAATGATTTTTATGATATATTGTAGATTTTTAACTATATATTCAATTATTAAAAACTATTTGACTCTATTTCGATGGGTAAAATAGAAATTAAACACCAAAGACTTTCAAGTTACGAATTTCTCCTATCATCATTTTTGATAATACCTATTTAATTGTAGAAGATTAAAACTATAAAATGATTAAGTCTATCTTATCCAATAATATTACAACTATCCAATAATTCATATAAAATAATTAATTAATTTAAAAATAATTGTTTTAGCAACATTGATATTAGCTATCTGTATAAAGAAACTCTTAAAGCAGAATAATGACTAAAATATTAGAGAAAGCAGAAAAAAGACTAAAGAAAATTAATTGTTTTTGGTATTCCTTTTACCCTTTCACGAGAGGACAGTGGAATGTATCGAATATATTTTTGACTAATCGATCCGATCGTTAATATATGGAAATACCGAAGAGACTATTTATCAATGAAATTAGAATATCATCAATAAAAATACACGGCGAATGAAACGGAAGTGAAATAATTACTAATTATTATGTGGATTTATCTCCGGCGAAGTTGTGGCTTGGTATATTGCAGAGTTTTGTTAAAAATTGTTACTTATTTTTTGGTATTAGTTTGGTTAAGGCACAAGGACGAGTAAAGGTGATACTACGAATGGGCATACTTCTTTGAAATTAAAGTGAAATTTCTTATTAACCGTTAGAGTGCTAAGCAGCGATTATGCGCTGCGGCGATTTGTATCGAAAAGTGCGACGCACTTTTTCTGTATAACCCAAAAAGATTTATTATTAGAATTGATTATTTATTAAAATTATATATAGAATTATTAAAATTGATTATTTATTTGACACCATATTTCCTTTAGTGTTATCAAAATATGCATAGCATTTTCCAATAGATTTTTACAAAAATTGCTTAGCACTCAACGGTTAAAATACAACAAATTACAAATTGACTTCTGTAAACAATTCATCTTCAGCAGACTAACTTTAAAAACCTAATAACTTTGCTAAAATATCACTACATAGTATAAAACAAAGTCGCTATCCGTCTGTCTGTCCCTATGTATGCTTAGATCTTTGAAACTACGCAACGGATTTTGATGCGGTTTTTATTTAATAGATGGAGTGATTCTTAAGAAAGGTTTTGTAGTAGGTATATTTACATAAGCATAGCACCCGTGCGAAGCCCGGACGTGTCTCTAGTCTATACTAATATTATAAAGAAGCAAAGTTTGTGTGTTTGTATATTTGTATATTTGTTAAATTGTAAGGGTTAATCTCGGGATCTACTGAACCGATTTTAATCATTCTTACACCAATAGAAAGCCACATTATTGCTGAGTGTCATAGGTTATATAAAAAACCGAGGGATAAAAAGGCTTTTACGTGGTAGTTCGTTTTGCAAAGTGAATCGGAGAAAAAACGGGCTTCGGGTTTAATTCGATTCGCGTTCGTGCTTGCTTCGGGGATTATTAATATTAAGCCCAACGAAGTGGGCACGGGTCAGCTAGTTAAGATATAAAGCTAAAAATTAAATTAAATATACCTTAAAATAAATACTTAGCTAAATATACTAAAACATATAAATTAAACTATTTAAAAATAATAGTTCTTACGGTAAAGGAACATATCGTGAGGGAACCTGCATACATCTGCGGAGAAATTCAAAGATGTAGGTACATATGTAGTCAACCAATCCGCACTGGGCCAGCGTGGTCATAATATATAGCGAGATCATAGCGTGGTCAAGCGTGGTCATAGCGTGGTCATAGCGTAGGTCATAGGGTGATCATAACGTGGTCATAGCGAGATCATAGCGTGCTTTAGTCAATAAACCCTAATCGCCGTAACATAGTTAAGGTAGGCTTGTGTTTCTCGGTGGGCTATGATGATGATTACCGGCATTTTGGTCACCTTTCAACCAGACGACTTGCATTACTATAATTAATCTGTATTTGTCACTGTACACTATAAAAAAATGCTTAGTGACCTTGAAACAGCACTTAGACGTTTGATGGGTAGCTGTTCGTACATACAGCCTAATCATAATTAAGAAACATACAAATACATATAATAAAAAAAATATATATATAGAAGTTCAGATATTAGGAGATTCTCAAAAAATTTACATCAATTTTTGTTTTCTCTTTTGAATCGTATTTATAATCTTTAAAATCCAGGCTGGTTACTTGATTATTCCTTTGTCTTCTCCCAAGCAATAAAAAAATCTAAAACAGTGCTGCAAACATACTTTATTGCTCTCTTTCAACAACAGTGCATACGACAAATTATTGCACTGTTTTCATTTTAATAACGTAACAGTCTCAGACCATTCGTCTAAGGTAACAGTACAAGAGAAAAAACACTTTACGGCTTCATTTCTAGTGCTGTTATTACGCGAATAGTTGAATGGAAAAAAATATTTCCCATACAATATATTATGACTTGCATTCGAATCGGTGGCAATGAAATAATAATTATACACATCTGACTTATTAGTCCTACATATTTTGAAAAAAAAATCCACAAATGTCAACAGCGCATACAAAAACCGAGTTAGCTGTTACGCAGTATAATACACAATAGATCGACGTAGAGTTGCAGTTAGGTCATTGTGGAAGTGGACACATTAAACACGAGCAAAACAACAAAAGGTTTGAACAATAGAAGTACGCAGTATCATTTGTTAAACGTCCCTTCTGACGACGGCAACTATTATTTTATGAATTATGTCCACCAGCATTGGGGTAAGTTACCGTGGTGACGTTGCGTAAGGGTAGTATGTCCTATAAGCATTAAACATGCGAAATTTTGTAGATGTGTTTTTGCTTATTTCTGGTAAAAATATTGAACGATTTGTTTTTTTATTTGTATGTATAAAGGACTTAGGGCCGTTTCCACCAACTTTGTCTTAGCTTAGGCGACTCCTAAGAGACATGCTGTCTCACTCTTTTCAGTTAATACAAAAAGTGACAGCATGTCACTTAGGTGTCGCCTAAGCTAAGACAAGGTTGGTGAAAACGGCCATTAGTGTAACAGGAACACCGTTATAGGCCACATTTTGTGCTTTATCTACAATCATGCTATTAATCCTCTATAAAAGAACTTATAACAATTAGCTTATTGCCAACATTAAAACACTGGATTATATTATGATCATTATATCATCCAAACGCGTGATATTATGAATTTCAAAAAAAGAACATTCTCATACAATGACATTTTCACCACCAGGAGACCTATTTTTGAATTACGAATGCGATTTCGAAATCACCGCTGACTATTTAGTCAGCGGTGACTTTGAGGTCACGGATTCCTAAATATCCAATTTTTGAAAGTCGACCGCAGAGCTGCCAACATAGATAAAGTACACACATAAATGTAAGAGTTCGGTTCCACGCAGAATGTAGCCGTTGCCAGTTTATTATATATACACACACATATATATATATATAGACTGAAAAATCAACACATCAACTTCAGATTCTTGTCAATATGTTCTCTAAACAAAACACAGATAACATTTCCACAAGTATGACTTGATTACGAGTGGGTGAGGGCACTCGTAATGAAATCACACCTGTGACTAAGGTAGTCACATCAGTGATATTCAAAAATACGAATTATTGAAAATCGGTGATTATTAGTCACATCGGTGATTTCGAAGTCGCATTCGTAATTTAAAAAATAGGTCTCCAGATCGACAAAATTTTGAAAAAAGAACAATAAATTAAGCATAAACATGCTTCGCAATCAGACTTTTCTTGAATTTACATAGTTCTTACGACACTGTACAACACCCTATGGTATGAGAATCTTTTATAGAGGATTCACACCATGATTGTAGATAAAGTCTTGTATGCAACTGTTATAATTAGGTATTAAAACACTCGTGTGATAAACCCACATTCGTGTTTTAATACCCCTGATTATACAACAGTTGCATAAATAACAATTATGGTTTTGTAAAGACTTTGAACGGTGTTCCTCACATGACAAGAATTGTCATTCTAGGAGATATTTTGTTTTAAATTGTTTTAATTATCAATTTTTAAAAGATACATTAAAACAATATAATATCCCTTTCTGGATTTTGATTTTATTTGGAAGAGCTAGTCGGACGCTCACTGGTTTACGGTCACAGTAGATAGTTGAAGATATTTACAGAAAGGTCTTCAAATAAATCTGTTTTTAGAGGATATTGTTAATTATGCAAAGGTACAAAATTAATGGCGTTTTTACCTGTAAAGACATTTGTTAAAAATATTATTAATAAAATAATTCTTTACACACGAATTTGCTCTTAATTTCTCGGATAGTTCTTGTTTATTTTAATAAAAACAAAACAAATCATGAATGTAACGAAAATTTATCGTTTCTGGATTTTGTACTTTACTGTCTATAAACCTTCTGAAAACATTTTTCTTAGCTTTAACAACCGGTTTATAAATATTTTAATAGAAAATTTACTCTTCAAAAACTTCACACAAACATCCACATAGTTTCATGAGTTTCCCATTATTTTCTACTGTTCCATAAGACATTTTGATTTGACTTCAAAGTTCTATAGAGTTGCTTGATAGACAACTTTACACAAAATTATTTCTACACAAATTGCGGAATTGATTTTTTTTTCCTCAGGAGAGGAGGCTGAGAATCCATCATGGATACCAACGCAACAGGCAAGCAGGGATACGTTGATTATGTCGGACTCCTGGTGCTGTCGAGGCGGCTCGACCACACAGACCTACCGACTAAACTCAGCCTAGCCTTTGGTCCTATTGACCCTACTGGCTTTATTGACGAGGGGGCTGCACCTCAGGAGAGGCACGGTTAGCGCTGCCCCATGGTGAGGGCATAAGCGCTAGAAGAAGGCACGAATCTCCAAAGTGGGACCGGCCTGTATTGACGGGAACCTACACGTGGCTAAGCTAGTAATATTATAGTTTTGAATAAAATTTGCATGCTAAACCAGTGAAATGTGGTTGCATTGGAAATAAATTATCGTCTTTTCATGCGAATAAATTTAATTTGATTTGATATGACCATAACCACATATTATATCACTTGCTCACATTAAATAACTCCTTAGTAGTGAACGGAAGTGTCTTAGCGGAACCAGAAACGGAAACAGATGTCATAAGTAAATTTTAGCAGTAATGGAAACGGATACATAAACGGAAGTGTAAATAATATGAAAAAAAAACAAATTTACAAATATAATTCTTTATTATGTATCAAATACACCAAATCTAGATTAGAAATAGGTATATTAGAAATGTAATATAGAAAACAGTATTGCAACTGAACATTTTATTAATATTTAATACTTAGTGGTGGCAAGTTATAATTTATAAAAAGTAATCCGTCATAAATAAAAGCCGTCGCTTGTAAACTTCCTTTTAAATCTTCGTTATAAAAGTTGCGGAAACAGAAGCAAAAACCGGCCAAGTGCGAGTCGGACTCGCGCACCGAGGGTTCCGTACAAACCTGCAAGGTTTACAAAGTTCGTTCATATATTTTGTAATGTAACTAAAAATTTAAGGTTTTCGGAATTTTTCCTTTATGTGTGCTATAAAACGTTGCTTCATGCCAAATTTCAAGATTCTAGGTCGACTGGAAGTACCCTTTAGGTTTTGATTCCCTTGCGAGTACTTACGAGTTTCAAAATATGCAGCTTAAATTGCTGTTTCTTTTGATTTCGTTGACATAGAAGTTTGATTTTGTTACAGCTTAAAGGTATTATAGACCTGAGTATTTGGTATGAATTTCAATTTAATACCTCTACGCGTTTATGAGGAAATGGGTAGTAAGTTTAAAATTATTAAAAAAAAATATATTATGTGATGTAACTAAAAATTTATGGTTTTCGTAATTTTTCCTTTATCTATGCTATAAGACGTTGCTTCGTACCAAATTTCAAGATTCTGAGTTTACGGGAAGCACCCTGTAGGTTTTGATTCCCTTGCAAGTGTCGAAAATTTGCGGCATAAACGGCTGTATCTTTTGACTGCGTTGGCTTAGAAGTTTGATTTTTTCACAGCTTCAAGGGACAGTAGACCTGAGTAATTGATATAAATTTCAGCTTCATAACTCCACGCGTTTCTGAGAAAAAGGGTCTTGACAGACGGACGGACAGACGGACAACAAAGTGATCCTATAAGGGTTCCGTTTTTTTCCTTTTGAGGTACGGAACCCTAAAAACGGATGTTGAAAAGCGCGCGGAACTTCCGCACTTGCGGAAACAGAAATCCGTTGCATCACTACTCTTTTGCTAGATTTTTACTAGAATAATATATATATTTCCAAAAAGGGTTAGGTTCGCTTACTTTAAGTCATTTTCTACGGCATACTATTTATAGCTTATAAAGTCACGCTGCTTTGTCTACCTTATCAGTTCCTTATCGGGGAGGGCGTAAAATATTTTTACAGCACGGTAGCATTTTTGTTAGTAGTAACAATATGACACGAGCTCGTAAAGCAATCGGCGAAATTGTCGAAATCGCCGGCATAAATAGGGCAAGCTCGTCACACGCCACCCCATTCATAAAGATTTTTTTATTGGCCCTTATTAGCATTAAAAAGGTTTCATATGACGATTACTCTCAATCTAATTTGTTGTTAAGCGTAACGAGTTAAGGCGCAGTTTTGGATACATCCCGTTTTTGTTTACGTTTCAAGTTCGCAGTAGTTTCGTCGTTTGCTTAACGACACATTAATGCGGGGTATTTAGTAAAGCAGGATAGCTTTATTGTGAGAGCGCAATGTATCGAGAAGTTTTAATTTTGGTTTATGGTTCGAAAGAGCGGGCTTGTTGGGGCCGAAAAGAATTTGTATTGTGAAGCTGTCAGCGACGCGAAACAATGAGGGATCGCTGCAGTTTTAGCGATATTGCAGCGTCTCACTAACTTTAATTCACTTGTACAATTTGGGAGTCACGATGATTGCGTGTTGATTGTACAAATGTAAATAATTGAATATGTATTTGTTAACTATTAAGTATTTCGTCACCAATAAAAAAAAAACATCAGGATAAAGTTTAACTTTTTTGTTCATAATCCTTATTCCTTACTAGTAATAATATATTAATTAATATTATAAATCGGAAAGTGACTTTGTTTGTTTGTTCCGCTTTCACACCGTAACTACTGAACCGATTGCTTTGAAATTTTGCAGACGTAAAGATAAAAGTCCGGATTAAATAATAGGCTAGTTTTTATCCCGGAAAAATCGACAGATCCCACGGGATGCGCAATAAAGGCTTCGCTCAAAAACTACTGCATGGTTTTTCATGTGTTGTTCATCAATAGATGATGTGATTCTCGAGGGATGTTTTAGGCTATTTTTATCCCAGAAAACCGACAGATCCCGTAGGATACGCGATAAAGACTATTCAAAAACTACTGTTCGGATTGTCCTGCAGTTTTCATCAATAGACAGTTATTCTTGAAGAAGGTTCTAGGCTATGATGTATTCATCAATAGATAGAGTGATTCTTGAGCAAGGTATTGCGGTATTTTTTATCTCGGAAAAACGCATAGTCCCACGGGAAGCGCAATAAAACCTTCGTGCCATAAACTGACTTCCGCGCATATGTAGCCGTGGGCTAAAGCTATGACCCTTAACCCTCTATAGACCCAATCCCGAAATCCACGCGGGCGAAGCATCGGGCAGAAAGCCAGTTAAATATAACTTGCGAAATTAATTCTTAGATTTATTTTCATGATTGTTACAACATTAACAACATGAAAGTGGAGGGGTGTGTTGAAAGAAGAAGACTCACTCTCTTCTTCAGCAAAGAAGGAAGGAGTGAGTGTCGAAATGGCGAGTGATAGAGGACAATGAAAGAGCAAAACATGTTGCGCCGACCCCAAACAAAATTGGGAACAGTGCAAAATTGGAACTAATTTTGTAGTGTTTTATGAACACTATCACTTTGTCATAGGATCCAAAATGGATCAGTCTATAATAAAGAATTACATTTAAGATATTAAGGTATACGTTCTTTTTTCCCCTCAGGAGGGGAAGGCTGAGAATCTTCACAAGGAGCACGAAACATACCAGCCCCCCTAGACAAAATGCCTTTCTATTTGCGTTTTCTATAATAGATAACATAAAAAATGTATGGAACTGACATTTCCAGTAGTTACGTCACGTGACTTGATGACGCTGATAGAAAACTCGCAGACATGATGCTAACTGTGTTTCTATTCTATCGCTCGTCTGTGTTCTATTTTGACAGTAGAACAGTTCTATACAAATTCATAGACAAAATGTAGTTTGCGACAAAAAAAATAAATAGTAATATAATTCTATTCTATTTCTACTCAACAAAGCGATTGCTCATACCCAATAGATTGGTGATAGATTGTTTGTTTGTTGTTTTAAAATAGTGTGTTTTTGCCAAATTATTCCTAAAAATGCAGACAGACAAGAGTTACTTTTGCAATTATAATAATAGTATGGATCTTTAATTTGATAAACTTTTTATATAATCTTGATTGTATAAATATTAATATTATGTCATTTTGAAACAACCGTAAGTAAACAAAGCTAGTTTGAATTCAATACTGACACTCGCTTTTGTAATGATTAATTGTAAATCTCATACTTACCCTAAATAAATGTCTACGCAACGATTTTCAATTTCAAATCCAAAGTTTGTTTAATTTAGTCCTAATTAATGTAGGTAAATAATTGTGAAGTACGCACGTTTGAAATGTTTTGAAGTTCCTCCTAATGGCATTTTTTCTATTTAAGCAAAGGAACTTAAGGCGAAACACGGTAGATTATTTTCTATTTCTATTCTATTTTCTACTGTCACGGTAGACACAGCCATTCTATCAGTAGATACACCTTGTCTAGCATTTTTCGATAGAAAACGTTTAGTCTATTATAATAGTAGAAATAGAATAGAAAAGACGCGCGTGCATTTTGTCTAGGGCTACAGGATACAACATACAACGGCAAGTGTCACGGAAGTTATATCGAACTCGACGCGACCACGTGACCTACCGATTAAACTCAGCCTGCGCCTAAGTTCTAAGAACCATATAGGCAAATCGTGGGGGGAGGGGGTCTCGGTAAAATGTTACGATGCGTTATAGGGACAGGAGCGGGTCTTTCTTACAACACCGTATGTAACATTGTTTCTTTTTTTATAACAAATTGGCAACCCTTTTCGTTTACGTTTTACGGGGAATCCCTCGATTGTATTAGTATGGTCGTAATTTTAAATTTTTCACGCAAGTTGTTTAACGTTACGGTGCGTTACAAGGGGGGGGGGTCAAACATCTTCAACAATTGCGTTACGTAATACTTGAACGCTCCCTCAGGAGAGGGACGATGCAGCGCAGTCTCATAAAAAGGGCCCAAAAGCGCTAGAAGAGGCGCGGGAAGCCCAAGTGGTGCCGGCCTTGTCATGAGGAAAAGGTATACTTTGAAACTTAACCCATGCCTTCAACTCGTGTTGACGACTTAACCTATAACTTATGAATGAATGAATGAATGAATGATAACTTTATTGTAATAAAAACAACATTTACACATGTATTATACATACTATCTAAATTACTATAGTACAAAAGGCGGCCTTATTGCCAAAGCGGCAATCTCTTCCAGGCAATCTAAAAGTAAAGGAAAGTTAACATAAAAAACTTGATTGACAGGAGATACAAATATTAAATATATATTTATAAAATGATGTAAAATACATATACTACATAAAAACTAATATACATTCATATACTACATAAAATACATGTACTAAAACACTACAAACAGAGAATACTAATTTTCCAGCTGCAAGAAATGTGTTTTGATCGCTCGCTTGAAAGAGTCATGCGAGTTTGCACGCCTTATTATTTCTGGAAGGGAATTCCAGAACCTGACGGCTTTGACCGTAAATGATTTGTCATAGAATATTGAAGAGTGTAGTGGGAGAACAAGAGATAGATCATTCGAGGAACGAAGGGATAACTTATTCGGTTATCTGGCACTGTCTGTGAAGTATGATGATCCGGGTTCGAATCCCGCCTTAGTGGAATATTTTGTTTCCTTAATAAAACGCAATGTCACAAATTGACATTAGGGTACTAATACAACATGGAAATTAATTAGGGAACCTCCCGAAAGAATGAGCTTTTAATTTTGAACCAATAAAGAATAGATTAAGCTTGAAACGTATCAGAAATGTACGGGGAAAGTAATAATGCGTCCCTGCTAGACAAGATTATGCGTCTAATGCCGCGAGGAACTTAACCGGGTCCAGGGTCGCAGCGGGGTGCCGTTGTACCAGTTATTGGCACCCAGGGACTCGGCCACCCCACCGCTGGTAAACGCTGGGCATGCCGAGATGATCACACGTATATTTATCGCTGTTGCTTATTTGTTGAACTTATTTATTTATTTTTATCTTTATTGCACAACATAGTTTTTAATTGGAATTTTCTGCCACGCACTTCTAAACTGTGGAAAGAATTGTCGCCTGCAGTATTTTTGAACCGATGCGATATCGAAACCTTCAAAAAAAGAGCGTATTTCCATTTAAAAGGCCATAGGCCATGGGCAGTGGTTATCGCTTACCATCAGGTGATACGTTTGCTGCCCTGTCCTATAAAAAAATGTACTAAAGGTACACCTAATGCAACAAGGCATTATCTACCAGTCAAATGAATTAAATAGTTACACAGAACTGTGTTACTGTGTTTGGTGCAGACAAAAATTAAAACTATTATAAATTTACTATCAAATTCATAGATATGTAAGATTATTAATTGATTTAGTGGTCAATTATTTTAACAATTGTATATATAAACTAAAATGACAAGTATAGTTGAGTGATCGGCTTCTACGTAACGGGTCACAGGTTCAATTCCCAAGAAGAAAAATCCTAGTCACGTGAGTGATAGCGATTATACAGTAGTAAAACTTCGCCACTTCGGCTTCGGCTAGACTATAAGAGAATCTACCCAAAAACACTTTATAACTTTTATTTATAGGATAGGGCAGCAAATGAGCAAATGGACCACGGAAGTAGCGATAATCGCTGTCCATAGACATCCGCAACACCACAGGAGACTTATTTTTGAATCACCAATGCGACTTCGAAATCACCGATGTGACTAATAATCACCGATTTTCAATAATTTCTATTTTTGAATATCACTTATGTGATTACCTTAGTCACGGATGTGATTTCATTTCACGACTTTCAAAAATTGGATGTTTAGGAATCTGTGATCTCAAAGTCACCGCTGACTATATAGTCAGCGGTGATTTCGAAATCGAATTCGTAATTCAAAAATAGGTCTCCAGGAGTCACAGATGCGTTGCCGGCCTTTTAAATGGGAATATGCACTTTTTTTGAAGGTTTCGATATCACATCGGTTCGGAAATACTGCAGGCGACAATTCATTCCACAGTTTATCATACATAAATCTATAAAAAACTTTAATTGTGTCAATCCAAAAAAAAAATCCGAAATATACTTGGCAAGTGTCAGCTAACAAGGGAACAAGAGCTATTCGAACGGAATGGAGGACCCAGGCAATGATACTGCCTTTCCCAGACGCTGAGAGCTTTCGAGTGCTGATGAAATATTGTCAAGTGTTCTTGCAACGGACTTGATAACTACTTCAACTGCTTTTGTAGAGTTGAATTTAATGTTGCATTAACTCTTAGTAGCCTGATTTACGGAAGTGATGAAGGGAAAAATAAATAAAAATTCGCAATATTTATTTTACACTTTTATTTAGATAAAAACAAGTATCAATTTTGAAACTTCAGGCATTTAGGCCATAAAGAAATCAGATATACCTATGCATGAAATAATGCTAAAGATTGGATTTATTTGTTATCGCATAACGATACTTTACAGTTTTTACATAACCAAGAGGTAAGTTTCCTACAATTATTAAATTTACACTTATTTTTAGAATCCATAAATATTTTTTTCATGACTAATATATGTTATGAACTATTATAAACGCAAAAGTGAAAGCGTTAGATTGTCTATGTTAATTTCGTTAATGCGACTGTCAGCAGAGTGGCGCAGTGGAAGCGTGCTGGGCCCATAACCCAGAGGTCCGTGGATCGAAACCACGCTCTGCTATATAATTCCTTTTTTACTTTTAACCTGCTTGATATAAGCTGTGATGCAGGAACGAATGTAAGTTTTATTCTTTTGGAATTGTCATTTAAAATGTATTTGTTATATTTAATTATTATTATTTTTTTGTTTCAATAATTAAAATGATATTTTTTTGTAAATTTGCTAGTGTAATTACTATTGTTTATAAATTATATAAGTATTTTATGATTGTTTCAAATGCATTCTTTTGCATGCTGTTATTTAAATCACTTTTTGTATTTAAGTTTTATCTATCAAAACAGATATAATACAGGATTGATTTCCAGTACCGTTCATAAAATAGCTTAAGTGAGATTTAAAAAAATACGTTCTTTCTTGTAATATCATAATTGTTTTGCGCAAATAAAATGTGTTCCGCGGAATGCTGATTATTTTGATAGCGCGAGCCCGGAGCGACGCATCAACATGGCGGGCTTTGTATAAAAACAAGCGTAGAATACAAACAGTTGGTGGTTTGTTTTATCATGGGATCCTGATAATTCGCACCACGTGCCGCGCTTGCTGTTTTTGTTGCCGACCGCCAGAGGGCAGCTTGTCAGCGTAGTAGTTCACAGATAATGTTACGGCGCATAGACAAATTTACATTACAAAAACAATGAGTTCAAAAAGAAAAATTTGACACATTTTAAAAATGGAAAACGTATTGAATAAACAACAATAAATATCTCGATTCATATATGATATACAAAAATTTGTTTCGGTCTGGATGTATGTGCATGTGAGATTTCTAAGTTAGTCACTGCACCCACGACACAGATTAAAAATCCTAATTTCTTTTTATAAGAAAAAGGGGAAAATATTATTATTATATAAGCACTACAAAGTAGTGTTATTTAATAATCAAAATGAAACATTTATTCTTCAAATGGGATTTTTACAATCGCTCTTACATGTCATTGGTTCACAAGTTTACGGCAGGAGACCTTGTACTGGAAAGAAACAGCAAGGGCTATTTTATTTCTCCCAGTATTTTTACAGCGTAACTATTGAGTTATCAAGATTATTAAAATTAAACACTGGCATTGTTATCATTGAAGTATCTAATCCTAATTAACAGTATAATAACATTTTTCCATTAGAGTATTTTCAAAAACAAATCTGTGTACTATTAAGCCATCAGGAGATTGGATTAATTATAAAAAATCTGTCTCGAACATAGTAAATTAAATAATATATAGAAAATCCTATTATTTTAATTGTAAGTGTACAAAATAACCGTTGAAACTGACACCACATTGTATTTTGAAGTTGTATGTTTAAAGGTGTCCTTTGTCTAGTAACTTTATTTACTAAATAGTTGTTGTATATATATATAAATAGATATAAATAGTTGTTGTAATTCTCTATTTAATGTATTTTTGTTATAACAATAATTAACTGCGTTAGCTGCAGATGTTAATATGACAAACTTTTTTATTGGTTGTATATGTTTTTTAAGTGAATATTATAAGCAAATGTATTATGCTGTTAAATTAGCTTGATGCATATATAAATGTATGTACTATTATCATTTGACAACCTCCATAGTGAAGTGGTTAGTGTACCGGTTCGAATCCCGGTGGAGGCAGATGTTTGCGTGATGTATATAATATGTTACTATCAAATTTATTTATATATGTATAACATATGTATGTCTATTCGTTATCCTAGATCCAATAACACAAGCCTTACAGAGCTTACTTTGGGCTGGGCTAATTGAGATTATAAATAGTTATGCTTATTATTATTATTTGAATTTTATATTTATTCTGTATGACACAACAACCAAAAAGTGTATGAGCAATTATTTTGTTACTTGTATCATAATAAATGACTTCTGGTTCTTAGATGACTGTATGCGCGTGTCCTGCGGTTGTTTATTTTTGTAATTTGTATCCTTTTGTGGCGTTTTTAATGGCGATTTTAATGAGAGTATGACTACCTAAATCATACTCTCATTAAAATCTCTTCGGCAGTGTCGTGTGAGGCGGGTCGTTACGTTCCCTAAGACTTGGTTGAGCGAAGCGATGGCTGGTTCATGCGTCATGCTCGCGAACGGGTGCTGCTAGCGAAGATGAGTCTGCTCTTTGCTATGCTGGGTACTATTTATTATAATTTTAATTTAACTTTAATATATTCTTTTAAAACTGTATGACACGGCATTCCTAATATAGGCATGTTTTCAAATTATATTTTTACTAGCGACCCGCCCCGGCTTCGCACGGGTGCAGTGAAAAAATGGTTATGGTGGGTTATCCCTAAGAGATAGACATATACCATCGCGGACTTTTTTGTGGATTTTTGTAAGTTGTACAATACTGTAGTACATTATTTTGGTCTATCTCGTAGGGTTCAGCCAGCGTTTGCAATATAAACGTGCTTATTTACGACATCACATTAGAAACCTTTAAATTTATCAGTGTTTCTCTACTATATTATGCATTTATTATACATACAAACATTCCTTAAGAATCACTCTATCTATTAAAAAACCGCGTCAAAATCCGTTGCGTAGTTTTAAAGATCTAAGCATACATACGGACATACAGCGAAAGCGACTTTGTTTTATACTATGTATTGATTGATGATTAGTTGTATTTCCTTATTATGTAATGGAAAGTGACTTCATGAATTATCCATATTGAAGTCATTTTCCAAACAGTCCTTGCTGAGTGTTCCAATATCTCCCTCCGTAGATTTGCGAACCGATGGCGTAGCTTTTCGACTTTCACATGTGCTTGTAACAGCCTAGACTTAATAAATGATTTTGATTTTAGTATTAGTGTAAGGAATATTTATTAACTGAAATCTCTAACCTTTATAAACCGAAACTAAATCCGAAAAAATTAGACTTCAGTCAGCTGGTATACCTGTATATCATGTGCCTTACTGTGAATCCAAAAACATGAATAGTTCTCGCATCTCTTGCCGTTCAATCGAAGCCCCACACCCTGAAGCTCGTGAAGACTTCATCAAAATCAAATTTGCCAATATGCATATGTAATTAAGTACAGTGGCCCGCGCGTCACCCTCCAGCACCTCGTTACCACGACGCATTATCATGCAAATCCCAATTTTAAACCACTTGTTATCTAGTTACGAAAAATACCTAAATGCACCCCACGATTAGCCCAGGGCTGCCCACTCGCTGAACATAATCGATACGAATTGACAAACGAAGCATTCGACTGTCAAATTCTTGTTTTCACTAACAAAAGACTTGGCCACGCTACTATCTAGCGCTGAGACTGCGATTTTAGACTTTATCGTCGTAGCTTTAAGCATGTTTAGATCGCAGTAGCAAAGTTGTGCACGTCTGTCGTAGCCTTAGGAACGTAATGGGGGATTGTTATGGTAATCCGTGCCCTGAGGGCAAGAGGGTTGCATGTGCAGTAAGACGGTTATCGCTGGACTATTCAGTTTCAATCGATACATCTGGCTACCTAGTACCTAATTGAGAATTCAACAGGCTCTTCACTGGAGAAGTGACAAGAGATGGAGGCCAAATTTGATGGTTTGACAGATTGTTCAGAATAATAGCATAAAAATGAAATAGCCATTTTTAGGGTCCGTACATCCAAAGGTAAAGAACGGAACCTTATAGGATCACTTTGTTGTCCGTCCGTCCGTCTGTCAAGACCCTTTTTCTGAGAAACGCGTCGAGATATCAAGCTGTAATTAATGTCACATACTCAGGCCCCTATTTCTCAAAGCAGTGAAAAAAGTGCAAATTTCTAAATCAACGCAATAACAACATATGGCCGTTAATGTTCCATTTATATTGCATATTTTGACATTTGCACAGGAATCAAAACCTATAGGGTACTTTCCGTTGACCAAAAATCATGAAATTTGGCAAGAAGCAATGTCATGTAGCACAAGTAAAAGAAAAACTCCGAAAACTGTAGTTATTTCAGAAAACACAAGTACACGTAAAGTAATTATAAATAGCACAGTAGTTATACTTTTTTGCAAGGATTTGTACAGAACCCTCGGTGCTCGAGTCCGACTCGCAGTTGATCGGTTTTTTTCTTTATAGAACTCACATGCCATATTGTTTACTTGGTCACATTGATTTGAACATAATAATAATACTATATTTACATACATACATAATAACCTAAGGTGTAGCTTCTTAACTATCTTCACCTTAATAACCACCTCCCTAAGTACTTGCTACATTACATACATACATACACTCACGCCTCTTCCCCATGGGGGTAGGCAATACCGTCTTTACCATAGAGCACACGGATCCTTCGCCCAGGGCCCCATTCTCAGGGGCTCCCGAACGACCTACAATTTCTCTCACACATTTATTCAAAACATTTCTATTGGACACATTATACATAACTTTATAAGAAGTTATTTACGCGGCATATACTATGCCATTATATTAACGGAGACGAATAAGGTTCATTTCTATCTGCAAGCTGAGGCCGAGAGACGGGGTTTAGAACTAGATTTTATAAAAAAGAAATTATGCACCCCATTTCGGTGATAAAGTAAAAATAAACTAGTCAATTAATTTTAACCGAGGAATTAAAGCGAGCTGATCTCCATTTCTCAAAATTGACAGTCATTATCCTTCCTTTCGCCATCGTGACCAACAAGAAAAGAAAGCCTAGATAAATGGCTGACTGCAATAGAATTCAGCCATAGACTAAAGAATTAAACATAGACTCCCGGACCTAATTGCCCTTCAGAAGGAGATGTACTCAGAAGAGATCCAATGAGATGCCTCATAACAGAGAAATAACAAATAAATATATTCTTACAAAAATAAACCTATTTTATATTTTAGGTGCTTTATTTAAGATATTTAGAAACTTTAATATTATCTTAAACGTCCCTATCAAATATTATCCTATGACCTACATAGATACGAGTTAAAGCTGAATTATCTATTCACAGACTCAACTCAACATTAAAATCAATTCAGATTCTTTCAAGAATTACAGCTGCATTTATTTAGGAATGCAAAGCATACTAACATCTGTGTGCCACTATTAATAATCAGTTAATTAAGCAAGACAGAATTACATTACTACTCTGTCTCAACCATCCGTTACAAAAAGAAGTGTCTGAATGTAGGTGCATCCCTTTTGCTATCTGCGTCGGTATAAGCGAGCGCAAATGTCAATGTCAATCTACCTTTCATGTATTTAATAAAAAAAAACCTTTCTTATACTAGAATAACAAATTAATTGCTGAATGCAATTTAATATTTTAATTGAAATTAATCAAAAAGCAAAATAATAATGTTATGGAATTTTTTGGTTTTTCTCTCAGGTGAGGAAGGCTGAGAATCCCCACAAGGAGCACGAAACGTACCCAGGATACCCCCGCAACGGCAAGGTTTATGGAGGTTATGTTATGACGGACTCCACGAGACCAGAACGGTCCAGCCACGTGACCTACCGACTAAACTCAGCCTGGCCTAGGTTCTAAGAACCATATAGGCAAATCGTGAGGGCGACCGCCCCTCAGGAGAGGGACGATGCAGAATGCTATGGAAGGAAAGATTAAGCATTTATAGGCCAATCGTGAACCGTGTGTAAAAACCACATTAAAAGCTACATAAACTATATGGAATCTTGTTATAAAAATTTATACATTTGGCCATAAACGAACCTCTAGGTTTTTGTTACCTGTACGTTGGAACAGCAAGTTTATTTTTATTTCTTGTGTGTTCTTAAATTATGCATTGGAAAATTAGTATGAAATGTGTTACAATTTTTATAAAATTTTCATAAATATACTGGCTAAGAGGCGTGACTATAAGTATGTAAAAACAAATAACTAACCAAACTGCTATATACTATCTCATTGCAATATTAATGACCGATCAATCATAATTAAGAGTGCTCGATAATGAACTCAGTAAATACGAAAGACTTCATCCCACTCTGGAAGCCAGTTAATATTTCTGTCGGTACATTAGAACCCTCGGAAGGGTTGCGGCTTAATGGCTGAAATTATGTCCGTTCGCCGCGCCATCTTTATATTTCACGCCGATGTAATTCAGTATCGCGGATTAAATTAAATTACTACCCGAAATCATCGACCCGTCCGTGTTTAGTTTTACGGGTTTGTTTAATTTTGGGTTCGGATGGGGTGGTTGGTTAGTTGTTTAAATGATGACGGAAGTTATGGTAAATAATATATGTTTCTTTCATTCACACCAATTAGCCTTTTTTTTTCTGTTCCCCCTGAGGAAAATGCATCAAGTTGCATACCCCGGCTGTGGCGAGCCGGCGGTTATGTGGGGCTCTCCTCCCCAGAAGGGTGAGGCCTACCCCCTAAAAACCTCAGGGATGGCCTTCCACAGGCATTTAGGGAGCCCCCGGGAACACCAAGCTACTTCCGGGAACCCCCAGCCTCCGCTCCCCCGCCGATACAGGGGAGTCCTCTTCGGGGGAGGCTACAATACCTCCCCCGATCTCCACCACCGACGACTCCCCCGGCCACTGAAGGGGCGTGGTTCCCCCCGGGTCGCCGTATCCGCGGGCGCGCTCCTTCTGGAGCATCACTGCTTCACAGAAGGAGGCTACAGCCCTCCAACCTCCCTCGTCCGCCAGCATTGCCGCAATCAATGCCGGCGGAGACAGATCTCGCCCGATCTCTGCGACCAAGACTCGGCGCTCGGAGGCCCACGCGGGGCACTCCGCCAGCGTGTGCTGGGCCGAGTCGAGGTCGGATGCGCAGTGGTGGCAATGTGTCGACACCAATTAGCCTAGACCAAAGTATGTATCCCTTGGCGGTGGCTCGACCACTGCCGGGGGGTTTTAGTGGGTAGGCCGGTCCTCTCAGACCTCACACACGGCCGCGCCTAGCCTGTGCAGTGTCACGGTGCATAAGGAGCATTTCCCCCTTGGAAAAATGGGATCTAGGGTAAGACTGAGACCATACATACATACATATATATATATATATATATATATATATATATATATATATATATATATATATATATAATATATATATATATATATATATATATATATATATATATATATTAAAAACCATGACTAAGGCACAAATACTCGCATTCATCCTTAAAAGCGGTGGACTAACCACTATGATAGGTTGTAATTAGTATTTTATTTTAAACTAAAAAAAAATCTTTCATTAAGTTTGCTCCCTTGGTTATTAAATAAATAAATATACAATTTCCCGTTTATTAAGGTTCTATTTCAAGATTTTGTGTTCTATTATATTGAATTTGTTTTGGCGTCAAAATGCCTATGTAGGATAAAACATTAGATTAATTTTAATTGTTCTTATGGGAGTTTCTTAGTAGGAATCCATTAGGACTATATGTATATAAGGACTATATATAATAGTTAAGTTGCCAAATATTTTGAGTAAATAATTTAATAAAATATTTATAGTTTTTTGTAGCTGTTATAGATACAATATAAACTTTTTTAAAATTTGGAAAGTAATAAGGATTCACACTATTTACCTGAGTCAGCGTTTAACTGACGACGCTGTAAAATACTGTATAGAATACTAAGAAGAGTCAATTTTTTAATTTGAATCGAAAAGTCACCGTTTTCGTCGACAAGTTTTTCACCAGGAGGATTATTATTTAATTCTGCCGCTCTCATATTTTGATTTAAACTGTCAGATGGTGCGGTTGTATTCCTGTAATTAATGTAATTGCGGATTGAATCTGTATAAAGCTGCAATGTGACTAAGCTTCATATAATAACATAGACATAATCAGAGTGCAGACCATCCTACATTTATTATAACATAGTTGAATAGAAAAATAAGTTCCTGGAATTGCTACATTTCAAGAGGTTTTGGGGTTTAGCTTTTCGTTCTGTAAAGCAATGAAACAATTTTTATTGTGAACATAAAGAGCTATGGCAGCTTCCTATATCATCATCATTTTATTCAAAGTAAGCGTCTATGAATGAAATATACCTTATTTAAAAGAGCATGTATGCTCTATGTATAGCTAATATGCTGATTAATAAGAAAATAAAATCGTAATTTAAGGAGTCCAGGTTTTTGAGCAATTTTGCATAGAAGTTTTATAGGTTATGCCTTTATTAACCATATTATTTGGCGTAACAACAACAAAAACACAACAGATTTAGTGTATTATTAATACATATGTTACAATTAACACACAATATGCGTGTGCTCACAAAGGATCTGCCGTGGCTACGACCGCGACCACTCATTTTGGCTTCAGAACCTTATAAACAACAATATCCAAGAAACAGGCCAAAATCAGAATCCTTAAGCACACCCAAGTCACAAAAGCAATATCACAGTCCGAGTCGTATTATTAGTGGCGAAAACAAGAGTCCTTAGGCAGTCCGGGTCAAAAATTATAAAGAAAACGGGGGAAAAGCAGCAAAAACACACAGAACACACTCGAGCGTTGGCGCAAGGGAGCTGAGAACTTGGTTACTTACTAGTCTGTGGAGCTGAGTGATATACTAATCTGTGTGAGTGATGAAAAATAAAAACGAAATGTCAAACGTTGTATTTTTTTGATAGCTCTGGATAAGAGCCTCTAAGCCAGCGCCCATTTTCATGTTAATTGCCAAAAAGGTTTTTAATACTGAATTTCATTGAAATAATTTAACACTAAACCAAAAATTACATTAGCTATAATCGTAAACAATTTAAACCTCATATTTTAAAGCAAACATTCATGATTTTAATATTGCAAAAAATAATTATTTAACCTGGCAACATTGTACTAAAACATTGTCATGCCGGAAAAGTAAAATAGCTACTTTTAATTAATTACTTTTTAACCTGGCCTTACCTAAATGTGCCAAAATCATCAAAAATAGTTTATGAATATTTTATAATCATTGGTTGCTGTGAGTTCTTAAGACGGTTTCAAAAATAGTGAATAAAAATCTGCCATAGCTCTTTAGGTATACATTGAGCAGAAAAACAGTAGTATATTGATTGATCTATCAAATTGTAACATGTTATATATGTATGTATATATGTACATATGTATCTTTCCTTTTGAATGCCTATTGACATAATTAAGTCCTGCAAGATCCCCAGATCACTGCATATCTCCGCTCCCAATTCATGGAGTACAAGAATGCTTGAACTTCTCATTACCAAGTATCAGATTTTGTATCATTCATTCTGTTTTCCCGCCGCTCAACTCTGGAATAAACTCCCAAAACATATACAAAACTGTCCATCCATACATTCGTTCAAACGTCAGCTTAAGAGGTAAGCAACTCATAACTTTTCTCATATTCATAGGTTCATTACATTTCATTCATCAATTAAGTATTTTATTTGACGACCTCCATAGTCGAGTGGATAATACACCGGTTTCAAGGTGTCGCCATCTCTGAGGTCCCGGGTTCGAATCCCGGTGGGGGCAGATGTTTGTGTGATGAATGCGAGCATTTGTACCTTAGTCATGGTTGTTGATATATATTTCAATAAAAATTATTTATTTATGTATAATATATGTATGTCTATCCGTTACCCTAGATCCCATAGCACAAGCCTTACAGAGCTTAGTTTGGGCTAGGCTAATTGGTGTAAGTGTAACAAATATTTATTTATTTAATATTTATTTAAATAATAAATATGGATTATATTATTATTTGTGTACTACATGTATTTATTAAATCATATTATATATTATTGAATAGTTAGATTATAATATATAGTTTTCAATATACTTTAGTGTCACCTCACTATCCTAATACTTACACTGCCATGGGTTAACTGGCAGAAATCCCTATTGCAGATAAGCGCGTCAATTGTAAGCCTAACTTAGTTTAATAAAGTGTATATAAATAAATAAATAAGTTGTATCAAACAAATATAACATAAAAATGAATATAGCTAATATTTACAATAGAATGAACTTTATTATGATTCATAATTTTACGCTTCAATCATGTTTCTATTAAACATTTTCTTCGAGGAAATTGGGGTTAAATAACAGCCAACTAATAGATTAATTCTACTACCACGCACGGAAAACTTTCAATCAATCAAAACGAATCAAAAAGTTTCAGCGTTTATTCTAATGTTTTACGTTAAGTAAAGAGAAACTTAAAACACTGGTAAAATAATAACACGATAAGCAATATTATTTCACAATGTAATTTATGAAAATTGTACCACTACTTTAATTATTATTATGATAATGGTTATTGAATTTTAAGTTTTGCTTCTTATGACATTATCGAATCGATATAACTATATAAAAAGGAGGAATTAATAAAGAAACTTCCTCGTGTACTCATATCTGTTGGTATTAAACTGGGCCAAGCCAGCCTGTGGAATGTCACGTCCTCGCGACGCATTCCGAATGCCATGCCATGCCAACTCGATGAGGTCATTCGCGGCCCATTCATCTCCAAACACATACCTTCTATTATTAAAATTCCACTATGCATTAAAACAACGCCATTTCCACATCAAAGCAGACGGCCATGGCTGAAACGTAAATATAAATTTACTTACGACTACACGCGAGCGTCCCCTCCACCTTTATCTTCCATCTCTGTCAGATTTTGACAGATCGAAACACCACGTGACACGTCACTCGTACACCGTCCTCCGCCGGAACGACAAGGAAATGGATTTATAATCTATGGTCTGTGTAGTTTTTGGCGCCGTTTCTGCTTTTCAATGTTAGGTCACTGACGGTAAGATGACACGCACACGGACAGTTATTGCGTTTTCAAATTTGGAATGTTCTCTTTTTAAATTTCCCACGCGCTGGAACGCTAAAAGCAGCGAGTTGGCTGAAAGACGTGGCCGTACTGGCTGAATGCGGCATACTCTCGCTCGTTCAACTAAATTTTCAATTCAAACAGGGTCTTTATAAGGGTAGTGACGCTGTACAAAATTTACATATCGACGTAATAAACCAGCCGGGTGTCTGATTTGAATTCTGAACACGTACTAATATAGATTTTTGTTTTGGCGAAAAGTTTGTTGCGTTTCGTTCTTTTGCTTTTGCGTCGGTGGCGAGGTTAAATAAATATAAATTAGATTATTTAAAATATTTTAATACTTTATAGTATTAATAAAATATTGTTGAAAGATTTTTCAGTTGGAGATAATAAAGTTTAAGTCGTTACCTTTACATAGAATCACCCACAGCTGGGTTATTGTACATTTTTGAAGTTTGCTTATAAAATGGATCTATTACCAGTATCTGGATTATTAACGGATAAATTACGGTAAATTCTCTTATGTCTGGTTCCTATATTCGAAAACGATTCGTTATTGCTACGGACAGTTAAATTCTGACATATTTTCCATACAACAAATGTCAAATTTTAACTGTCCGTTGCAAAAACGACTCGTTTATGAATATAGGAACCCGGCATTAGTCGACTCTTATGACACCCACGGGAGAAAAAGGACCGGTGACACATTTAATCTTAAGCCATCATGAATACATTGACAGTATGATTGAATATATAATCTGTGGCGCATCAAGCCATGTTAGTTGGTTTCGAAACGCAGGCGGACATGTGATATGATCTGTGATCGATGGCTAGTTTTCTTATCTATGTTTACTTTATTGTTTATTATTTTTTATTGGAAAATTGTACAACATTTAACGTACAACGTTTAATTTTAGCCTTAGACATTAACGACATTGATTGTGACAGTTTCAACAATAACCAAAATGTTCCCCGCCGCCTACAAGATCTTCTTTCCAACCCAAATTATTTTCTGTCTCTATTTAAGTATATAGTAAACACCGTAGGAAAAATCTAAAATTATTCTAGGATAATTATCATATTATTATAAGTTATAAGTAGAGATCGGATAATCGGATGCATATTTACCTAAAGTTAGTTTAAGACAAAGTATGGAAACGGCTTTTTATTGTTTTGTTAAATAAAAATCCCGGGATTGCGGAATTGGATAGCCGGATGTTTATTTATTTACCTAATTTAGTTTTTGACAAAGTATGGAACTGTCTTTTTATTTCATTTCCATAAATAAAAATCCCGGGATTCCGGTACTGTAGAATATTTTGGTAATGCAAAACTAGTCGGTAATATGAGATACTAGACCATACTTACGCCGGGGCACCATATCTGTATTTTTATTGAATTATTTAATTGATTATTGTTTTAGTCAAACTAGCTGACTGCTTTCGTATAACACTCTTCATGTAATAAATCGTACATTCATAAATCGCACGGGGACTAACTAAACTTCATGTAAATACGTATGCATAGTTGTATAAATGAACTCGGTCTTTTGAAAATAAATACCACGTGCTAATTTAGTAATTTTCAAACAATATCACTACGTTAAATTTGCAGTCCCGTATTTTCCCGGGATTTTTATTTAACAAAATGTATTTTAAAAAGCCGCTTCCATAATTTGCGAGCCAAAAATTAACTTTAGGTAAATATGCATCCGATTATCCGATCTCTAGTTATAAGTTAACATACGTTTTGTTAATATCTAATGTTAAAATGTATATACGACTGAAGGACTCTGTATCCAAGGTTAAGAATAAAGAATATAAAAAAAAACTTATTTTGAACTGTTTCTTTGACATGCTCCCCTGCAAATTATCAAACTATCTCCAGCTCTCTAAATGTAACATAATATTCAAACCTGACTGTATTGCCAGCGGAAAGATCATTGGAATGATTTCCACATAAAACCCCAAAAACATCTGTGCAAAATGGCAGTTTCATAGCCTGCATTAGTTCATAATTTATTTATATCGACACTGTACTGCGTACTCTAATACAGTACTCATTATAGTTTTAAGCTTAATAAGCGACGAGTGGTGGTGAAGCTTACTACATATTTGTACAAAAACCAGCAAACGTTCTGAATGAGGACAAACAAACAAAATATCAGTTAAGTCAGTGGAGAAAAAAATTACAAATAAAATGGAAAACCTACAAAAATTTACTATTGATAGCGTGTATATTTTAATATTCAATTAGTTACTCGATAAGCAATAATTTAATTTTGCATGACTAAATTATTAATACGAAAATGATTAATTAATATGATTGTTAACATATATGTTCAAAATATATCTCGGTACTGGTCTCCGAATCTGAAGGTTCAGAGGGTCTCGGATCGATCATGCCATTGACTAATCGGTTTTTCTAAAGTCATAATATACATGTACATTTATCTGACGTCTACGGCGAAAGAATACATCGTGAGGCAAACTGCGTACACCTGCAAAGAAATTCAAATCAAATCAAAACTTACTTTTTTAAAATATGATTTTATAGAAAGCTCTTTTGAATCATCCGTTTTTTTTCCTACCATTCAGGTTTTTTTTACCCATTCAGGACGTACTCGTATTTTTTAGCTGATAAGAAGAACGGGAGCAAGAAACTTATCCGCTTTATCAAGACAACAAATTACTTTAGAATTTAATATCTTCAAATCAACACCAAGCATTGACTTTGTAATAGCCCTTACTCATTAGCGTCTTTTTAACATGTACCTTGGACTTATGAAAGGCAATTCTGTTACACTATGTGGAAATTTTTTATAAAAAAATTATACATTTGCCCATAAACGAACCTCTAGTTTTTTGTAGCCTGTACGTTGGAATAGCAAGGTAATGTATATAATACCTAAAACGTGTAGGAAATGTCTGAAATATTATTTATTTTATGCTTTGCCTAGGTATTCTATATAATACCGTGGGCACAGTCGGTAATGTATGTAAAGAAGAAAGCAGGGAGGCACTAAGCAAGGCGTTGTTAATACATTGTATTCAAGACAGCAATTTACAGTTTACCATCAAGAATTACTTAAAAAAGAAGACGTGCCTAATCTAGAAACGACACTCCGTACAGTTGCGACTTTGCAATCTACGGGGACAAGTCAGGGATTTGTCAAGTGTAGTCAAAAAATACTGCGATACTAAAAAGTGTTATTGTCTTAAAAGTAAGATTTTGTGCACTTCAAAATGTCATAATAGTTCCTCATGTAAGAATAAATAATTTATTACTTACTGATCTTAATTTTGATTAGGCAGTAGACTTACTTATTATTTTTACAGAAATTGATTTGTTGCTTAAGTTTTTTTTAAATACTTATTACGTACTTGTAAGTAACATTATGTTACAGCCAGAAGAATTTTTTTGTTTCACGTAATTTTTTCTGTGATTGTATTGTTTTTTAAGGAGCACCCTAATTGTTAATTGCAATAAAGTTGATTTTAAGTAATGGAACATGTTTTATTTGCCCGTCACTTTACAGGTAGGCCGGTTTACTTTGATAAAAATAGTCCAAGAACTATTTATTTTACACACTGCCGGTGAACCGGCAGGTACTCTATGCAATCCCTAGGAATTGTATACATTACCTAGGTAAAGTATGTAATGGATTCATAATATTTCATACATTTTTCTAGGAGGTAGACTCTGTACCAGGGTCGTCTGCATGGGTACCTCCGTCTTACCTATTTCCGCCGCCAAACAGCAGGGTTCGCTTTGCTGTGTTCCGGCGTGAAGGGTAAGATAGGCAGTGAAATTACTGGGTACTGTGACGTTACATCTTATGTCACAAGTTGGCAACGTACACTGTGGTTCTTATGAGGTTTGCAGATTTGCTGCGAATCTCGTGGGAACCACATGTACTATAGGCGACTGTTACCACTTACCATCAGGTGGGCAGCCTGCTTGTTTGTCAACATTAGCAATAAAAAAAAAAAAAAAAAAAACATTGTCTAGTCACCCCAGGTATTCTATATATTTCCTTGGTATTGTATAGAATACCTGAATCATACAGATTGCCGGTAACATATATAGTAAACCGATCTTCACTGGACCAACTAGGTATTGGCGATTAGGCCAAGCTCCTCGGTGACGTATATGAACTGAATGATGATGGTGTACAAGATATTAAATAATTTTCACTTTTCAACTCGTAGAATTTCCTTATAAAACGATATTGCTTTAAAAGACTCACATAAATGCGACCAAACCAATAGCGGCCAAAGAAACAGCTATAAGAAGGCTCGCGAGTGACGACGCTGAATGCATAATTAAAGGAGGTTCATAACTCACGCAAATAGCTCACGTCACGCAAAACAAGGAGAGATAACAGAATGATTAGTTATCATTTTGCCGTGTGTTCGTTGTCAGATGTAAGACCACAGATAACTAAGATTCAACGTTGCGCGATGTGTTTATCTGTAGTGCTGCTACTGAATTGAACGACCTTCTTGGACTTATCTCATCTATTAGGCAACCTTGAATCTTAAGTCTTGAAAGATAAAGTCTTGAAGTTCAACGTACTGGCTAAGGCTAAACGGTCCTCTTCTGGGAATCACCCTTATGTAAGGTAATCTTCTTAAGGCGCTAAGACCCGATCCGATAGCTGGTCGGGCAGTCCTGGGATGGTCCGGAGAAATTAGGTTTCCCAGTCCTTGAATAACCCCAGTTATGCCAGGACATCGAGTCTCAGACACACCTGTTGATTAATAATAATTGAAAGGTACAGGAGTAACAGCATCCCACCCCATAAAAGAGGTTTTCTAGACAACCCTTTTTATTTCAGTAGCCACGTCCAAAAAAATCGGACTTGTTAGATTCACGATCACTTTATTAAATAATTTTAATTGAAAATGGTCTCGATTTAGCGCTCGTTGTGGGGATATTTTCCTATCCCTTAACACCAAATTACCACACCCAATAATAAGAATTTTCTGAAATTTAATTTAGGTATAACTAAATTAAAAAATATAATTAAGATGTATAATTAATTACGTTGATATTTATTTGGGTATTGTTTTGTATTCGTTACATGAAATTTTATTGGATTACGTTTTGTGAATTTGTTTAGTATTCATAATTGTTTATTGGCATGAGACAGTTACAACAATAAACAAATAAGGACAAATAAATACCAGTAACAATATTTAATTAAAACTAGTCAAAGAGCTTATTTCGCATATGACAGAAAAAATCCTTCGACAGTGAATTGTAAGGTAAGATATGAATTCCGTACAAATGGAGATCGAATGAGAAAAAAGTCACTGCAGGTATTAGGTCGAATAATAACATACCCTATATGAGAAGTAAGAACAGAGCGATAGAGGTGAAAACTTTTCTGACCCGCCCATGTTCAATAAGACAAATTAATAACTTCGTGTTTATTTATAAATGCGACAATAATTATTAACATCTAACAAATTTGGCAAACAGCATTTCAAATTTAGTTTGTGTCTAAATGACTAACACACGCGTAAAACATGCTGTATTGAAAATAATCACAGCAAACGTTCCAATTTCGAAATAAGTCTCAATAATAATTGTAATACGGTCCGAATTCTAAATTCAAAATTTTAAATTGAGTCGCGAATCACAAGACAACGATGATAGGAGTCGGCCGTTTGCGGCCAGTATCGATTTTCCGTCCGCCCCCAACTTAGTTGACAAAGGCAGGTTCTTAAGGCAAATGAGATGCACCCCAAAGAATATTATGGGCAGACATCGCTCCACTATCGCTGGATGTACTGTTGTGCGCAGATATCCTCATATCGGCCCTTTATTGATCTTACCGAACGGATTTCGCTCGAGCTTATTAAACCGTTACCAGTCCGCGACTGTTTTTATTGGTTGCCATGTTTGTTTACGTTTGTTTCTGTAAACGTTAAATATTTACATTTCGTTTCTACTAACGTTAATGTTACGTTCGTGTGGACCAAATCGGTTTCAAAATCGACATGTTCTCTTTGTTGCGGAAGAGCTTCTGTTTCACAGATGTATATTTGAGTGAATATTTTCTACATTACAATTGAAATATAAACGCAGATAATTTTCATTTGCATTAATTATTAAGGAATTATAAAATAAATACGCCAGATTACTGATTTGACAACGACCTATGTAGTCGAGGTTTCTAGGTACTCTAAGGTCTCCGGTTCGAATTCCACTGGGAGCAGATGTTAGTGTGATATTTATAATTATAAATATATGATAGATCCCATAACACAATCCTTACTTTGGGCTACAGTAATTGATGTAAGTTTAAAAAAAAAGTTTGTTTTATTTCTATGTAGGGTCACATTCATCAGTGAACAGTGTCTGGTTATTTTAAGTAAACAACATAGCTTGCAATATATTTACATTAAAAAAGCAACAAATCGTTATACTAATATAAACGACTAAAAATTTTCCACAGCTCGGTACCATAAAACTATTGTAGCTGACTTTTAGTGGAGCTGCGAGACCGACAGCAATTTCGTTCATCACATGACGCGCCATGATTTACAACACTCTTCATTATCAGGTTTTATCTAAAATCTAGCACAAAATTCAACTGTAAATTTTATTAAACGACGAGTGATATCAAAGAAACATATTTTTTTACTCTGTTTTACAAGCTTTTATACATACTCGTACGTATACTCTTTTCCGTGGGGGTAGGTAGAGATTATAGATATACATTTACAACGATCCAAACATACCCTGGCTTCCTCGTCTTCATTGATTAATGGAGTTCTTCGTTGATATTGAAAGTTAGTGTTAACTCCAAATCTCAAAAATAAATCATTGATCATAACCACGACCACTTTCCAACAATAAGGTACACACCGTATATAGGACCGCATTATCGCTCGGTCACTCGCCGAAATCCGCGCGCAAATAAAACACGCCGTGCCCGATCAATGGCGCTTACCTTTATTTATTTACGTGATGCAGAATACATTGCGATAATGCATCCGTTTGATCCTCATGCAAAGCGCATGCAAATGCGGGCGAAACAGGGGGCGTAATGCTCTTAATACGGCCGCCATTAAAATTTCAAAATAAAATAGATACATAAAAATATTCAAATTCGCTAAGCCTTATCTGGGAATCACGCGTGCTTGCGCGCTGCGCGGGAAGCTTTGCAAATGGCCGACGGAATGCCTTCCTTTGTAGGAAACTGTGTTAAAGTGCAAGTCTGTTGAATGATTCGTTATTTAAAATGTTTTCTAACGGGTGGATTTTGGGTTAATAAAAAAACCTATTATCAAAATAATTTCAACCGCATCTGTGCTTGCGGCCACAGTATTTTTATCATGTGATATATTGGCATACAAGCAGACTTAGTGATGGTAGCCATATAAGTGGCTATACTCATCTATAGTATTTGTATGTATTTTTAATGATCTGATCTGATTTAACGATGAATTTTATGTGTTAGATGTCTGAAAACCCAGAAAAAACAGGTTATATTAATAGTTTGTAATTTTACTAAATTTTAATAGAAATCCATTTCAACGAAAACCCACAAAATTTTTATGAAATCTGTACTTGTAATAAATCTGTAGAGAGGTCAATTCTGCACATGAAATATATTTTCAATGTGATGATGATGCCAATAATGCAATCAGTAATATTTTTGTCTGTCTGTCTGTATAACCGTTATAGAAACAAAAACTACTCGACGAATTTTAACGAAACTTGCTACAATTATTTTTCATACTCCTGAGCTGAATAGGAGCAGAACAGTGAAGGGAAATGTTGGGAAAACGGAAGAAGTTACTCCATTTTTTAAGCTTCCGCCGCGTATGCAACCTTAATGGTTAAAGCTACACAAAAATCGTGTATTACGGAAATGTTCTCCTTAAAATTATGTAAAAAATATCCCACAAAACCATATGACTATCTTGTATGATTGACTTACAATAACACATGTAACTGTAAAACATGAAATTTGAAGAATAATTAAAAATGCTACCTAAAATTACGAAGTCGTGGGCACAGCCAGTTATATAACTCGGTGCTGTGACACTGGTCCACAAATTGGAAGATTCGCAGGACCCGGGGGTCGATCCTACCATGAACCAATATGTTATAGTTTTTCGAATTTCATATGTATATATTAATGATGTGATGGATATCCGTATCCGTATCCGTATCCGCGGATATCCGAGGCAAAAGAATGATTCGTATCCGTAAAACAAAACAAAAAAAAGACCTTTTGTTATATATGTTACGTCGTCAACCAATCCGCCCTGGGTCAGTGTGGTTGACAAAAGGTAAGCTTATAGGTAAGCTTAAAGGTACAAAAGGTAAACTTAAAGGTATTCGGATAAAATAAAAGTTCTCTAGGAGGTAGACTCTGTACCAGGGTCGTCTGCATGGGTACCTCCGTCTTACCTATTTCCGCCGCCAAACAGCAGGGTTCGCTTTGCTGTGTTCCGGCGTGAAGGGTAAGATAGGCAGTGAAATTACTGGGTACTGTGACTTTACATCTTATGTCACAAGTTGGCAACGTACACTGTGGTTCTTATGAGGTTTGCAGATTTGCTGCGAATCTCGTGGGAACCACATGTACTATAGGCGACTGTTACCACTTACCATCAGGTGGGCAGCCTGCTTGTTTGTCAACTTTAGCAATATAAAAAAAATAAAAAAAGCTTGTACCCCTAGTGGGGACGATTCTAAGCTGTTACGTTTCATCAAGACAATGTAAGTATGACAAGAGAAATCTAAATATTAGAAACGAGGTGATGACATGTGCACAGATTGTAAAAAAATAACTGACATAAATCTGTAGTGATACATTGTAATAAATTTGTAATTTACATTGAAACATTTCCCAAAAATCTATGAAAGAATATCACAGTGAGATACAACGAGAAAGCGTCAATGATATAGGTATGTAGAAATCGCAAATGATAGACTGTTAAAAAAGAACAAGCCCGGTATGTGTCACTTCCATTATGGTGCAGATGCGCGTGGGCAAACGCAAAGACGAACGCGACCATAAACTCTAGACGTCGTCGAAGCAAAGACAATCCTTCACACAAACTACGCCAAACTGCTTACTCAATAAAAAAGAAAAACAAAAAGCAATATAATAAATTATTTAAATATTAGGGATTAAAGCACAAAATTGCTGTTTTCTATGGAAATCTCAAGGAATTTGTGTTATTTCATACTAATTATTTCCTCATATAGGTATTTGATAACTAAAAGAGAAAATTTTACAAAATTTTTTCACACACGTCAACAGACATTAAATTAAGTAATAACGTAAAGTTGTGAAGGCAAATAAATTAGCTGTCATATACGTAGTAATAAATCCTTACTAATATTATAAATCGGAAAGTTTGTTTGTTTGTTCCGCTTTCACGCCGTAACTACTGAACCGATTGCTTTTAAATTTTGCAGACGTAAAGATAAAAGTCCGGATTAAATAATAGGGTACTTTTCGAAAAATCGACAGATCCCACGGGATGCGCAATAAAGGCTTCGCTCAAAAACTACTGCACAAGTTTTCATGCGGTTTTCATCAATAGTTAAAGTGATTCTTGAGCAAGGGTTCGCGGTATTTTTTTATCTCGGAAAAACGGATAGTCTCACGGGAAACGCGATAAAACCTTCGCGCCATAAACCGACTTCTACGCATATGTAGCCGTGGGCAAAAGCTATGACCCTTAACCCTCTATAGACCCAATCCCGAAATCCACGCGTGCGAAGCCGCGGGCAGAAAGCTAGTAAATAAATATTTCTTATATTTACACCAATTAACCTCATTTCAGCCAATAGACGCCCACTGTTGGACATAGGCCTCCCCCAAGGATCTCCACGCAGATCGGTCCTGCGCTGCAAGCGTCCAGCGATTTCATAGCTTAGGACGAACATCATTACATTACGAACTAAATTAATTATTTAGTAATATATTTTACGAGTTTGCGGTTATGATAAAAACAAAAATTCAATAAACATATACTTTTTAAGCATTTGCATGACTTTTTTAAGAATTAAATCGACAATGACCGTAACATTTATAATAACTATATATTTCATTCTGTTTAATGCAAATAGAATCCTAAGTAAAAGTTGTAAGCAATCGAAAACGCTGTAACAGTCTTCTTTGATAAGAACTCGGAATCACCTCACTAAAACAACCACTGCGTTCATCATCTTTATTGCCACATTTGTCCCAACACGCGTACACAGCGAGTGATTAAAAATACACGCGGGAAAAATACGGCGCAGCGTCAGTGCAAGCGATTAAAATCTATCAGCAGCAACGGTGAGGGAAATTAGCATTCATATCACGCGCGGTCCGGCCAGCTATCGCCGGCGCCGGACCGACCTGCGGCTGGGAAAGTACGTTCGAATCATTGTTATACCTTTATTGTTATCATACTGCTCTCCTCATGTTAGTAAGCAATTGATTGATCTCCATTCATTCTTAGTTTATACCTTTATTGTTATCATACTGCTCTCCTCATGTTAGTAAGCAATTGATTGATCTCCAATCATTCTCAGTTTATACCTTTATTGTTATCATACTGCACTATTCATGTTAGTAAGCAATTGATTGATCTCCATTCATTCTTAGTTTATATCTTTATTGTTATCATACTGCTCTCGTCATGTTAGAAAGCAATTGATTGATCTCCAATCATTCTCAGTTTATACCTTTATTATTATCATACTGCACTATTCATGTTAGTAAGCAATTGATTAATCTCCATTCATTCTTAGTTTATACCTTTATTGTTATCATACTGCTCTCCTCGTGTTAGTAAGCAATTGATTGATCTCCATTCATTCTTAGTTTATACCTTTATTGTTATCATACTGCACTATTCATGTTAGTAAGCAATTGATTGATCTCCATTCATTCTTTGTTTATACCTTTATTGTTATCATACTGCTCTCCTTATATTAGTAAGCAATTGATTGATCTCCATTCATTCTTAGTATATACCTTTATTGTTATCATACTGGTCTCCTCATGTAAGTAAGCAATTGATTGATCTCTATTCCTATTGTTATCATACCTTTATTGTTATCATACTGCTCTCCTCATGTTAGTAAGCAATTGATTGATCTCCATTCATTCTTAGTTTATACCTTTATTGTTATCATACTGCTCTCCTCATGTTAGTAAGCAATTGATTGATCTCCATTCATTCTTAGTTTATACCTTTATTGTTATCATACTGCTCTCCTCATGTTAGTGCAATTGATTCACATGACATTTCCAAGTATGTAATAAACCAATAAAACCTTCTTACATTTTCGTACCTGAAAAGGTAAAATGTTATAATTAAAATAATATTTGTGAGCAAAAAATATTTCTAAATTTTAGTTCAATAGTTTGTAAGTCTATTGATATAACCATTTATATCCTCTATTTTTAACCCCTGTAGGGTTAATTTTTTAAGAAACTTTGAATGTTCTATTACATCTAAACAAAAGCCTTATATTTAGGCTAGTTTCAAATTTGTAGCATTTTTAATAGTTTTAGAGTCAGAGGTCCTCACATTATGGTGTTTAATTAATTTTATTTTACCATAGAAACCTAAGTGACACAAATAATAGTACATTATTGTAAAGGCCGGGAAATAGGCAATTGCAGGTCGAGTATGAGTTTGAAGGCCGAGCCGTAGGCGAGGACTTCATCAATACGAGACAGGCAATTGCCCTTTTTCGCCGAGGCATATATAGTGCTTTTCTCAAAAGAATGCAGGGAAATAAATCATACTTTTTATAATATATGTACATTTAATTTATATTAAAAGTCACATTAGTCATATTGGGGCAATTACTAAATGAAAATGTTATTGATTTCCCCGGTACATTTATGTTTGTTTGTTGAACTTCTGATGAGGTTTGCAGTTGGGTATTGGATGTAGTAGTAGATGGCTGAATATGCTGTTTTGAGGTGGATGGCTGTGGACTTAGATGTTGGCAAGTGGTGAGCTGGTGAGATTCTGTTTCCGAATTAGGTTGCAATGTGAAGTTTTGATTTATTTTATTATTTATATCAGTTTTGTTTTCAATTGAGTCCTCGATATAGCTTTCAGCCACTTTATCGGACTTCCAGCCTCCGTGTCTTTTCAGAGTCGTCAGATTCGCTCCAGAATCAGCCAAAAGAGTGGCTGAAGACCTACGGAAACAATGGCCAGTGTAACATTCAGGATTTGTCAAGTTTAAATAAGTTGCTATTTCTTTAGGTATTTTAGCTATTTTGTGTCTCCCAATGACCTGCTTTGTGCACTTCCCTTTTTGATAGTTAAGAAAAAACCTATCTGAAGTTGTGTTCGCTGGACGAAGATTATGATATTTTTTTACAATTGTTAGGAACTGTTCTCGAACTACAAAAATCCGGTCAATCTTTGTTTTAGTGTCGCGCAATGTTATTATTGCTTTGTCATCAAGAAATTCTATGTCTCTTGTGGTAATATTATAGAGTTCGATACTTCGACACGCACCGTTAACGCCTAATATCATAACAACCTGTAACAAACAAAACTAAATATCAATACAGCCACAGACAGTATATTTAATAAGACATATAAATCCTGTGTATCAAAATTCATCCAAATGCATCCAGCTATTTTGACTCAAATAATAAAATATTTACCTTTGACGCTAAATATATATCATCTGGGGCTTTAAATAAAAATTGCTTTATATTTTCGCTAGTAAAAATCTTCGATTTTTTGCATTTGAATCCGGTCGATTGTCGTTTAAGAAAAGTAGTTAAATTTCCATAGTTTTTCAAGTTAATGCCGTTTTTAACATGAACTGTACATTTTAGCATGGAATAAATTGCCCATAATGTAGATGGCTTTTTAGTTTTAGCAATCTCATTAAAATACGCCAAAAACACTGTTTCGGAGAAAATATTCACTTTTTTCTCGTTTTTCCAACTCATAAAACTTCATAAACTTTCATATATTTTTCTTTAGACTTCTCTGGAAGTAGGTTTTCCATTGCCAATTTGGCTTCTGATCTTAAATCTGGTGGAGTACAGTCAATTTCCATTTCACTCTCTAAACCGTCGGAACTCATTTTAGGTAATTAATAAATTTAATTTTATTTTTAATAAGAATAAATGAAGACGAAATTTTTAGCTTTGCCGCCAGTTTTCTATTTATCACCTGTGTCGAAAGGCAAACGTATTTATGGCCATAAACCCACGTGAACGCTATTTGTACTAAGCAAAGAGACCTTTGGTATGTCAAGAATAATAAAAGAGGTCCAACCAAAGAGTACTTACACGCCGCCGCGCCGTTTCATACAACATTGCTGGAGCGTTGTATTCGTTCCAAATTCAAAAATCGCGCCTGCAATGGATTTTCATATAACTTTGCTGGAGCGCTGAAACGTTCCAAATTCAAAATTTTTCCTCGTCCGTAAATTCAATACTTCGTGTGCTCCTTTATCGAATATAATGACAATATTACCAAGCATGTTTGAGAAAAATACATTATTTAGTAGTATATAATATTCTTGAAATTAATTAAAAAAATTTAAATTCTATCTTTTTATAATTTTTATAAAAATAAATAAAAAAATACTTTATTTAACTTTAGTTATTATATATTTATATAAAAAAAACAATAACAAGCTTTTTTATTCTTAAACTGAGCGAATATTTAATTGAACAAGCGCCAGTTCCAAACTAAATTCGAAGCTCGCGCCGTACATAGATGTGAATGGGTCCAGGTAATTATCAAAGTTCTCCCGGATCGAGCACAAAGCCCAGCGGGTTGGTTTGGCTGGGAGACAGGTGTGTATTCCGCTGATGATTGCCTACACCGTACGATTTGTGCGCAATCCGACTAATATGTACTACTCTTTAATAATACTTTACAATAATATATCTTATATATTAAAATAACAAATAGGCTACAATTTATAAATATGGTGTCCGCGAGTTCTAGTTCAATACGGCCTTATGCGAATTAGTTCAATCATAATCGGCATAGACTGTGACACGTCCTTAGTAACCCTCCTAAACAATTAAAGCAGGAGCTTCAAGATCTGCTTGCAGCGGTGTCGGAGCCGTCACATCCCTTCCCATCCTCGTCTCGGCAGCCAGAAGGCTGCTTAGCTACCATCCCAGCGACCCGTAATATTCCCATCAATATTACGGGTCGCTGGCGGGTGCGACGCAGTTCGCGCCCGTGGAGGCGACCCGGGAGGGTCGAGCCACGTTGATTCGTCAGGAGTCCGACATAATCACAAGGCAGTTGCTTGCGGTGCTATCCATGAGGATTCTTAGTCTTTCCTCTACAGAGGGGAAAAAAAATGCAAGTCCGTCTGCACCGCTGGTAGATTTTTTCCTACTTTCTTGATAACTACCGCCATATTTTTTTGAAAAATCACACATTCCTTACTAATATTATAAATCTGAAAGTGATTTTGTTTGTTTGTTTGTTCCGCTTTCACGCCGTAACTACTGAACCGATTGCTTTGAAATTTTGCAGACGTAAAGAAACAAATTCGGATCAAATAATAGATTAAATAATACTTTTTATCTAAGTAATCCGTTATAAAATTATTATTGTTAGAAACTTACCAACTGCGTATAGATAAATATTACGAATTAAAACTTTTATTTTTATTATGAGACCTATATGTGGATATTATGTTTATTATGAGACTGATATGTAGATATTATGTTTATTATGAGACTGATATGTGGATATTATGAGACTGATATGTGTATATTATGAGAATGATATGTGTACATTATGAGACTGACATGTGTAAATTATGTTTATTATGAGACTGATATGTGGATATTATGTTTATTAAGAGACTGATATGTGGATATTATGTTTATTATGAGACTGATATGTGGATATTATGTTTATTATGAGACTGATATGTGTACATTATGAGACTGACATGTGTATATTATGTTTATTATGAGACTGATATGTGGATATTATGTTTATTAAGAGACTGATATGTGGATATTATGTTTATTATGAGCCTGTTAATTTTGTATCACTGGAGATATTTATAAAATTTTACATGACGGCAGGAAAAAAAATTGACTGTGTAAAAATAACATTAAATTTTAACTAAAAAGAAACATAATATGATATAAAAAAAAAACAATAATTCAATTCTAACTATTCCGCATAATCAAATATTAAAATTGCTAACACCGGTTAAATATATTTATTACGGAGGGTAATTCATTTTTTCCCATTCCGAGTTAGAATTTATTTGTATTTACTACTGGAGTTATTTAGTTTCTTTTCAGTTCAATTTTAATGCAAATAAAAATATAAGAACAAAAATATTTATTTTTCTTGTATAAATAATACATCTGGCGTGTAATGAAGTAAATAGAAAATCCGCAGAACATTATTTTTTATCAAAAATAATGGTCATACACAAATAAATACGTACATAACTCATAAAAATAGAATTGTCTAACAAGAACCATGCAATTTCAAATTAACTAAATATTTTTGACGTCAGTTGAAAAGCTTTCATGAAAGGAATAGTATTTGTAAACTGTTCGTACTTGCTTCTAGCGTTTTACGCACTTGCCCCAGTGAATTGTTATACATCTTATCAGAAGTGAAGCAACTGCAATATTTTATGGCGCACCTTCTCAGCTTTGTCGGCATTAATCTCCACACGTCGCGTTAGATCTTCATAAATCAGCCGGCGACCCTAGCGGCCATTTTTCAATCGCGCATCTTTTACCATTTGATCTAAATTATCTACATTTTGATCACATTAATTGTTTATGGAGTGCTTTTGCATTTTTGTGTTTGCTTTCTTATGAATAACTAGCTGGTGGTCCCGACATGCTAGTTTCCGTCGCCGTTCTACGCGACACAACATTCATCCTCATCACCTAAGTAGACGCTTGGCAGTCCACCACAGTGCGTTTTTACAGGAATTTTCTGCCACGCTGCGACAATTCATTCCACAGTTTAGTAGTAACTGTGGAATGAATTGTCGCCTGCAGTATTTCCGAACCGATGCTATATCGGAACCTTAAAAAAAAGAGTATATTTCAATTATTGGGTGTTTATGGGCAGCGGAAAGATCCAACTCGCCTGGGCAGCGTTTGTTAAGCTACACGGCATAATCTCGGCCCATCTACCGCAGTGCCTCAAGACCAAAGTCTTTGATTCGTGCGTGTTGCCAGTGATGACATATGGAACAGAAACCTGGCCACTCACAATGGGCCTACTAAGGTGGCTCAAAGTCACCCAGAGGGCAAAGGAGAGGGCTATGCTCGGAGTTTCTCTGCGTGATCGAATCAGAAATGATGAAATCCGCAGAAGAACCAGGGTCACCGACATAGCCCGAAGAATTGCGAACCTTAAGTGGCAGTGGGCGGGGCACATTGCTCGCAGGACTGACGGCCGTTGGGGCGGAAAGGTTCTGGAGTGGCAGGCATATGCTGGACACCGCAACGTTGGTAGACCTCCCACAAGGTGGACCGACGATTTGGTGAAGATCGCGGGAAGGCGCTGGACGCTTGCAGCGCAGGACCGATCTGTGTGGAGATCCTTGGGGGAGGCCTTGTCCAACAGTGGGCGTCTATTGGCTGAAATGAAAATGGGCAGCGGTTATGACTTACCATCAGGTGATTCGTTTGCTCATTTGCTCTATGCTATAAAAAAAACATCCCAATCAAATTCAAATAATTTGTTCTCAATTCCATACTCTATATCTAAGAAGAAAATTATAGAAAAGAGAGGGAGAGACACTGTGACGATTACTTGTCAACAAATAAAGGCTTGTGGTAATCTGCTATTAAAAAGAAGTTGGTAAATCTCCCTGGTTTGTTAAATTTAAATTTTCACGTTCGACTATTTAGTCGACATTTTTATACGATTATTATTAGATTAAGATCCGGACATGGAAGATTTAATGCACATTTGTACAGAAGGAAAATGGTTTCTTCAGCACGCTGTAATTACTGTTCCTATGAAGACCAAACTTTGGATCACCTTATACTAAATTACTCGAAATTTAATATTGAACGCCTTATTTTCTTGGATCAGATATTAAAAGTTTTTTTAACCCCTGATAAAGTCCCGTGCACTGTCCAAGCAATGTTGGCTTATCCAGATATATATATATATACCGATATATCAGTTTTTGACTTCAACCTACTGTAATATATAGAAAAGAGAATTAAAATAAGATAAAAGAAGAAGACACTAGAAGAAGTTGTGTATGGAAACAGAAGTATAAGAATAGAAATAGAATAGTGTGAAACAGAAAACTAAATACTAATGACAAGGCAGCATGGTCCCAAGACCGTTGCCTTAAATCAACAACAAAAAACATCCTCATACTTCGGACAATTCACGCAGCCTTACAAATTGTAGCCTATATGTTATTCTAATCTATAAGCTATATTATTGTAAAGTTTCGTAAAAATCCATTCAGTAGTTTTTACGTGAAGGAATAACAAACATACATCCATACATACAAACTTTCGCATTTATAATATTAATGGGGATTTTTGAGTATTAAATTCAGATTTATATCTAGCTCATTGCAGTAAAGAAACGTACAGAATTATTGAAACGTATCTTGAGAAATGTTTCAATATTTGCCGGAAACTACCTAGTTCTCCTATTACTAAGTGAACGACACGACTTTTCATCCGATGCGACACATTCAGATGTCGTCATATGTAAATGCTGGAATGCAGAAAGTTAATGCGTTTCATCAAACCGATCATGCAATTCACCTTTTAATATGTGAATTTTCTACCTGTTGCCATTCTTAATATCGTGCAAGAGCTATTGTATGCTTATATTTAGTACTAGCTGTTGCTGCTGCAAATTTGATTACCATAAAAACAATTCTAGTGAGTTAACAATTAAAAGATAGACATATACAGTCGCGGACATTTTTTTAGATCATTTTAAGAGGAACAATTTTTTTGGTATCTAGAACCGTTTTCGCAGTGCACGCAACGGAAGTCCTCTAAGATGAATAATTTTCCCCACCACATTTTCCATTATTTCTTGGCTCCTATTAGTCGCAGCGTGATGTTATGTAGCCTAAAGCCTTCCTCGATAAATTGGCTATTCAATAAAAAAGATTTTTTCAATTCGAACCAGGAGTTCCAGAGATTAGCGCGTTCAAACAAACAAACAAACAAACTCCTAAGCTTTATAATATCAGTATAGATTTATTGTAATAGCAGCAACAGAAATATCTGTGAAAAGGACATTGCTCCGGCTCCATACATGTTCTGCCTAAGAACAGTTCGAATCAAAGTGACTTTATAAACTCTTAAAATTATATGGAATCCTATGAAATAAGTTTTCACGAACGGATACTTCAGGAAACTAAAATAATTATGAAAAAAGTTAATATTATGAGGTTATAAATAAAAAATAACCAACCTTGCGTGAAATATAAGAGTAGTAATATCAAAGTAATATTAACAATACTATGTACAGCTATATATGTTCTCTTCTAGAACTAGGGTAGAAAATCACAAAAGAAACGATAGTCGCAAAGCAATCAAAAATTGAATGAAACGGAGACAGATAAGGTATGAAGTACACCAGTGTTGCCAATTACGAAAACTATAATACTCGAATGCCAAGCTAGAAATTCGCGATTTCGCTTAAAAATTACATAATACTAGTTTTTTTCTAGCTAGTCAATTTAGGTATTTAAATGAATAAAGTGTTATCAACTAATTTGAATAACCGACTTCAAAAAGGAGGAGGTTCTCAATTCGATCCGTATTTACCGAAATCGCGAAAACTTCCGGAACTGGCAGCACTGGCTGACGGAAAACATTTTATACGGCATCAATAATTGTGACCCAACTTTTTATTTGGAATTTATTTATTTCAAGTGTCCGTGGAATACTAAAATATGTTACAAATAATATAAAAATAAATTAAAATTAAAGTATAATTTATATTCACATCGGTTCTTAGGCCAAAATTGAACAATGTTCTTTCAACCTTCTAACTAACACGGTTCGTGAGATATAACCAGGTGGCGGACGGATAGACAAATAGACTGATAGACGGACGGACGGACAACCAAGTCTCAGTAATAGGGTCCCGTTTTATCTATATATATTACGCAGTTTCCAACGACCAATTCTAAGCTATTTCAGAAGCATCAGGGTATCCTATGTCAGAGGGTGTGACCAGTCAAGTCGTATTTCCTTATCGCGCCGGCTCATAAAGGGATCACACTCTGACAACTGCGCCTCATCGAAAAGACATCAGCGCGCGTGAAATAAAAGGTGTTATTTCTAACCTTCTGCTTGCTAAGACTCGAAGACGCGGCTCGTATTATAGCGGAAAATTACATTAAAAGGTTTGCAATTGAAGAATCTTGTATTAGTTTCAGATGTGACTTATAATTATTTGGATAATAAATAAATAATAACAAAAAATAAATATTTGTTACACTTACACCAATCAGCCTAGCCCAAAGTAAGCTCTGTAAGGCTTGTGTTATGGGATCTAGGGTAACGGATAGACATACATATATTATACATATATAAATAAATTTGGTAGAAATATATTATAACAATATGACTAAGGTACAAATGTTCTCACTTATCACGCAAACAGCGCCCCCTCTTTTTTTTTTCGAGGGGAAATGCATATTTTGCACCTTGACACCGCTCTGGCTAGGCGCGGCCGTGTGTGGGGCTCTCCGGTCTGACAGGACCGGCCTACCCACTAAAACCCCCCTGAGTTCTCTAGGCCCATGCGGGGCACATGACGGGGTCGCGATTCTACCGCCATAAACAGCTGCCCCCACTGGGACTCGATCTCGAGGCCTCAGGCGACACCTTGAAACCGGTATGCCAACACAGTACATATACGTCCCCACCGAGGGGTCAACCACGCTGGCCCAGTGCGGTTTGGTTAACTCCATACACCTTTGAATTTCTCATCAGGTGTATGCAGGTTCAATCACTATGTTTTCCTTTGCCGCAGGAACGACAGATAAATATAAATATGTTGCGTCATCGATCTCCTTTTTAAATCTTTCCATCGTTTGAGCTTCGGTCACAAAAATAATTAGCAATGCCGTTGAATTACGAAATACTTGACGACTATTCGTAATAATAAACGCGAAATTGATTATGATCTAAGAGATGTTTATCGATTTAAAAGGTGACGATCTCAAGATGGCGTTCAGGAATTCCACCTTTCGTAACATCAGTCCAATTCCCCACTACATGAAATGTCAACAAAACGTCACTTCCTCTAGCTACGCCACCTATGATTTCACTTAGGAAACATTTACCTGACGTTTTAAATGAAACCAGAAAATAATCATTGCAATGCTGCGACAAATCGATCCTCCAAATCATCCGATCTGTAAAAAGGGTCGAGAAATATATTATTTCTTTTATCTGACTGCGCCAGAAACAAAGTTAATATTTTCAAGAGTATGTTTGTTTGTATAATTGTTTAGAACGCTCTGCGTCCATTTAGCTTGAGCGGTATTATTACTTTCGCATCTCTCAAAACCTCTCCGCTAAATTCGCAGTCTTGACCAAAAACTATTACCGGATGTCATCTGGGGGAAGTCGGTAGGCGGTGTCGATGGTCAGCAAAACAGCTAATACGTATAGATTGATAAGTCCGCCCTTTGGCGTGTAATCTGGTTCGTTATTTAAGTTTCGTTTCTTACAAGCCAGTGAGGTGGCCGGGGGACGTTATCGTCCTGACGCTTTGTCAATTAAGGGATAATATATATCTGTTCAGACAGAGGTAATCCTTAGTGTAACAACTGAATCAGATTTTTTCGTCATATTACAAATGGGGCTAGTAAAATAAACTTGCTTTGTACGTATGCATTAAGTTATGTACTTGTAACTCTTAAGCATTTGTATCCTTACTAATTAATATCGGTCGGTCAGTAGCACATTTACGCCAGTAGTGAAATTTGGTACGAAGATAGTCTAAAGCAGAGGTTCCAAACTTTTTTGTGTCGTAGACTCTTTGCTATGTTTTCGGTTTTAGGTAAACCCCCTACTTACCTGATACCTTGAACGCCTACACCCTATAACTTGCAAAATTTTATAACAATCTTATATATAAAAATGAATCGCAAAATGTGTTGGTAAGCTCATAACTCAACAACGCCTGGACCAATTTGGCCAATTCTTTTTTGTTAATGTTCGTTGAAATTCAAGGAGGGTTTTTACAATGAGGAAAATTCGAATAATTATCGGAAATACCCTAAAAACAGCCCATTTATTTTCCCATGCAAACGTTTTCTAACTAAAACGTACAGTCGAATTGAGCTTTATTGTTATTGTATAAAGTTCATATTGCACGCACTCACTGTTGTCTAAGCAATGAAGGTGTGTTCCTAACATCAAAGAGTCAATTTGCGCTTTATTAACGCTACATATAGTTGAAATTCAATCATATCTATCAAAACAGTGTGCGTGCGTGCGTTGGAGCACAGAATACATCGTTGGAGGATTTAATGTCACGTTCCAAAATTGAATAGCCACAAAATGTAATAGGTCATTTAGACTTTTTTTGCGATTTGGTTGGCTATGCGACATTATCTATAAAATAATTAGGAACAAAAAACTGCCACTGTACAAATCTTTTTGACAGGACGAAGTCTGTCGGGTCCGCTAGTTTATAATAAATTTATTACTGCATTGCTACTTTTATAAATAATGTTGTCTTTATATTTGCAGATATTATAATATAAGTAAATAGGTATTATCTGTGTCAAAATCAAAATCAACTTTATTCAAATATGACTTTATAGAAAGCTCTTTAGAATCGTTCAAATTTTTTTCCTACCACCCATTCAGGACGTATATTTTAGCTGATAAGAAGAATGGGCGCAAGAAACTTATCAGCTTTATCAAAAGTAATAACAACATCTATACTAATATAATAAAGCTGAAGAGTTTGTTTGTTTGTTTGTTTGAACGCGCTAATCTCCGAAACTACTGGTGCGATTTGAATAATTCTTTTTTTGTTGGATAGTCCATTTATCGAGGAAGGCTATAGGCTAAATAACATTACGCTATGACCAATAGGAGCAAAGACAGAGCGGTAAATGTGTAAAAAACGGGGAAAATTATTCATTTTTGAAGGCTTTCTTTGCGTGCGCTGCGAAAATGGTTCAAGATACACAAAAAATATGTATGAAAGAATTATTCCTCTATACATGATCTAAAAAAAAGTCCGCGACGGCATATGTCTATCTTTTAAGGTTTAGTCACAATGACCGTTTTTATGGTACCAAATTTGGTCGAAATAATTTGTTTAAGTTGTATCAACATAATAATACTAAAAATTCTGCGGAAACTCGACCATTCCGAAAATCCCGCAAGAACGGGAACTATGTGGGAAAAACCAAAAATCTGCCGGAAGTCACTATTCCACGCGGACGAAGTCGCGGGCAAAAGCTAGTTTAGAATAAATTATGTCGTTATCATACAATGTACATATGGGTTTACAATTTATACGGGTCAACAAATATTTACAATTTAGAATGTAATATCTTCAAATCACCAAGCATTGACTTTGTAATAGCCCTTACTCATTAGCGTCTTTTTAACGTGTACTTTGAACTTATGAAGAGGCAATGTATATTGAGATCTATTATCGTAGACCCCATTTTCATTTCATGGACCCCCAAATTTTTTCCCTTGCATAGGGATCAATATAGACCATTTTGGGAATGACTGGTCTAGAGCATGAAAAGGACACACGCTTTACTTTCATACATTTTAATGCAGGAAAGGGGCTAGTAAAGGGTTTCAATAGGGGATGAAAGTTTGTATGACGGACAAGTCAGAAATTTGGCATGGGGATGGTTGCAAACCCAAATATATCTTTCTTTTTAGAAAAATCGATATAATGCGTGCTAAGCCGTGAATGGAATAGTTTTACACATGTGAGGCGTATAAAGGCCATAACGGCGTATAAACGTTGAATAAATATATATTTTATTTAATATATATATATATTTTTCTTACACTCAAATCAATTAGCCCAAACTAAGCTCTGTAAGGCTTGTGTTATGTGCTCTAGGGTAACGGTTAGACATACAAATGATATACATATATAAACATTTTTCATACAAATATATATTAACAACCATGATCAGGGTACAAATGCCCGCATTCATCACACAAACATCAGCCCCCACCGGGATTCGAACCCGGGACCTCAGAGATGGCGACACCTTGAAACCGGTGTACCAACCACTCACCTACGGAAGTTATTACAAAACAAACAATGACCTAAGGTTACCTGGAAGAGATCACTCTTTGTGATAAGGTCGCCCTTTGTACAGTTAGTTTTAAGGATTCATTATCTGTATTTTTTTTTCACTATGGTCGATGTACAAAAATGTTATAAATAAATAAATGACTATAGTTAGTGGATGGTCCCAAAGTCAGTAGAATGACTTAATTATTGCAAAATTCACTCATTCGCATAAAGTGCTGGGTCCTACTTACTACTATTTTTTATATAATTTTAAGAGGAACATTTCCGTTATACATGATTTCTGTGTAGCCTTAAACATTAAGGTTGCACACGCGACGGAAGCTTAAATGGAGTAACTTCTCCCGTTCCCAATATTTCCCTTCACTGCTCTGCTGCTATTGATTGTAGCGTGGTGAAAAATATACTATAACCAGCTCAGGAGTATGAAAAGTAATTGTACATAGTTTTATTAAAATCCGTCTAGTAGTTTTTATTCCTATAACAGTTATACAGACAGACAAAAATTTTACTGATTGCATTTTTGCCATCAGTATCGATCCCTAATCACCCCTTGATAGTTATTTTGGAATTATATTTCATGTACAGAATTGACCTCTAATCAATCTTTAGAGATTTATTATAAACTAGCTTTCTGCCCGCGGCTTTGCCCGCGTGGATTTCGGGATTGGGTCTATAGAGGGTTAAGGGTCATAGCTTTTGCCCACCGCTACATATGCATGAAAGTCGGTTTATGGCGCGAAGGTTTTATCGCGCTTCCCGTGGAACTATCCGTTTTTCCGAGATAAAAAATACAGCAAAACCTTGCTCAAGAATTATCACTCCATCTATTGATGAAAACCTCATGAAAATCTGTGCAGTAGTTTTTGAGCGAAGCCTTTATTGCGCATCCCGTGGGATCTGTCGATTTTTTCGAAAAGTACTTTTATTTAATCCGGACTTTTATCTTTACCTGTGCAAAATTTTAAAGCAATCGCTTTAGTAGTTACGGCGTGAAAGCGGAACAAACAAACAAACTCACTTTCCGATTTATTATATAAGTAAGGATATAAATATAACACACGCATAACCTCGTGTATCCTCTATTTATCCACCCAAAGTTAACACTTCTGTGATTGTGATCCGAGATCGCGCCCTTAACACCAAGTTATCCTGTCCCGCCGCCAAGACCCTCGGCTCCTCGAGATGAGCTGATAGGCGGTTTATGAGCTGCTTCATATCGGGCGGGGGCGGTGCCAAGTGTCAAGAGTCACTTAGATCGCCGATAGTTTGTCGGATGTACAGTGGATCATTTAAGAAGTAAGTCAAACGCAGGGAGTTGGTGCCAATAAATCCGTAGCGACGTTTTTATTGTCGATTTATGCATTAGTTTAAGCATATTTTATTGTTATTTTTTGAACTTATTGACGTTAAACGTCTTTAAAATCGCGTTTCGGCGCGATTTTAAACGGGTAGCAGGTTTAAAAAGAGGACCGTAACGAAAAGGTCTATATCATCGTACCTTAATAATTAAAAAACTATTAGTCTTAGAAACAAAAATGTGGTGTGAATATTTCACTTATATAGTCAGCTCGCTGTTGTGACATTGAGTTTTTATTAAAATACTTAAAACACCGTCAATCTTGTTTTTATTTCAAGCTTTTACTTTAAAAGCGATTCGCTAACATAGACGTTTCACGTTAAAACCAACGGCCGTGTGTTTTATGTTTAATAACGGCATGGAAATATCACTAGTGTTTTTAAAAAACACCGAAGTCGACTTCGTTATCACTACCGTTTTGGTTGTCCATTACAAACGAGTTACACAGACAGTTTGATGAATCTGTTATTTAAATAGAGTCAAATAAATTTCTCTCGTTCAAATAATGTTGAAAAAACATTTCTTTTTATGTATTAAGGACAGGCATTTGGCCTCGATCTCACCTGATGGTAAGTGACGATGAGGTCCGAAGATGGTCCATGCCTGTCCAGATAGTGCCTATTCACTCTTGCCTTGAAAAGGCCCAGTAGCCCTAGACTAAAAGCACGCGCGTCTTTTCTATTCTATTTCTACTATTATAATAGACTGAGCGTTTTCTATCGAAAAATGCTAGACAAAGTGTATCTACTGATAGAATGGCATGTGTCTACCGTGACAGTAGGAAACAGAATAGAAATAGAAAATAATCTACCGCGTTTCGCCTTAATTCCCTTTGCTTAAAGAGAAAAAATGCCATTAGGAAGAACTTCAAAACATTTCAAACGTGCGTACTTCACAATTATTTACCTACATTAATTAGGACTAAATTAAACAAACTTTGGATTTGAAATTGAAAATCGTTGCGTAGACATTTATTTAGAGGTAGGTATGAGATTTACAATTAATCATTACAAAAGCGTGTGTCCGTATTGAATTCAAATTAGCTTTGTTTACTTACGGTTCTTTCAAAATGACATAATATTAATATTTATACAATCAAGATCAAAGTTTATCAAATTAAAGATCCATACAAATATTATAATTGCAAAAATAACTCTTGTCTGTCTGGCTTTCATTCGAAAACTAATGATTTTGATGAAATTTGGTATGAATTAAGTATGAAAATGTCGTCGATTTTGAACCCTCCTTCTACGCCGAATCAATGTTTCTTCGGTATGAGCTGCCCACAAAAGCCTTATCATGTGCATTTTTAGGAATAATTTGGCAAAAACACACTATTTTAAAACAACAAACAAACAATCTATCACCAATCTATTGGGTATGAGCAATCGCTTTGTTGAGTAGAAATAGAATAGAACCGTATCTATTTTTTACGTCACAAACTAAATTTTGTCTATGAATTTGTATGGAACACTTCTACTGTCAAAATAGAACACAGACGAGCGATAGAATAGAAACACAGTTAGCGTCATGTCTGCGAGTTTTCTATCAGCGTCATCAAGTCACGTGACGTATCTACTGGAAATGTCAGTTCCATACATTTTTTATGTTATCTATTATAGAAAACGCAAATAGAAAGGCATTTTGTCTAGGGGGGCAGATTGTATTTATCAGGGCAATATCCGGCGGGAGGGAATTCCACTCCTTTGCTGTGCGCATTATGAAAGTAGAAGCGAAAAGAAGGGAAGCCCAACCGCATTATGAAAATCATTACATGAACTATTTTATATAAACACTCTGTCTAATTTTATTACGTTTGCTGCGCCATCTTCAACATCGCACCATACGTCTCGGAAGTAAAACATTTAGAGACTTAATATCTACTGCAGTGTATTTGATGTAATTGTAATACATTGAATTATTTTTATAAATTGAAATATTAATTAAAACTTACCACATTAAGAAAACATTAATAATTTAAAGACAGGGCAAATTAAAAGTTTTGTAACTAATCAGGAACTTAGTTCTAAGTATTTTTACAACTTTAATAATAAAGTTATGATTTTAATTTATCAAAATATATTCAAACTATTGATTATTCTTTCACAAAATAATTACAATTAATGGAAGACAAATAATAATCATAAAACATTTTTTAATATAGACTCAGAGACTTCATAATAAATACATTTTTATTGTATAAACATTTACTTTCTAATCAAAATCAGCGAGTTAAATATTGAAGTTAAATAAATAAAAGACTTCACGCTAACTAATAGACATAGTAATGCCAGTTACCAACCATAAAAACCAGCAAATAGAGTGACATTATTGGGGTGATTACCGCGTGGTGGGCTCACGGTCCGCCGTCCACAAATTGGTCCCGTAATGGCCGACGAAAAAATTAATTCACGTGTGAAGGAAGTCGCCGCGATTAACTCGTGATATTAATTGTAGAACTGATGGCATGGGCTGATTGAGCGATATTTCAACTGAGACTTTTTTTATTTTTTTTTTTTATTTTTTTTTATAAAACGTTCCTCCACACTAGGATTTTTATCCTGTGTCGTGGGTGCAGTCAAGATAAAACAACATAGATATCTCACATGCATAAACACCCAAACCGGATAATTTTTTTGTAAGTCATACAATATATCTGTCCCGTGCGGGAATTGAACCCGCGACCCGTTGCGTAGAAGCCGATTCCTCGACCCCTGCGCTTTTTTTTTTTTCCTCAGGAGAGGAGGCTGAGAATCCATCATGGATACCAACGCAACAGGCAAGCAGGGATGCGTTGATTATGTCGGACTCCTAGTGCTGTCGAGGCGGCTCGACCCAACAGACCTACCGACTAAACTCAGCCTGAGCCTTTGGTCCTAATGACCCTACTGGCTTATATGGAAGGGGGCCGCACCTCAGGAGAGGTACGGTTAGCGCTGCCCCATGGTGAGGGCATAAGCGCTAGAAGAGGCGCGGTTCTCCAAAGTGGGACCGGCCTGTATTGACTGGGAACCTACTCGTGGCGTAGCAGAAGGCTGCCGAATAAGGGGAGACAAGGGAGGCGACGGCTCAGACGCCGCCGCTCGCAGGTCTAGAAGGTCCTGCGTTAATTGATTAGGGGGGTCGCTTAAGACATGTCGCGGTCTGCGTGTCCTCTGCCAATATGGACTGTTAACCCTCTGCGCTAAACGTGTCGTCATTATATAGTCACGCTTATATAGTTGGTTTTCAAATTAAATACGAAGTGAACTACGATGTGAATATGCTGAAATATAAAAATATTTTTGACATTATATTATCGTCAATACCTTAGAAATTCTTTAGTAGATAAAAGTCTCACCCAAAGCGTACTATTTAGGCCTTTCCTCAATAATCATGCAAAAATAATACAACTGGCACAATCTTTATTAAACCATTTCATTTTCATATTAACTGAAATTAGTAAAAATATTTTCAAATATTGACATTAAGTGTTCAATACTAAAGCAATATATTTTGAGTTTAATTAACAGTGCCATAAGACCATATATTGATTGCTTTCGAACAATTTAAGAATACTTTAAGGAATGCTGCGATATCTTAAAGTAATAAAACGGCAAATATCTCCATTTATCAATAAAGATTTAGAGTAAAGTGATTTTTGTATTCTGAAGCTAAGAAATCTCTTAGTCTCCACAAAGATCGCGTTACACCAAGTGTTTTAAAAATTGATACGAATAATTAGTTGCGAAAGCGACAATGGACACCAAAATCATTGAGCGTTTATCGAAAGACTTAAGCCTTTGCGACTGCGCCGATATCGCAACAGCCTTTGTCACTAGCTCGTAAAGCAACAAACTTTTGTTGCACGCGAGCTAGACCTTCGCGCGCGCATTAACCGCCACAAAGGTGTCGCCCCGACAAAGCGTCCACTTTTGTTTCATTGTCATTATTCGAGGCACGTGGTCGAGAATATTTAATATTTTATTATTGCCATTACGACTTCACGCAGGCCCACTGATAATGCGTTTTGTTCTGAGAAGCGGCTATCTCGCTGGTGTCCGCAAGTTCGAGCGTTGCACAAGGTTGCGTTGTGTCCCCAATTTTCTTTAGTGGATAGTTAACCTAGATGTTGCATTGTTTGTACACTTGGTGTATGAAAGCAACGACCTTACCTTTGAAATTTTAACTGTCATGAAAATAGCAGTAAACTGCTGCTCCCAAAATTAAGCGGCACATCGAGCAATCTCACAATTTGTATCACTGGCTGACCAGGTAAATTTCGTACCACTTAAAAGTCATTGAATAGACAAGAGCTAAGATATATAACAAATAAATCATTTTAAATATTAATATTTGATGTATTTATCTAATTTGTAAAGTCATCTTAATTGATATTTAAAATGTACGTCTGATAAAATGTATGATCGGAGAAACTATTGAAGGCGTAGGGTTCAATTTTTATTAAAAATTATTTTTGTCTATAAACTTTTTGTACATTATATTGCACTAACATTGAAAGTTGCTCCTATTGATGAAAAATTGAAAAAAAAAGAGAATTTTCCGGTAACGTATGAAAAAGATAGAATGATCTTGTTACTAGGAAAGTTATGGACATAAAAGTGGGTAGGAGTGTAGGGAGAGGAAGACTGAAGAAAAGATGGAAGAAGTATGTCTATCCTTTACTCTAGATGCTTTACAAAGCTTACTTTGGGCTAGACTAATTGGTGACCCGTCAACATCGCCTTCAGCGGGCACATCCCACGACACCAGTCCATATTGGCAGAGGACACGCAGACCGCGACATGTCTTAAGCGACCCCCCTAACCAATTAACGCAGGCCTTCTAGACCTGCAAGCGACGGCGTCTGAGCCGTCGCCTCCCTTGTCTCCCCTTATTCGGCAGCCTTCTGCTTCGCCACGAGTAGGTTCCCAGTCAATACAGGCTGGTCCCACTTTGGAGAACGGCGCCTCTTCTAGTGCTTATGCCTCTCCATGGGGCAGCGCTAACCGTACCTCTCCTGAGGTGTGGCCCTCTTCCATATAAGCCAGTAGAGTCATTAGGACCAAAGGCTCATACTGAGTTTAGTCGGTAGGTCTGTTGGGTCGAGCCGCCTCGATTCACCAGGAGTCCGACATAATCAACGCATCCCTGCTTGCCTGTTGCGTTGGTACCTATCCATGAGGATTCTCAGCCTCCTCTCCTGAGGAAAAAAAAAAGCTAATTGGTGTAACTCTAAGGAATATTTATTTATTAAATTAAATATGAATATTATAGTAATATATAGTAATAAGTCATAAATTAATAAAAACTGAATCTCCTCCAATTTTTGTCACTGTACATATAAAATAGAACATTGCACATTTACAATCACGCGGCAAAAGCAATTTCCGAATATTTTTGATTGAGCAGATACGTTCGAGGCAACAATGGTGGTAACGAGCCAACAAAGGAATTAAGTTTAAATTCCACAATCGTGCGGCGATGGCGAAGATTAGCGGGCATCAATCATTTGTCGCCAGCAAGCGGAGCATGGAGCAAATCATAGTCCTGCCGCGTCACACTGACATCCACATCCCGCTGACTGGCCCTTTTGCTATAGAGCTGTAACAATACAGATGAGATGTCGTAGGCAGAGTTGTTAGGAACATTTTATTTGAACGAGGGGACAGCCGCTGATGATCGACTAAAATAACACTCAGAAATACTTTAAACTGCAACTTAATTTTTAACTATCTAATTAGCACGAGAAGTAAGAAAAGAAGGTAAAGATTTATAGTCTTGCCAAAAATAAAAATATATATTTGTCGGTGTTGCCAACAGAGTATTCTAAACTTATTCTCTTTAAAGATGCTTAAGAGACATGTGGACACTATGTTTTGTTTGATTTATACACAACAAAACATCCGCCATTTGGAGTTTCACTGCATACTATTTTTTAACTCTTTTTGTCTTTTAATTATATTTATGTCATATATACCTATTAAACTAAACCAAAAATACTTCCTAGTTAAAATGCTGCGCTAACGAATTTGAATCAAATAAAAAAAGTTTCTTAATTGACACTTCGATTGAAAATAGTTCAAAAAACCGGACAAGTGAGTAAATAGTAGCAGTAGTACGAGTATATTTAATAATTCAACCGAAAGTCGAAATTGCCAAATTTATAGATTTCTTCTGATAGGTTAGTCTTGAATTTTGCTCTATTCATAATATTGGGGTTTCTCTCTGTGATCAAATAAGTAAAAGTAAGAGCTGATGAAAACAGGTAATGGATCTACATAGCCCTAGAATATCAACTCAGATTATCAAACCAGAGGTAACCATGGGAAGGATACATTGCACGCAGGACTGCCACTTGGGGCGGAAAGGTTGTTGGCTGGCAAGCATACCCTGGACATCGCAGTATCGGCAAGCCTCAGAAGACGACCCGACGGCTTATTGAATATCACTGGATGCTAGCAGCGCAGGGTAATCGGTTTCGAGTTCTTTGGGAAGGTCTATATCCAACAGAAGGCTTTTTTGGAACTGAAAGCAGAAGCAAAAAGGGAAGTTTTTCAGCTAAATCAAAATCAAAATTAACTTTTTTCAAATATGTAGTTACCATACAACGTACATATGTGTTTAAAATGTATCTACTGGACAAATAACATTCGATTAGTTTGGACGCTGCATCAGAGACACCATAATGCTTCAGCTTATTTAATAAGGTCTGGTGATCTAGGCAGTCGAAAGCTTTCGACAGGTCACAGAAAATACCAATCGCTTCTGTATACATTCCCAAGTGCTAAAAATGTATTTAACAAGTGCAACTTCAGCATCTATATTTAACAATGGCAAATTGTGTTAACAGATACAACTGCTATTTGAGAATAACTGCAGCCTTGAATCAATTTATTAAAATAATACTGAATACAATACTACCCCCGTTTATATGGTGGGTAGTCCGTCAATAAATCACGAACACATCAATGATTTGCTAGAAACTTCCTCGAATTCCCAAGTCTTGAATACTATACATATATTAAAACAGTTTCGATGTTTTTAATTAATGTTTTACTTAATTTTTTTAACAGCTGTGCAAAGGTATATATGCAGCTCAGTGTTGCCAGAGCAAAAAAAATGTACCTACGATATATTCTTGTTTATCTTTATCTATTTAATTTTGCTAAGCTCGTGTTTAGAGAGCCGACTAATTTGTAGGTACTGTGTGGGTCTTCTTTTACGATTTTTTTTCCTCAGGAGAGGAGGCTGAGAATCCGTCATGGATACCAACGCAACAGGCAAGCAGGGATGCGTTGATTATGTCGGACTCCTGGTGAATCGAGGCGGCTCGACCCACCAGACCTACCGACTAAACTCAGCCTAAGCCTTTGATCCTAATGACCCTACTGGCTTATATGGAAGGGATTTTTTTTTACGATTGTCTTAACATCTATTTTATATTCAAATACGTGTATAGGTACAAATAGTCATTATAGAATGTCAATTCTGGAATACTTAATCATTGCCCGTGCGCCAGCGCAGACACGTTGTGGGAGACAAGTCGACAATGCACAGGAAGTCGACCAAATCGAATTATACGCGCGGACATACCGACTAATTTTTAATACCGCGGCCCCATTGTCTCGACGTGTCGAGGCATTTCATTCGAACTCGTCACGTGATTGTTCACGCAAATGAATAGTTATAGTTTTGGGTTCTGTGTTTTCATTTATAATTTATTGTAATGTCGCTGTTTGAATAACAATTTCATTCAGCTTTTGTTTAATGTTTGGTACTTAAGTTGTGTGTTTACTTTTTAGTATTCCGTGCCCAAAGGGTAAAAACGGGACCGTATTACTAAGACTGCTATATCTGTCTGTCCATCCGTCTGTCTGTCACCGGGGTGTATATTCGAACCGTGATAGCTACATTTGAAATTTTCACAGATGTTGAATTTCTATTGTCGCTATAAGAACAGAGTAAAAGAAATCTATACTAATATTATAAAGAAGTAAAGTTTGTGTGTTTGTATATTTGTTAAATCATAAGGGGTAATCTCGGGATCTACTGAAGCGATTTTAAAAATTCTTTCACCAATAGAAAGCCACATTATTGCTGAGTGTCATAGGTTATATAAAAATCGAAAAATAAAAAGGCTTTATAGTTATAAGAATAACTATAGTTATAATAATAGGGAATAGTTAATAATAATAGTTAATAAATTGTTATTTCACCCCCTCAAGTGTAAAATTTTTACAAACTTTCTATGACATTTTTATTTATATCTAATCTTAAATTAAAGAAGAAAGTTTGATTACTGTAACTTCAAACATGACGAATTTCCATACAAAAGTTAAGCCTCTTTTTTTATTAAAATCTTTTATTTAAGTTCACGTGTATGTATGTATGTATATCCAGGAATCTTGCAATCAATATTTGACACACTTCAACTAAAGCTTTTGCTCAAAGCTCTACTTACAGAATAACAAGAAAAGTGCCCAATCTTTTGTTTATAGTCAATTATACACTAATAACGTAAATTAAAGTTAAACTTATATTTGTGTAATATTGTAATTTCAATAAAAACTTATTTCTTTTTAGTACATATTATTTTATAATTATTGTTAAATAAAACCTTTTATTTTTAAAAATATTAATTTTATTTTACTTTCTTAAGTGTATATTAAACATTGAATGTCTTATTTATTTTTTGCTAGTCAATAATCTAAATCAAGTTTCAAGCATTAAGCTTTGAATATGATGATACTTCCATACAACCTTTCATCCCCCAAGCTCTTACAACTTTTTTTTGGATGGTTTAGTAACCTACGTTTCTCCAGGCTTAATACTAGTGTAGGTACCATGTTAATTTAATCAGTTTAGTTTTGAAAGTGAAAGAGCGACAGACAGACTTGTCCGAGTGGAAATTCCGTAATTTTAGGTAGCATTTTCAATGACTGATGGCCGTTTTCACCAACCTTGTCTTAGCTTAGGCGACTCCTAAGAGACATGCTGTCTCACTCTTTTCAGTTAATATAAAAAGTGACAGCATGTCACTTAGGAGTCGCCTCAGCTAAGACAAGGTTGGTGAAACGGCCATGAGAGTGTTATAAACGTATGAGTAGACAAATATAATCAGAAAGCTTCGAACTGCTAAGCTATCGGGAGTTACACGTGTTATTGTGAGTCCACCATAAAAGATAGACATATGCTCTCATTGGATATCTTTTATATAATTTTAAGGAGAACATTTCCGTCATACATGATTTCCGTGTAGCTTTATTTATTTATTTATTTATTGATACATACAAGCAAGCTTACAGTACATAACCAATACGCTTACAAGTTAGTTGTCATACAAAAAATGATAATAAGAACATATACATGCTTGTCAAGAAATTTAACATGTGAACAAACACTTAAAACATAATTAAATAGAATTACCTAATAAGAATTATAGTCACCATAATTTGCCGATTACATCTAAAAATTATGAATAGTAAAATTATACACTTAAACAATTTACAATTATATGTCATTAATAATTAATTCGAAACAATTGATAAGATGTCTTGGTGTATGTGCAAATATGTCAATATCACAGTGCTGTGCAAGTATGTCACTTATCAGACTTAGTGCGTAGTTTGTTGGTGCGTGAGCTGTTCGAACAGTGCGTGTAACAGACCTTACCAGGAGCCGATGATTTCGGCGCGGAGCTAGCGCTCCATCCTGATTGCATGGCATTCTAGTTGGTACTCCTAGTCCAACTCTACCCAAAATCGTTGGACTATCTATCTTTTGTTGCAATACAGATAAATAAAATTTTATGACCGCCATTATTCGTCTGAAGACACAAGTAAGGATAATACCCACACTTTCTCTTATAAAGCCAACGAGCAAATTTCCGTTGAACCCTTTCTATAAGTAAAATATTAAGGTTGCACACGTGACGGAAGCTTAAAAAAACGGAGTAACTTCTCCAATTTCCCAACATTTCCCCTTCACTGCTCCGTTCTTATTGATTGTAGCGTGATCAAATGTATACTATAACCAGCTCAGGAGTATGAAAAATAATTGTACCAAGTTTCGTTAAAATCCGTCGAGTAGTTTTTGTTTCTATAACGGTTCTACAGACATGAATAAATTTTACTGATCGCATTTTTAGCATCCGTATCAATCCCTAATCACGCCCTGATAGTTATTTTGGAAATATATATATAATATATAATACTTTATTGTACAATAAAAAAAAAAAATTGTAGTTATTCATAGTGTACAAGGGCGGACTTATCTCTAAAAGCGATCTCTTCCAGCCAACCCAAATAGTGGTGCAAGACGTTAAAATTGCAGGGGTAATTAATTGTTTAACCTATTCAAATGTACACATCATTAAGCATATATATACAAATACATACTTACACATAAATAAATATATACATATATATATACATAAATACATACATACATATATATATAATATATAATTTAATACAATTAATTAGACAGTACTCTTTCAGAAGACATTTGAAAGATGTAAGGGATGGTCTCTCACGAATGGAAGCGGGCAAACTATTCCACAGCTTGGCAGCACGAACGGAAAAGGATTTTTGAAAAAATACGGAATTGGACTTAGGAATTTCAAGGACATTTTTTGTAACACAGGATCGCTTGGGGCGGGAGCTTTCGGCACAAAATTTAAAACGGGTTCGAAAGTAAGTTGGAAACTGGGGATAGTGGAGAATTTTGTACACAAGGGAAAGCATGTGTAGATTTCTACGCAAGCGAATAGGTAGCCACCCTAACTGCTTACGATAATCAGACACGTGGTCAAATTTATAATAATAAATATATTTCATGTACAGATTTTATAAGTATAGATATTGAAACTCATTCAATAAAATGTTTCTTACAGCAACCATTCCATCTTTATTCTACGTTCTCATAGTTCGATCTGTTGGTTATAGCCAGTTGCAGCAGTGAGTTATCACATACGAAAACAATAACAGTCGTCCCCATATATCCGTGCCAGCCCACATGTTCGAAAAGCAATTTTACGAGACTGCTATTGCAATAGAGCAGTGTTCTGGGAAGGCCGCGGGAGCGCCCTTATCGCGGCTGTAAATCAATATATGATTACAAATTTAATGCTACTGTTGGACTATAAATCAGCGATTTTAAAATACGAGGTACATGGCCGCGAGGCCCCCTAGTGCTGCGCGCGTTGTCGACACTCGATAAATCCGCTTGCGTGAGTGCGAATCGGGTAAAAATAGAATCGAGGTGCTCGATTAATTAAAGGAAGGACGTTCGGATAATTGAATCGATGTTTGCTAACGGGCTACCTGTTAACAATTGAATGGAGTGTAATAATAATAAATAAATATTTCTCATACTTACACCACTTATGTAACCTAGACTTTTTTTTTTTGTTCCTCTGAGGAAAATGCATTAAATTGCATACCCCGGCTGTGGCGAGCCGGCGGTTATGTGGGGCTCTCCTCCCCAGAAGGGGGAGCCTACCCACTAAAATCCTCAGGGATGGCCTTCCTCAGGCATGTAGGGAGCCCCCGGGAACATAAAGCCACTTCCAGGAACCCCTAGCCTCCGCTCCCCTGCCTAGAGGGGAGCCCTCCTCGGGGGAGGCTACTACCTCCCCGGTCTCCTCCACCGACGACGGAAGGGGCATGGTCCATCCCGGGTCACCGTAACAGTCGCGACTTCCTCGCGCCCGCCGGCGACCCGCGGCGGCGCCGCAGCTGTGCTACCGAGCCCGGCGCCGCCTTCTTCGAGCGGGATCGGCCATCTCCCAACCCCGCTCGGCGGCCTCCTTCTGGAGCATCACTGCTTCACAGAAGGAGGCCACAGCCCTCCAACTCCCTCGTCCGCCAGCATTGCCGCAATCAATGCCGGCGGAGACAGATCTCGCCCGATCTCTGCGACCAAGACTCGGCGCTCGGAGGCCCACGCGGGGCACTCCGCCAGCGTGTGCTGGGCCGAGTCGAGGTCGGATGCGCAGTGGTGGCAATGTGTCGATCCCTCCCGTCCTATTCGACACAGATACTACTTAACCTAGCCTAAAGTAAGCTCTGTAGGGCTTGTGTTATGGGATCTAGCGTAACGGATAGACATACGTATATTATACATATATAAATAAATTTGATAGAAATATATTACAACAATCATGATTAAGTTACACATTCTCGCATTCATCACGCAAACATCTGCCCCCACAGAATTGGATCTCAACCACTAGACTACAGAGGTCGTCGTGTAATATACATAGACTAGCGACCCGTCCGACTACAGAAAAACTATGACCGTTGTTATATAATCGTTTGCAATGTAAGCGGAAATGATGTAATTATTTACGACATCACATTAGAAACCTCTAAAATTACATTATATACCAACCGTATTATACATAAAAACCATCCTCTTCAGTCTATTAAAAAAACCGCATCAAAATCCGTTGCGTAGTTTTAAAGATTTAAGCATACATAGGGAAATAGGAACAGAAAGCGACTTTAGTTTATACTATGTAGTGATTTAATATCAGAGATTTTGGCAGTAATAAAGGTAATGTTAATTTACAGCCTCCATAGTCTAGTCGACACCAGGTGTTGAACGGAAGGTCTGGGTTCGTTCTTCCATTAAAGCCTTCTTGCCTAACTAACACAGTCTTATAGAAGTCACCATAATAATAATTATAATAATCGATTGAAGCTTACTGTAGCTCAATCATTATTCTCCATTAGCTTAGAAGAAAGTCAAGACCTTTTTTTCGTACGTAAAAAAATATAAAAGTTGTCATCTGGATTACATCTCCGATTTTCTCGCGTTTAAATTAGACTTTTCTTGTGTTCCGTAATGTCATACAAATTTTCATAGAAATACACTTTGTCGGTGGATAGAAATTACAAAAAAAAAATATTATAACCTCCCAAAATTATATATTTAGATATATTTTGTAACTCCCTTGGTATAAGATTCAATAATAAACTGGCATACAATTGTTTCTGAAAACTGTACTGCAGAGAAATATTGTTTTTTTCTTTATGTGAGCAATTATAGTTTTTATTACTAAAGTGGTTACGTTACTTTTTGCACAATCTACAATCATGGTAGTTATGGTACTTTAGGCCTGTTTGGATAAATATGTCAACGAAAATTGCATTTATAAGTTTTTTGTTACCTGGAAAATTATAACACCAGAAATTTCTTTTTAATGTTTGTCTAGCTTCTAAGGGTCACAATTGTATCCTTATGAGACCCTTAGGAAGTTAATAAGCCAAAGCGATTAGGTCTTTGACGTTGGCCAAGCGTGGATTTATTGGTAATTTTCAGTTATTGTATTATAAGGTAGAAACGTATCATAATGAATTAAGATAAATACAGTTAAGTCTTAAAACTAATTAGATTTAAGACGTAATTATATTTATTTACTTAATACACACATGTCGTCACCATGTTTGTACAAAGATATGCCAGCTTTTAAGTAATGTCAAACCTGGTAGTACTTAAAAGCTGGCATATCTTCACCAAAAAGTTTTTGTAATCACTTTTGCACGTCAATGATGTTGTTGATTCCCAATTATATGTTTCTGAGTTCTTTATAACCTATTAAATAGTTTATCGATTTCGATAAGGCAGGTGTGGACAGCCCTCGGTGCTATTTCTGTCAGCGCGTTTGCGTGGCGATGATGGAGCGCGGACATATCCTGTTCTCCTCTCAATGTTATGGCCTATTTGTAACGTATAGGCCAATCATAGTACGGGCTTTTCGATAGAATCCCGCACTGAGAGGGGTTGGTCCAGGAAGAGTTCAAACGCCAATATATTCAGTTCACTTGGGCAGGCCGGGTCTTCAGGAGCCTTCTCTGGTACTTCTAGCAGTCGTTCACTTCTATGTATGTTCCCCGTCGTAGTCCGGGGAAGGGGGAGACTCGCTATTTATTCCAGATTTCGGGCGCCGTTTCGTCACGCCAGAATGTCTAATCTTAGCTCCCACAAAATAGCTACGAGAGTTAAGTAGTCGCAACCTTCTTCTCAACCTTTGTGGTTATGGTGACCGGTACAGGACTTATGGCCGTTTTCACCAACTTTGTCTTAGCTTAGGCAACTCCTAAGAGACATGCTGTCTCACTCTTTTCAGTTAACATAAAAAGTGACAGCATGTCACTTAGGAATCGCCTAAGCTAAGACAAGGTTGGTGAAAACGGCCATTAGTCTTTTACGGTGGACGCATACGCCACCCGTTACGACGGGTGGGTCATTAGTTTGGGCCGTTTTTGGGCCTTGTGGTTTTCTTTCTTCTCCTTCTTACTTTTGGTTTGAAGAGAGGATTTGGTGGCTTTGTTCGGGCAGTATGTCAATTCTTATATCTCAACTGGCGGCCACCTAAAATGCTCAATATCATACACATATATGCAATTTTATATGTGTGCTATAGGACACTTTTAAAGTAGATGATACTGTTTAAATGGGCAAGTGGTTTTTAGGATCCAGGTCTAAATTTTGGATATGTTGTTCTCCTGGTCGAGCTCAGCAAAAAATGTGGTGGTCACAAAAAAAGTTAACGACGCATTTTCCCGCTAGGGGGCTCTGAAGTCTGAATTAGAAAATCGTGGGTACGTTTCGTGCTTCTCGTGAGGATTCTCAGCCTCTCTCTCCTGAGGGGAAAAAAATCTTCAAAAGTAATAATCGCAGATACGTCGTTCGTTACTTCTACAATATTTCTCATCTAAAAGAGAACTCTTATTATTAGAGATCGGATAATCGGATGCATATTTACCTAAAGTTAATTTTTGGCTCACATATTATGGAAGCGGCTTTTTTAAAATACATTTTGTTAAATAAAAATCCGGGAAAATACGGGACTGCAAATTTAACGTAGTGATATTATTTGAAAATTACTAAATTAGCACGTGGTATTTATTTTCAAAAGACCGAGACTCCGGGTTCATTTATACAACTATGCATACGTATCTACATGAAGCTTAGTTTCAGTTCCCCGTGCGATTTATGAATGTACGATTTATTACATGAACTCTATATACCTACTCACAAATCACACGGGGAACTGAAACTAACCTTCATGTAACGTCGTTTTTAAGCTCATATTACCGACTAGTTTTGCATTACCAAAATGTTCTACAGTACCGGAATTCCGGGATTTTTATTTATGGAAATAAAATAAAAAGACAGTTCCATACTTTGTCAAAAACTAAATTAGGTAAATAAATAAACATCCGGCTATCCAATTCCGCGATCCCGGGATTTTTATTTAACAAAACAATAAAAAGCCGTTTCCATACTTTGTCTTAAACTAACTTTAGGTAAATATGCATCCGATTATCCGATCTCTACTTATTATATATAGAATAAAAAAAAATGTCAACTACCCAATTCTGAGTTCCCACGATTTATGAATGTCACGGAACAGCGCTTAATAATATTAATATTTGAACGATTCATAAAAATAAAACCTTCTCTCAATTTACACTCATGTTAAATACTTGTGATAACAGTTTCACAAACTTATAATAAGAGATCAGAATCGTGTGTGAGAGCGCTCGTTGTCGCTCGTCGGCCGCCACCGTCTTCCACAAGATTCTTGATAAGCATAATTTGATTAAATTGTTTTTATCTTTTTACCTTAATAGGGAATAGGAGTAACATATTTTTGACGAGATTGTCTATAATAACAATTGTAATAACAAATAAGAAACATTACTAAAATAAAATAAAATGTTTACTTTTTATTTATTTTTCTCTATTTTTCCCTCAGTAGAAGAGAGGAGAGAGACCAAGCACCACGTTGGTCATGTCGGACTCCAGACCGATCGACGTGATCCGGCCGATGAGACTCACCGCCCAAACTCAGCCTAAGCTTTGGTCCTATTGAGATGAGACTTGTAGTGACAGCGACCGCTCTTCAGGACCGCTCTTCTTTCCGCTTACAAAGAAAGACAGTACAAACAAAATTTTATAAACCAATGAGATTTTTGACAAATGTCATAATTATTAGCAGTGTGTAACATATTATTTAAAAAATACTTTGACAAATTGGATAGAATGCAATTCAATTCAAAGAAGGTAAATTTGTGCAACACATTAAAAAAAAAAAAAATTGACGCCTATCATTAGGCAACTTGACAGATCACTATGACACTCAAGTTATGCTTCACAATGAATCACTCCAGGACAAAACGGTGTAGGGACTGCAAGGTTGAAGAAGAGAGCATGGTACACCTATTACGCCATTGCGATCCTCTAGCCTACAACAGGAATTGGTTATCCAAAGTCTATGCTACCAAATACATAATCAGATCCTTGAGCACGATAGACTGGACTGATGGTGGTAGCCAGCTGTGGTAAAGTCAACTCAGACAGAATATTGGGAGCAGCAACACATGTATTCTAAATTCGTCTAAAATCAAAATCAAAATCATTTATTCAGTCTGGGCTGTTACAAGCACTTGTGAATGTCGAAAAGCTACGCCATCGGTTCGCAAATCTACGGCGGGAGACCTTGTACTGAGAAGAACCGGCAAGAAACTCAGCAAGGGCTGTTTTTTTTCCCTGTATTAAATAGATACAGAGTCGTCAATTTGGAAAATGACTTCAATATTGATAATTCATAAAGTCACTTTCCATTACATAATATAATTAATAAAAATATAATTTGAAAACATGCCTATATTAGGAATGCCGTGTCATACAGTTTTAAAAGAATATATTAAAGTTAAATTAAAATTATAATAAATACGAGTAGTACCCAGTATAGCAAAGAGCAGACTCATCTCCGCTGGCAGCACCCGTTCACGAGCATGACGCATGAACCAGCCATCGCTTCGCTCAACCATGTTTTAGGGAACGTAACGACCCGCCTCACACGACACTGCCGAAGAGATTTTAATGAGAGTATGACTACCCTTAAGCCACAAAAGGATACAAATTACCAAAAGCTGGTAAAAAAAAAAACAAAACAACCGCAGGACACGCGCATATAATCATTTCAGAACTAGAAATCATTTATTATGATACAAGTAACAAAAGTGTTATTATAATAGGATCGTACTATCTATGTACAGTCTATGCACAGGGTTGCCCCATATGTCCTAAATACATTTCTGACGTATCCTAAATCACCTTTCTCTGTTACTTACTTTAATTGAGTAAGGACATCATTCATCAGGAGATGAACAGCGCCGCCGCAGCACCCCGTCTTTATCACGGCAACCTTCTGCATAATCAGGAGTAGGCCCCTGATGGTGTACTGTACCTATAAGACGAAGCCAGTTTGGTGTACCGCACCTCTTTAAGGGCACACGCTCTTTAGGTTGCGCTGATCGCGCCTTCACCTGTAGGCGTGGTCGTGCTCCAATTCACGCCGTAGGGTTCTTATAACCAAGGGTCAGTTCAGTTGGTAAGTCCTGTCGGTGGGCCGCCCCAACTGGGATGGAGTCCAACATAATCACCCCTGCTTAGTAACTCTTAGCCTCTCCTCTCTAAAGGGGAAAACAGGGATGACCATATCTTCGCCTATATAAGTCTTGGTTCAGTTTCTTAATAATAATATTCATTCTATAACTGTTCAGAATTAGGGTCTCAGTAAAGTTTATCAAATTAACAAAAATGTTATTAAGATTATTGTGTTCAGAGAATGAGAAGGAACAAGCAGTTCTTCAGACGTTGAGGAGTTCAGATGAAGTTCGGTTCCATCTTCTGCCTTATCGTTACTTGGTAGCAAAAGAGATCAGCAAATTTCTGGCGTATGTAAAAAACATTTCTAACAAAACACTAAAATTCCTTATATATTTAGTTTTATTACGGAAACTTATTTATTGTAATTTATTGTTGCAATAAAGCAACTTATAAGACATCGGATAATTGTAGGCGAATAATTCAAGTCTCGCTCGTAAAGCAAGCTAGAACAAGTTTGTATATACTTCATACGCTTTCAAATGAACAGACTCGTGTCCATGCGGTAATTGGCGCGGTAAATTGTGCACCCGACGCGCGTTGGTCCAACATTGGGCTTCCTACTGTCTAGTAGGAAGCCCAATGCTGTCTAGTAGGAAATGCATGTCTATGCATAAACAATTATTGATAACTAGCTTCCGCCCGCGGCTTCGCCTGCATTGCATGAAAATTGCATGAAAATGAAAAAAATTGCATGAAATTAGTTTTTGTCAATACTGGTCCCTTATTATTATTATTTTTTTATTCCATACGGTGGCAGACGAGCAAATGGCCCACCTGATGGTAAGTGGTAACCATCGCTCATGGACATCTGCAGTGCCAGGGGCACAGCTGAGCCGCTGCCTACCTGGAGAGAAATACTCTTTTTAAGCCTCGTTTGAAGTTAGACATATCGTAGCGCTCAGGAAACATCACAGCTGGGAGCTCATTCCAGAGTTTGCATGTACGCGGAAGGAATGAACGCTGAAACCGAACTGTACTAGACAAGATCGGTTCCAGATGATACGGATGAACTCTACTGCGGTGGCGGGTGGTGCGATGGTAAAAAGGTGACGAAGGCAACATTGCAAATAATTCCTCAGAGCACTCTCCGTTAAAGAGCCTATAAAGAACACACAGAGAGCCAAAGTCTCTCCGCTGCTCCAAGGTCTCTGTTGAGGCCGTAATATTGGGATCACCGATGATACGGAAAGCACGCCTTTGTAGGGAGTCAAAGGGTCGAGTTGATATTTGAGGGCTCCAGCCCAGAGGTGTGAACAGTTATGTCTAAAAGACTTACAGGGGCCAGCCTCACGTTGTGTACAAAAATATTTTGTTTCTTTGTTTCGTATGACGTGATATTTGACGAACTTGCATACTAACTTTCAACCCTTATTTCAGCCCCGAGCTGGTCGAAATTTCAAAAATGCTAGAACAAATGTTTAATGATTTCTTATCAAGTGCTTAAATATAAAGTTTTATGGTTTTATCATTAAAACTTAAGAAATCCCATACAAACTTTCAACCTCTATTTCAACCCCTTCATCCCTTTTTTCGAAATAAAAAGTAGCCTATGTTCTGTCTCAAGGTCTAAAGATTATCTGTACCAAGTTTTATCAAAATCGGTTATGAGGTTTAAGCGGGAAACGTAACAGACAGACAGAGTTACTTTCGCATTTATAATATTAGTTTGGATATTAATATACTGTTAAGGATTACGTAAAAGATAACAGTGATTGGGTTTAATTTTAGTGGCTATTAATTAATCTTTACAATATTATTAATTGGTTTGTTAGTTTTAGCTATTAGTTAGTATTCATCTAGACCAGAGGTTTGCAAACTTTTTCGTTTTCAACCCTTTGCCATGATTTACGGTTTTGGGTAGACCCCCCGACCCCCCTATTTACCTGATATTGAATGCCTACATCCTAGAAGTTACAAATATTTCTAAACATATATAATATTTATTTTACTTCATTGGTACTTAACTAAATAATGTATATGTCTTTATATATTTACAATTTCCATCTGTTCGTTGTTCCTTAATAAATGAAATGAAAATAAAAATCAATTGTTACGTTGGCAAATGTTCTAAGTAAATAACACAATGAAACTACAACTTGTCAAAAAAGTGTAGAAACGGAACTAACTTTTTTGTACGATGGCAACATTCCTAATACTGTATTACTAATCTGTAATTTATGTAAACAAAGTAATTAAATTTTATTTTGTTATTCGTAATTGTTGATTACAACGATATATTTGTTTAAAATACGACAGAATATATTAAATATGAATAAAACAATCAGAAGCTCTACCAGAGAGGTTTCATGTTTATAAGCGATGTCTACTACTTTTAGGGTTGCTACATTAAACAACAGTGGCTCCCCTATTTATTTCTACTTTATTTTGACAAACTGTATAATATACTATAATTTTTATAGATATATTGTGAACTTGTAGAGGAAGTTGGGCTCAAACTGTTTATCTGACGTCAGCTTCTAATTTACGACTGTAAAATTACAGGGAGAATAAGAAATAAATAACCATTGCTAGTTTTTTGGCTAGGTCTCTCGTAGATTTGTGATTTTGCTTGGCATTTTAACGTGCAAAAGTGATTCTGAAAATCCTATTTGAATAATCAATTTATGATGTTGACTTTAACTGATATAATGTTTGTTAACAAACAATAGTAAAATAATAAAATGAATGTTTTAGGAATTAAGTGTCTAACTCATAATCTTATACTGTCCTGAAAATCATCTGAAAGGAAATCTTTTGTATTTGAAAAATATGCTAGTATCTGTCCACGGTTGATAATTTTTCTGTTCTATTGTATGCGTTAGATTAAACTTTAAACTGCTCTATTTGTTGAATTGAAAAGAGATCTTTTAACTGAGTTGTTATAGGCAGATTGACTAGTCTGATTTCCAAACATGCGTATTATCAAAATATTGAGTAACTGTATCCGTTTCTAAACACTGAATCATTCAATATAACGGTTAATGCTATTGATATATCATACCTATAAACTAAATAAGGATCAGATATTTTTTATAGTTATTCATGATCATCATTCATTCACGTCGGGAATGGTTTGTACCATATAAACCATTTTTGTCGAGAGTGAAGGCACTTTTTACATTGAAGCGCACGATAAAATAAATGCAGTCATTTCTGATCAAAAAGTAATCAAAACCAAACTGCCTACTTTATGCGCAGAATTCATACAAACATCCTTTTAAGTGGAAGCAAATTGGGAATGTTAAATCAGACATGGCCGGAGGCTGTGGCGATTTGTACGCGTCGCGAAGTCCCTCGCACGCCATATTTCTGCGTGCGCGCAAATCGATCATCACTTAACAGGATTGACATTTTAGCGATACACTCAAAACCCGAAGGGACCGAGAAAGCGCATGAATTATATCACATAATCGGCAGAAATTTCGACTCACCAGATCAAGGAAAGGTTGAGATATTAAAACGTGATTTATCTCCAATTTTCCCGTCACGATGATCCCGGTTACGTTAGCACTGATTGCTTATCGACAGACCCGGCGAGAGCTCGCTCGCTTTCAATATAAATCTCCGCCGGGGACCGTGTTAACAAATTACGACAGCGACCTTTGTTATTGGAATTTTGTCTACGAAACAAAACACTACGCCCCGTCAAACAGGAACAAGACGAGAAAGAGTCCGCTCGGTGACGGCGCAACGCAGCACTAATGACTTGGCGAAACCGGCGAGCTCCTTCCAAAATTAAACAAGGTAAAAAAGCGAGCAAACGATCGATCACCAATGGGTCTCAAACAAAACATAGAAAAAAATTACGTGAAAGGATGTATGGAGCAAATTAAAAGCTCAGCATGAGGTTCAGGCGTCCGCGGTCCGCGGCTGAGGGCAAATATTAAAGCTGTCAGTTTTGTGTAATTTGAAGGCTCGTTTTCGAGCGATAACTTATGTTATTGAATGTTTCGGCCTCGGCGCCGTGTGAACCCGCTCGCTTAATGAGCTCTTCAAATACAGGATTTTCAATCGGACCGGAATTTCCATGTATTGAAATTACGTCTTCGACGATCCGTATCATAAAATCTATTAGATAGCCGAGGCCGTTGACTCCGACACATAATCTGCTTAGGCGAATGCTCCAAGAACGAAATACAAGTTTGTCGTGTAATAAAATGTCAATGCAACGATACTGCCGTATTCTAAATTATCTAGTGCTCGATAAAAACTGTAAAAGACGCCAGTAAATTGACTAAATTATGACCATGCTTGACAACTCCATTACCAGATGCGACTCTAATAACGGAGTCGGCTCATCGTCCATTTTGCCAAATTGGGTGCAATTTGTTGGTAGAATACGGCATTTTTTATGTTGATGCGAAGAGGGCTTAGTCAGGTGGCAGTGCTGCGATCTCTTCAGGATAAAAGCACTTTTTCTATACAAAGGCAATAAAAAGTCGCTAGTCATGCACTAAATGCCTCTTGACTCGGCGCTTGAGGCGTTCGCCCAAAAGAAACAAACAAAAGTAACAAAAGCGCACCATCACGCACCCACAGAATTATTTTCGCTCCGTAACACGTGTCAAGTTTCAATTTTACTAACGTCGATATTAACAGTGGGCGTAAACAGATTATTGATATATTCGTCGATAAAAAAGTAATCGATGATCGCATAGAACGAGCTAGCATTGTGTTGAAAAAATCACCTATTGTTGCACTCTTAGAGCCGTATTTTTTCTCGCTCGAAATTAAATAGACGCACGAGTTTTGACAAAAAATCGACTTCATCAATCAGAAATGGTTATATTGGCTCGACAATGGAGTTTCTCGCGATCATTTCGTGTAATCTGCCGGATTCCTGGAATCGCGTACAATTTTTAACATTTTAAATGAGATCAATTTGGTGTCTTTTAGAATTTCATGCGATAACATCTATACTATATACGGATTTGGAAATTCATCGTCTATCAGATTCCTATTTAGATTGTTCATACAAACACCGTAATCGTGGTGATAAATAAGATGCACCCACGAATGAATGGACGCTGTCGGTAAATGTAACTATAATTGTTTTATCTAAAGATTCAATCAGCGTTACGGGACGGTCTCAATTAATTCTAAGGCGTTGCTCCGATCCATCGCTTTGGAGTTTGGTAGAGTTCGAATACTTAAGACGATCACAGTGGAAGGTTTCAAATTGAAGTCTTCGGGTTAAATTTTATTGAAAACTAGCTTTCTGCCCGCAGCTTCGCCCGCGTGGATTTCGGGATTGGGTCTATAGAGGGTTAAGGGTCTTAGCTTTTGCCCACGACTACATATGCGCGGAAGTCGGTTTATGGAGCGAAGGTTTCGTCGCGTTTTCCGTGGGACTATTCGTTTCTCCGAGATAAAAATACCGCAAAACCTTGCTCAAGAATCATCTATTGATGAAAACCACATGAAAATCTGTGTAGTAGTTTTTGAGCAAAGCCTTTATTGCGCATCCCGTGAGATCTGTCGATTTTTCCGGGATAAAAAGTAGCCTCTGTTATTCTCCATTCCTTCAACTATCACCACGTAAAAATCACGTCAATTCGTCCGTTTTGCCGTGAAAGACAGACAAATAGACAGACACACTTTCCCATTTATAATATTAGTATGGATACTTTATTATTAAATTACTTCCAACCCTCACTACTTCTATATATACATACATCTTTATCATACTTGTTACTGCTTAACTAAATAATACGATGACATACTAAATCAACCTAACACTTTATATTTTATATATACAATCAATATATGAGTTTATCTACATGTCAATATGTATATATATCTATATGTATATACATATTATAAAATAAATAAATTAATAAATAAAAATTGTGAAATGCAACTAGACAATAGAGTATTTTCTAGATTAGGTATGCTATCAGATATCTATACAAATAAATGAAATTGGAGTGTCTGTTTGTAATATTAAAATAACCGCTTTCTACTACATGCATATGAATGTATATACGGTACACATACCAAAATAAATATTAAAAAAAATATATGTGTGTCTGTCTGTTTGTTTGTTCCGGCTAATCTCTGGAACGGCTGGGCCGATTTGGACGGCACTTTCACTGGCAAGTAGCATATGTAACAAGTAATTTTAGTAGTTTTAGAAAAAAAATGTAAAAAAAAACTATTTTTTTATTTATTACATTCCACGCGGACGATGACGCGGGCACAGCTAGTAATAAATAAGAGGAAAAAAAAAACTAATATCAAAATTAAATCAAATCACATTTATTTCCATTTTTCAATAAATAGTATTTTTTCGCCTCCTTTTTTGATATTTGATTAGTCTTTTACTACTTTGCTACTTTTGACGACGATGAATCCAACAAATTGATATTCATGCACCCGCGACATTTGTGACATGACATGAAAAATATTTCATGTGAATTTTACAGGTTATGACTAATTACATTATAGTAATTATCTTCAACAAACATGAATAGCAAAAACCGGCCAAGTGCAAAGTAGACGAGCGTATCAAGGGTTCTGTACTATATATAAAAACGGAAAAAAATATGTTTGTTATATTTTTTAAATTTAATTATTTATTTTTAATTGAGTATATAACTATAAAATAAGTAATAAATATAAGTATTTTTTACACTTACACAAATTAGCCTAGCCCAAAGTAAGCTCTATACATCTTGTGTTATGGGATCTAGGGTAACGGATAGACATACATTTATTAAACATATATAAATATTTTCAATATGAAGGCAATATATTAATTTATATCTATATGCAATTTTATATATTTGGTAAGTCGAAGGTTCGACCCTGAACCTCAAGATGAAGTAAGTCAGTCCCTAGACCTCTACTATTATTTAAAATACATACGTTAAGAATTTGCTTCTTGTTTATCAAATAAGGACAAATATTTTCCAAAAAAATATATACCAAAATAACAACACATTGCTAACAATAGTCGTAACGAAACTGCAACGTTTTTCACCACAACCCTCAATATTACTCTAATCATAGGTTTGACACCCCTCTATGTCTATTTACATAGCCCGAGGCAACTATATAGCTTAGTTAGATATCCATTGCTGACTACGTTCTGTTAAAGCGGTCGAAGCTTGAGCTCATCTTGCAATGGAAGTTCCATGTAGCGTTAATATTGAGAAAGTTTCCTGTTTCGCCCCCGGGTATCCAGTGAGACTAGTATTGAAGGCGAGACGGTTAATTCTCCGGATTGCGGGGACTACGGGGGTAATTATAGCAAATGTTCCGTGTTTCTGTTAACAATAGGAGCTATAGCTTGTAACGTATTTTTATTTATTTTATGAAATAGTTGGATTTTTGCAAATAAATCACTAAAAGTTTGAGTACAAGATCTTTATTCCACAGGGAATTCAAACAGAATTCAATTCACTAATGTTTACTTTGCAACAATACCTTATACAAATAAATCACTAGAAATAGAAGTACAACATCTTCATTTCACATGGAATTCAAACAAAATTCAATTCACAAATGTTTACTATGCAACAATATTTTATACAAATAAATCACTAGAAATATAAGTACAAAATCTTCATTTCACATGGAGTTTAAACAAAATTTAATTCACTAAGGTTTACTATGCAACAATATTTTATACAAATAAATCACTAGAAATATAAGTACAAAATCTTCATTTCACATGGAATTTAAACAAAATTCAATTCACAAATGTTTACTATGCAACAATATTTTATACCAATAAATCACTAGAAGTATGAGTGCAAAATCTTTATTTCACATGGAGTTTAAACAAAATTCAATTCACTAATGTTTACTAGGCAATAATATTACTGTCAATTCTATCAATTCATATACACAGAATGACTTAAAAATATAAAAGAACTTAAATTAATATAGGTACAGGCAGGGTTTATAGGTCCGTTTGATCGATATTGGTTTTAAGTTGAAATTTATAATGTAAAAGATTAAAAGACGGTATTCCGAGGATAAAAAGAAATCAGTATTCCGGTAGTCCTTCAGGAGTCCTTCAGGAACTGGTCCAGGCAACTGGTAACCGTGGTTAGATGGCCGTGTTTGGGTTAGTTAACTCTCTGTCCTTGGCTTACCAAGTCGCCGTCTTCAATTAAGATTTAAGGTAGATCAGCGGTCTATTTAATGCAGCTGGGTCACTTGGAAGTCCCTGGGTGACGAGGGTTAATGTTCAGCCCAAATATAGTTCCCTTTCTTTCGGGATGATTGTCTTTTTTGCTCTAATTTATATTCGGTGAAAGTAGATCTATTTCGTCAGTCTATATATAGACTCCTTCTCTTTTGTAGCAGAGCTCGGCCTCAACAGCCGAATACAGTATTTTCAATTATTTAAATTAGAACAGTGAATAGTTATTGATCACAGCTATTGATCCAAAAAAAAAATATCCGCTAATCACTGCCACAGACTAGTGTGTATCATTTTTTTTTTTATTAAGTTTTTAATTTTTTAGTTAGGCAAAGGACACAATCTATGCTAGCCCGAGCAATCCAGCCTGACTATGTTAATCTGTAGAAGGATTAATATTTCTTTATTAGTCCTCACAGCTAGGTCTAGTTTACAGACTCAATTGCCACAGACAAACATTGGCCTGAGGAATAATAAAAATAAGGTTAAACGACTACACTTATGATGATCAATTGCGATTTAACTTTTCATTGACATAAGACTATTCTTTTAAACTACTAATGGTGACATTATAATATTTTAATATTTTTTTAGGGGGAGTGTGTGGGATTACTGATTAAAATACTATCTTTGTAGACGACGCTTGGCTAGACTTGGTTGCTTAATTTGCGCCATAGATAATGGTGTTAGGATCATGATTAGCGGTCCACTCTATGGAACTGTCCATGTCATCTATTAAAATTGTCAATGTCAAAGTAACAATTCGACGTAAACATAACCAATGCGAGATACAATTGTAAAAGTGATTTTAATCAATATGAATAAAAAAATGTCTTTAATAGTACTTAAAATCAGTGAGAAAAACAGTGTTACAAGCTATAAGTCTTGTAAAAGTCAATTTGTTATAACTTATAATTACCCAGGATGTTAGTAGAGTGCTGATGTCAGAGGTGCTAAGAATCCTCAGGTGCTAAACACGAATCAAAGCGATCGATCTGCTGAATGATAAGAAGCTATTGAAACTTGGGAGAAAAATTGAGCAGATATCGCGAGAGCATTGTGTGATTATCTGAAATCCGTTGAAATCCTGAAAAGAGACTGCAATCCGGTAACCTACTCTATTTTCCTGAGAATCAACATCTGTCCAAAGGTGCTGTTAGGTTAATTGTCCATAAATCTGTCGTGAACAACGTTGTACAGGATCGTTGAAGGGCATTCAGGTTTGCGCCTCTACTTCTCTACTTCGACCTATCATGGCGAGGAAGTTGTAGAATTATATGTCTAAATTTCTAGAGTAATCCATAGTTACACAACACACTTCAACGTTATCAGACTTCTTGATAGACTTTAAAGTGAAGCAAGGCAAATGGGGTGACGATGTGATCAAGTGATCCATTTATACGTTTCTCTCCCTATACAAATGTAAAAAAAACAAGAAAGATCGGTGCCCAGACCCCTGCTGATGGCCTTTTTTTTTTGTTGTTCCCCTGAGGAAAATGCATTAAATTGCATACCCTGGCTGTGACGAGCCGGCGGTTATGTGGGGCTCTCCTCCCTAGAAGGGGGAGGCCTACCCACTAAAAACTTCAGGGATGGCCTTCCTCAGGCATGTAAGTAGCCCCCGGGAACTACCAAGCTACTTCCGGGAACCCCCAGCCTCCGCTCCCCCGTCGATACAGGGGAGCCCTCCTCGGGGGTGGGTACACTACCTACCCCGGTCTCCTCCACCGACGACGCCCCTCGGCCACGGAAGGGGCGTGGTCCATCCCGGGTCGCCGTAGCGGTCGCGACTTAATCGCGCCAGACGGCGGCCCGCGGCGGCGGCGCCGCAGCTGTGCTACCGAGCCCGGCGCCGCCTCCTTCTGGAGCATCACTGCTTCACAGAAGGAGACCACAGCCCTCCAACCTCCCTCGTCCGCCAGCATTGCCGCAATCAATGCCGGCCCTGCTGATGGCCTATGTTCAGCAGTGGACGTCTTTGTGTGGATGATGACGATGATGACTGTTTCATGTATTAGTCTTTACTATTAGTCTTCCACAGGATTGAAATCACCAATAATTACCTAACTTAAGTAATTACAGAAGATCAATTTAATCCGCCATCCAATGCAGCGAAATAAATGTCACAAACGACTGCGATGACACTTAAAAAGGCAACACTAAAATTATGCAAACAAGTTTCAGCTGATTCATTGCGTCGCCATCGAGATGTCACAAGCATTGACAATCCGTGCCCACTCACAGGATGCGCGCCTACGCCACGGAAACAAAGGCTCGCATTAGCATAAGAGGGTTGGGGCGGGGTGTGGCCGCGTTAATGACGAGCCTGAGCCTGCGTCTGCGCAGAGAGATGAATGACGGGATATGTGCCTTACACGAGCTTATGTGATCATGCCTTCAGCTTTCTGAATAACGCTTTGACGACCGCGATCCTCTCCTACTATTGTGGTGCGTTTGACAACGACCTCATCTGATGTTAACTGAAGATGTTGCACGCAAACTCAAACAGTGCCTATTTACTCTTGCCTTATAAGTATCGGAGAAGAAAGACGTAGGTAGGTATTTCCATTCCTTAGCGGTTCGCATAATGAAGGACAAAGTGAAACGAGAGGTACGAAGAGGTGGAGGCCGCGTCTCGTTTTTTTTTTTTTTTTCCTCAGGAGAGGAGGCTGAGAATCCATCATGGATACCAACACAACAGGCAAGCAGGGATACGTTGATTATGTCGGACTCCTGGTACTGTCGAGGCGGCTCGACTACACAGACCTACCGACTAAACTCAGCCTAGCCTTTGGTCCTATTGACCCTACTGGCTTTATTGACGAGAGGGCCGCACCTCAGGAGAGGCACGGTTAGCGCTGCCCCATGGTGAGGGCATATGCGCTAGAAGAAGGCACGAATCTCCAAAGTGGGACCGGCCAGTATTGACGGGAAACGGCGTCTCGTCGTTCGATGGTGGGAGGGTGCAGGCGGAATCAATTCGGAAGAGCGGATATATCTAATGTCTGTGTTAAATAGAGTAATTATTATGATTTTGATACAAATATGTTTTTCAAAAATAATGGATACTTGTTATTAATAAGTATTAACTTTTATAACGATTACTAGATGATAATAACGGAATACGATTAAAGAAACCATTTTCATTTCGTTATCCGATAAAAAATACTATTATGTGTTGCTTTTGAGGCTGACACTAAAATCATTAAGTTAGGATTGATTCACAAGTACTCTGGGTTTTTGTCTTGTGAAACTACCTCTCACAATACGAACCAAACATTTTATAGAAATATAGGATAAGAAAATTCCACTTAAATTTATTAGAATAAGTGTATAGTATATTACAGTCACCCACAAACTATTCCGCATTTAAATCGAAACACTGAAAACATGCGCTATCATAACATTTTAATATTTTATTCACGATATTACTGGCAATAAATTTTACTACGCATTGTTTTCGCGATCGTTTCGCCTTCCAGTTGATTTACTGCAAACGGTGTGAGCTAACTCAATACACGATAAAGTTCAGTACATGAATGAAATGCCCCTCATTCAAATTACTAAACGTATCAAACATGAATGAGTCTCCATGAATGATGCACACGAGACGACGCACGTAACTGGCTCGTGTTGCTTTGATGGGATTCTAAAGAGGTGGCTTCAATACGTTTTATTGAAAATTAATCATAATAGTAAGTGGGATATAGTTGATACCTTTTTTGTTGCTGTCAATTTTATTTCTATTTTTATTTCCCATCTCACTGTACTACGAGCTATTAATTTTAATTCTTATTCAATAACAGATAGAGTATCAAATCGTAATGCTATTTCGGAAAGCTCTGATAGGATTTCGTTAAAAAGTGCACAGTCATCAATACATGTAGCGAGCGAAAAGATGGTGCTTGATATAAAGTTACACGAGCAACAATACTCGATTTAAGATCAAGCGATATAATTCCACCTCCACACCAACGAGAGGATTAGAATCGATACTTAAGACGATTATGAGATTTTCGATTAAGTTATTATTATGAGCGTTAAAAAAGGGATTCACTTAAGCAAGCTAATATAAAAAAATATATAAATAGTCATCAGTAACCCATAATAGTATTAACTAAATTAATAATAGAAATTCTGTAAAATTTCAAAGCCTATACATATGCCCACATGATTATTAAGTATTTTAATATATTACATAAAAATTATATGATACATATACAGCATAACCCAAAATTCAACAATAAGCGGCCACCAGAGAGTGGATCTACTCGTGGATAATCGAGGATAAATAGAAGAAAAAAAAACATTTTTTTTATATTTATTTATATTACTATTTTATTTTTATTTATATTACCTACTATTCAAATATTTGGAGTAGCAGGAAAAACAAATGAAAAAGTAAACTATTTAGTTTTATACAAGTAATATATAAATACTATTATTACTATTATACTACTGCTAGAGAAGGCAGGTGATGGGAGTCTTTTCCATAGCCCGGTACTCATTACCGCCAAAATTTATTTCTGTGCATGTTGATTCATCATCAAATTCATATACCACGATCCTGCCATATACAAATGTACATGTGCCATTTCGTATTTCTTTTGTACATTTATCTGACATTTATTCAGCTAATTGATGAAATGTAAGAAATACTTATTTATACTTATACTTATATAATTATATATTATATTAAATTTATGTGATATATAAATAGCCACTAGTATTAGGAATAACAGGAAAAAAACTATTTTGTTATTATACTAGTAATATCAAGTTACTATTATTACTATTAAACTACTACTAGTATTTCGCTCTTATACGAGAAATATCAGTTTCGGAATTTCAAACTGTACGCCACTGATATCTTAAATTTCCAACAAACAATGCAAAATAACTCAGAAAATTTTATTTATTGATATAGTATAAATAGTAATATGAAACTTAATAATAGTATTTGTGGAAGCAAATGAACTCGATATGTTTTTGATCGTTTTATATATCATTCATTAAAATCCTATTAGTTAAAAGGTGTCACTCTAATCTAGTGACTGCTATGGGAACTCAGATATTGTTAAGCGAACAAGAACTCGCAAGATTAATCGCGGCTTACTGTGTTCACATAACGATCAATTTTAACTTTTAAATCATTTAGTACAAGATGTTTAACCCATTACTTCCCGAGTATCGAATACTTTGGAATTTTTTTATCAAATCTTTAAATTACGTTCTTAATACATTAAGAAGAAAGAAAATGGCAAAAAAAAAATTAAAAAAAAATCCCTTATTGCTGAGTCAGCCTGTCCTATAAATATGACAATGGGTACATGTGATAAGAAATAATAAATGTTAACAATTAATTCTAAAATCAGCTTTATTTGGAAACTATGGCCACAAGCACTTTTAAAAATAAAATATTTAAAACTTATTTTGTATAATAAGGTATAAAACAAACACTGCAAAGTGTTTTTTCACATTTTTCACAAAAGGTTAGAGGTTTTTTTTTACAACCTTGTCCTTGACAACGCCTCTGTTTGTCTCTCTTCGCCATATAGTGACCAACATTGTCAAACCTGACAGGTTGTAAAAGAACTTCTGAAGAACCTGGTGTGGGTTTTCTTGGCTTGCCTTCCGATTTTTTCATCCAAGAGAAGCAATACCCTTCGTCTGAAATCAAGTAAAGGGATGGTATCATCTTTGTTTACCAAATTGTAAATTATCCATGCATTCACTAGTAACATGTCTAAAAAATGAATAACTAGAGGCCAATACCATTTGGCTGCTTTGCCCCCGCTGACTCCACACAGTGCCCATAGCTTGTATCCAAACCTCACTGGTTTACATTTTATAAATTGTTTGAGCCCATGGTGGCCAAAGTATTTGACGATCATTTCATCAACAGCTAAGTTAGATTCAAATATCCCAAACTTTCGGAATGATTCATTAGCTTTATCGATAAATGGGCGAATTTTGAAAGCTTTGTCACTATTATCAATTCTTGAGTTGTCATTGAAATGTAAATAGGATTTAATTTTATCAAAACGATTACGAGACATTGCTCGTTCAACGAACGAAATGTGTACATCTTCATCTTTACACCAATACAGTTTACTTTGCGGTAAGTGGTGATATGAAGAAAAAAAAACAAAATTCCTATGAACACTTTTAACTCATTTACTGTTAGATTGAAGTTCAAATCGTTTTTATAATATTTTGCGTATGTTACTGTTTCGTGTACAATATATTCTAGGATCTCTTTACATAACAAGCTTTCGAATATTTCTACCAGTGATTTTCCTTCCAACTCCTTAATCATATTTTCCAAACATTGTTTAGCACTATTAGATTCCTGCTGTATTTCAGAATATACTGGGTCACACTTGCGCCAATTGATTGTCTTGCTTGTCCGAGATGTGATTTGAGTAGGATGATCTTCTTCAGCGTTATTAATTGTACATGAAAATTCCACTTGACCAGCTACATCTGACACTGGCAAAACTCCCATATCGTCGTCAGGACCTTCTTCTATGTCAGTCACTTCATCCACTTCGTCGGAGGCAATATGGCTAATTTAATGTCACTCAACTCCTCATCACTACAGTCTTCAATATCTTGAAGATATTCTGTGATTTCGGAAATCTTCAAAGCTTTTTTATACTTTAGTATTAACTACACGTATATTAATAAATAAATAGTTATGTTATTTACTATTTTATAAAGAACCAAATCTAATTTTTTTTTACTTACCTTTCCTCAATTCTATAAACAATTTACTATTTTTTAAATCTAGATCGACAAATAAATCAATCGTGTCACGAGATATCTCATGTGTTCGGCGGAAACTTATCGACTAATGTAAAAGCAAGGCCCGCAAGATAGAAACAATGGACACCTTTAGACCTGTACCGAATTAGCGTAACGTGATCGAATACGCTAATTGTACTGACATATTCCCAGTGTCATATTTATAGTACGGCTTATTTTGAGTGTATGCAATAACATTCCAAATTATATTTTGTTATTGTTTTTTATTGTTACATATTTGGAAGAGGTCTAAGAATCAGTTTTATGTACTTTGAAGTTGTCACTTATTTTCTTTTACAGTATATAAAATCGGAACATAATGTTCATCTTGAGGCTATAAAAATGGTAAATTTGAAAAAAATATACTAGCTTAATGAAAAAAAAAAGTTACTAAGAAAAAAAATATTTTTGTAGAATAATAGTGTACAAATACTAATTTCATCAAAAACATTCTAAATAAAAGTTCTAACATCAAAAAAAAAAATTCAAATATAGTGTCTTAAAAATAGGACAGTGGGAAGGAATGGGTTAATAAGAGATGCGTCGCCCGAATCAAATCGGAGGGCGTCTAAGTCTGGTGCGCGACCGGGGCCGGGGTCATTATGTTTGTTGACCCACGTGTCCCAGCCCGAACAATGCGCCGTCTTGTGCGGCCGCGACTTTTTGTCTTTGCACAGCTCTCCACATCAAATCACGAATCTGAATGGATCTGATAATTCTGAGTAAAGTTGCTTAGGATCGTCTGCCAAATACTCTGATATACGTTTCCGTTCCGATGCAGCAATCTATTTAACAAGAACAATATGTGATACCTGATCAGATATTGTCTGAACTATCAGACTATCAGAATGTGAAAATCAAATGACTGATATGTCTTTTATTCATAGAATTATTTTATTAGGAGGAAATTGTTACTATTTTATGTATTACTAGCGACCCGCCCCGGCTTCGCACGGGTGCAGTGAAAAAATGGTTATGGTGGGTTATCCCTAAGAGATAGACATATACCATCGCGGACTTTTTTGTGGATTTTTGTAAGTTGTACAATACTGTAGTACGTTATTTTGGTCTATCTCGTAGGGTTCAGCCAGCGTTTGCAATATAAGCGCAAAAAAACGTGCTTATTTACGATATCACATTAGAAACCTTTAAATTTATCAGTGTTTCTCTACTATATTATGCATTTATTATACATACAAACCTTCCTTAACCCGCCAGTAGTCGCGCATGGGTCGAAAAGACCCAGAGATACAGAATTTGATTCGTAATTTCTACAATATTATTAGTTTTAGTTTGCCGCGCTAGATTTTTTTTTTTTTTTTTTTTCCTCGCGGGAGGGGGCAGTGAATCCTCATAGGGGGCGCGCCACCACAGTGGTCGCTTTGACAACCCCCTGGTGCTTGGACGACCTTGCACCGGATACCACCCGCGCCCGGTCTACGGCGGGTGGTTATGTTGGACTCTGACGGAAGGTCAGCCTACCAACTAAACACTGCCTAATGCCTTTGGCCGGGCAGAAAGCCTGGGGCCCTATCGGCTACATCGGAACGCTCGCCCTCTCAGGGGAGGGGGCGAGGTAGACCGCGCTAGATACCTTCAAGTGACTTTATAGTGAACTCGTACCCCCCACCTCGGCCATTTCGCCTGCGACGTTTGAACAAGACGGACGTGTCAAGTGAGTATGGGTCGTTTAGACCCTTACGCGACGGTTTATGTAAGTGTGTTTTTGTTACTATTAAAAATATAAAATATGATTATTATTGTTTATAGAATGTCTCGTATGCGATTAGATGCCGCGAGTATCGAAAAAATATTATATGAAGATGAAATCGAAGGGGAAGAATGTTCAGAAATCGAAGATTATCTAGAAATGGACGAACATGATTCTAATTCTTGTCAAAGTTCGGAAGAGGAATCTACTGAGTTTGTACCTTCAAATCCAGTACCTACATCAGATAATTTATTTCAAAGAAGAACTGATTTAAATGATGTGCCATTGAGCTACATTCGTCAAGGATACCTCTCTAAAAATGGCTTTATGAAATGGAATATTGAAGAACCTCCCAGATCAGTACGGACGCGAAGCCACAACATTATCAGAGAGGGTCCTGGTCCGATCAATGAGGCTAAAGATACCCAAACACCTTTAGACTGCTCTTCTATTACTACTTTACCTAGACATATCCGTAGTAAGATATCACAAATATTGGGGAAGGAAGAAATCACAGAAAGATCTCTACCATCAGGGGTGGCAAATAACGTTCGTGGTCGATGTTCGCTCTGTCCCCCTAAAAAGGATAGGAAGACCAAGACTCAGTGCCATTACTGTCAGGCATTTATTTGCAGAGATCATACAATCTTTGTATGTAAAAATTGCAACCAAAAAGATTAATTACAAATATACCAAAAATTTGTCTAATTCTAAGGTTGATAATTTTATAGGATTTTTTTGTGATAGATTTTGAGGCTGATTGTTATAAAACTAAGATTGTCTAATTGTTTATAAGTTTTTTTTTTATACTAAGATACTCAGATACTATTATAAAAACATAATTATAGTTGTTGATCATTGATAAAAATAAATAGTTATCTAAGTTTTCTAAAGTGAAATGTTAAAAGTAACTTTTTTCTAGCACATTTTTCTCGGTATAGATAAAGTTGATTGTTCCAGTAAAACAAATTAAAATGTCAAATTATATTACTCGTTTTATTGTTAAATTTATAACAAATACATTACTTTATAAAAAAATATATGTCTTGTGATTTAAATCATCCATATAATATATGGGTCTTATCGACCCGGACGCGACTGTTAGTGTCCCAAAATGAAGCGCGAGTACCGGCGGGTTAAGAATCACTCTATCTATTAAAAAAAACCGCGTCAAAATCCGTTGCGTAGTTTTAAAGATCTAAGCATACATACGGACATACAGCGAAAGCGACTTTGTTTTATACTATGTATTAAGTTGACAAACTGCCTACCTGAAAGCAAGTGATTACAGTCGCCTATAGTGTTCGCTTACGTGTAGTTCCTGTAAGGTACTCAGCATATCTGCAGCCCTAGTAAAGTCCAGTAGCCAATAATTTTCTGCCTATCTTACCTTCCAAACCAGAACATAGCAATGCAAACACTGCTATTTTGCACTGTGGTAGATGAGAAGAGAATATACCGCGTAATATAATTTAATTATTACTATCTTATCTACTCTACTTATCTTATAACCGTCGGCTCGCCACAGCCGGGGTATGCAATTTAATGCATTTTCCTTAGGGGAACAAAAAAAAAGGTTAGAGCATTGTAGTGACGTAGTATTTCATGCTTCTCTTCCTCCTTCTCTTCTTGCTCTTCTTCCTTCTTACAAGCCCTATATATCTTAGGACTCGCGAACATCATCTTTGTAAACATTTTCCTAGTGCTGAAATATCCACTTTCCTGAGGAGCGGTCGCTCTTACTTCAAGCCGCAGGATCATTAGGGTTGGTCGGTAGTTCACTCGGTCAAGCCGCCTCAAAGGAGAGGAGAAGGGTCCTAGCTTCTCCTCTCCTGAAGGAATATATAAAATTGCAGGGATGCCACTAGATAAAGCTAGTGGTACTATTTTATATCATATTCTCCGTTAGTCCAAAAAATAAGTATTTTTACCCTTTTTTACTAATTTTCATTTAAAATCTGATAAGCCATGATCAAATCCATGTAATCATAGAAATTTGTATATTTGTCGGGGTTAAAAATTGGGTTATAAATTTTAAAATTAAAATCTCCACAGCCACCTAAAGCCAAAAGCACAGCAGTACCATATCTTTGATCATCATCAAGACGATTTAGTAGAGTACACCATCTGATTGTACATGTTTTGTATCCGATTATACGATCTGAATTCCCCCAAACCTAAATTCCCCCAGTTTCTCCGTACCCGCTTCCAATACCTTCCGCCATTACCTTATCCAAGGCGTGCATGTGTAACCAAGACACTCGTGCAGCCAGTCTGCAATACCCGAATGCTATCAAAGTCTTTTAGCGACGGCTGTGCGTCTATGGAACAGACTACCGGTAAATATCCGCGAGAGCTCATCCGATACAGTGTTTAAAGTGAGGCTAAAGGATCATTTATTGAAAGTTTCTAGTTAGTTAACTATATTTTTATATAAGTAGTATATAATAATATCTTATGTACTTAATTTAGATTAGTTTTTGTTTGATATTTGTATATTTAAGCATAATATATATTATTAGTATTTATTTTATATAGTTTATGTACCCATGGAGTTTTTTTTTTCAATCTCTCCCACGTAACCGTATAAGTCACTTGACACCCAGTAAGGGGCCATCCATAAATTACGTCACACGGTTAGGGGGAGGGAGGGGGTTGACGAAGTGTGACATTGTGTGACAAGGGGGTGGGAGGGATCTTAAATTTCGTGACGTCATATTTCAAAATCTATTTATTATAAGCTAACTGATAAAAACACAAACATTAAATTATTACTATAAGTATGAAAAGTGCTGTAAATATTAACTTTTATTGTAAAGTCTGTATACTCTCATAAATAAATAAAGGAATAGTATCTTCTTCTATTAATAGGGGTACTCCCGAAACGTACTATTTTTTTAATTGATTTTAGTAGGTGATTTTGAAAAATATAATAAGAAAATCATGAAATGAGCATATACTTATTTAATATAAGTAATCTTTTTTGTTTTGTTAATTGATTTGATGTTAATTTTATTAAAATGAAAATAAAACTGTTTTCGAAACCGCTTTTATCGCCAATAATTTCAAAATTTGTGACGTCAACTAGGGGGGGGCGGGGTCTCACAAATGTGACTAGCTGTGACAAGGACGGGGGGAGGGCAAAAAATCACGAAATTCGTGTGACGTAATTTATGGATGACCCCTAAGGTTGGAAGAGATCCCTTTTAGGGATAAGCCCACCCATGTACACATCCAATCACTGCATATTATTTTTTTACTGTCTTTTGTGCAATAAAGAATATATATCTGACTGCTTGAGCTCAGTACACGTACAATATTGGTTATGGCTCCGCGTGGCCCATACTCTCCGTAGTTGCAACATTTTGTGAGGTCGGGGGCGGTGCGCGCGCGTCGTCCCCAACAAAGACGTTTAATTGTCGGTTATCCGACGATAAATCCCGCAACCACTCATTACCAGACTTATCCGATCATTGTTAATTGAAATCGAGACTTCGCCTTTTTAAATCTTGAGATGATGTGGCGTGTCGCCCTGTATTGTTTTTGCTTCGCTAAATTATATGTCGCTTTGTTTAAAATGATTGTGATGACTCTTTAGCGGTAAGTCGCGGATTCATTAAAACTTTCAACTTCATTAATAAGTTACGTTGACAAATATTTTGACTATCTTCTTATATATAAAAATGAATCGCAAAATGTGTTGGTAAGCTCATAACTCAACAACGCCTGGACCAATTTGGCCAATTCTTTTTTGTTAATGTTCGTTGAAGTTCAATGAGGGTTTTTGCAATGAGGAAAATTAGAATAATTATCGGAAATACCCTAAAAACAGGCCTTTTATTTTCCCATGCAAACGTTTTCTAACTAAAACGTACAGTCGAATTGAGCTTTATTGTTATTGTATAAAGTTCATATTGCAAGCACTCACTGTTGTCTAAGCAATGAAGGTGTGTTCCTAACATCAAAGAGTCAATTTGCGCTTTATTAACGCTACATATAGTTGAAATTCAATCGTATCTATCAAAACAGTGTGCGTGCATGTGTTGGAGCACAGAATACATCGTTGGAGGATTTAATGTCACGTTCCAAAATTGAATAGCCACAAAATGTAATAGGTCATTTAGACTTTTTTTGCGATTTGGTTGGCTATGCGACATTATCTATAAAATAATTAGGAACAAAAAACTGCCACTGTACAAATCTTTTTGACAGGACGAAGTCTGTCGGGTCCGCTAGTAGTAAATAAAATTAAGAAACTATAGCTTTTATAGATAATGTGAACTTGTTTAAACTTGTAAAGGAAGTTGGATTCAGGCTATTTATCTGAGGAACAAAATAGCTCTTGCTAGTTCTTTCTAATACAAAGTTTCCGCCGTAGACTTGTGAACCAATGGCGTAGCATCATTTACGTGTAAAAGTAATTGTAAAAATCTTATTTGAAGAAAAAAATATTATTTTCATTGTAAATACAATGAAAATTAAAAAAGAAACACCGGACACAAAAACCTAAGTTAACTTTATAAAGTATAAAAATAATTCAAGAAATTCAATCTTAAGGTACCAAAAAATCCATTGTTGATTAAAAAAAAACTAACCTGACTAAGCAACACAGATAAATAAAAATTAGAAGCGGTCCCCCAACGTGACGCACTTTTAGATTTTTTTACTTTTTAAAGTAAATTTAGGATTTAATGTTGGGGGTATTTTTAAATCGTAAATTTCTTATGTTATAGGTAGATTTTGAAATGTGCACGTATTATTTTGTAATGTGAACGTGATGCACTTTCAGGTGAGACCGTACTCAAGTATATTTTTCAGACATTCAGTTATTTCTTCCCACTTTCACCCCCTCCACCACTTATAAACGGCTCATCCGATTGTCATCAAACATGTCTAAGAACACTCGTCCATAAGTCACCTTTATTAGTTCAGGAGCTGTGATGCCACAAACGGACACGTCACTTATAGCACCCCTCTCTTTGCGTCGGGGGTTAATAAAATAAGACAAATAAAACTAATCACAATCTATATATTTTTGTAGCTACCCAACCAACATTTTGAAACTATGATTGAAATAATACAACATTTCAAACTTAGCACATAGTCAAAATAGTTCAGAATAAATATTAGAACGTTATAAGAGAACGGTTGAGCATAAATGCAAACAGGCACAGTTTTGTCGAATAGGTTCGAAGCTCCGATATCTAGCAGTAAACTGGTGAACTCATATAAACATCAGATGAGGCGTAGACAATAAAAGACAGCATATCCCTTCCGCGTGAAACGGCGCAAAACAATAAAACAGCCGCCAAAAAGATTGTACATAGATCATTCGCACCTCGCCCGAATCGGACATTGATTTATAGATGCTTTATTTGATTCGATTGTATCATCGGAACGTCATAAATCGGGCTCCCCCGACTTGTTACGGATCCCCTCCACGCCGATATATTCTCGATACGACTCGATTTTTCCTGATGTCATTATGCCGTATGCGATAACTGAATCCGGGGGCAAGGTTTGTTCTGGACGCGAATTAAGGGAATACTGCGGATTTAGTACGCCGTAAGGGCGAGGCCGGAGGTAATAAGGCTTTATCGCTGTTTCATTGAGTTGACGAACCAATATCCGACAGCAAACGGCTGGAGGCTTTAGGAGTTACTTCTTAAGCTACGGGTATCTATGTCAGAGATTTAGTATTTGGTGTTTTACTTAGGTCCGGTCAACGCAAGTTTTCGGAATTTAAATGCAGCTTAAGCTACGAGTATCTATGTCAGAGATTTTGAATTTGGTGTTTTACTCAGGACCGGTCAACGCAAGTTTTCGGAATTTAAATGCAGCTTAAGCTACGAGTATCTATGTCAGAGATTTTGAATTTGGTGTTTTACTCAGGACCGGTCAACGCAAGTTTTCGGAATTTAAATGCAGCTTAAGCTACGAGTATCTATGTCAGAGATTTTGAATTTGGTGTTTTACTCAGGACCGGTCAACGCAAGTTTTCGGAATTTAAATGCAGCTTAAGCTAAGAGTATCTATGTCAGAGATTTTGTATTTGGTGTTTTACTTAGGACCGGTCAATGCAAGTTTTCGAAATTTAAATGCAGCTTAAGCTACGAGTATCTATGTCAGAGATTTTGTATTTGGTGTTTTACTTAGGACCGGTCAATGCAAGTTTTCGAAATTTAAACGCAGCTTAAGCTACGAGTATCTATGTCAGAGATTTTGTATTTGGTGTTTTACTTAGGACCGGTCAATACAAGTTTTCGAAATTTAAATGCAGCTTAAGCTACGAGTATCTATGTCAGAGATTTTATATTTGGTGTTTTACTTAGGACCGGTCAATACAAGTTTTCGAAATTTAAATGCAGCTTAAGCTACGAGTATCTATGTCAGAGATTTTGTATTTGGTGTTTTACTTAGGACCGGTCAATGCAAGTTTTCAAAATTTAAACGCAGCTTAAGCTACGAATATTTATGTTAGAGATTTTGTATCTGGTGTTTTTTACAAGATATAATATATATCTTGCAATTGGCTTTTAAGGGATTTATTAACATTTTTCGACTTTGTAGCTACCGCAATTGAACTGCATAAAAGATACACACACACACACACATATATATATATATGCTATTTACTGTTTACGGGCTAGAGAATCCCTAAAAGAATTGTTCAAAGAAATTAATATTTTAATTTTAGCTAGTCAATATATATATGATAATTTAGTTTTTGTATATAGAAACTGTAATAAATTCAATAAAAACAGTGATCTACATAATGTGAATACTAGAAACAAAAATAAACTTGCCGTTCCAATGTTCAGACTCCATAAAACTAGCTGTTCGTTCTTGGGGAAATGTATATCTATGTTTAACAAACTTCCGCAAAGTGTCATTGATTTGCCTTTATATAAATTTAAAATCCATATCAAAAAGACACTCATGAGTAAAGGTTATTATAAAGTAAGTGACTATCTAAATGATCACACTGTTTGGGAATAGGGACACTATTCATAGAGCCATGTTTGGTAACCAACATTATTTATAATATTGTATTATTTTTATTTGTGTATGTAAACATACATACGACTGTAATCGTATTAGGTATGATTGTATCTTATACTATATTGTATTTTATAAAATATTATTATAATTATTAACATTGAAAAGGGAGATAAAAAATAGACCTTCACAGTTTCTTGCCTGTTCTTCTCGAGAAGGCTCTCCCAATTTCGAACAGGTGTCGAGTCAATATTTTTTTTTCCTTATTCGTACGCACGGACAAGGTTTTTGTTTTTTTTTAAGCTTTTTTTTTTGTTTTGTTTGTTGACGTCAATAAGTGCCTGTAAAGGTCTATGTTGAATAAAGATTATTTTGATTTTGATTTTGATTTTGTATCCCTACTACACTAAAAACTACTGAATGTATTTTAAGGAAACTTTACAATAATATAGCTTATACATAAAAATAATACATAGGCTATATTTTATAAAGATACTAGCTGGTGTTCGCGACTTCGTCTGCAATAATGGTAGATTATCTCCTACTTATTAACACGTATTTTAATATTGTAAAACATTCACACAATATCTTTATAAATTGCAGCTTATCTGTTATTCTGATAAATACGCTATATTATTGTAAGGTTTCATCCATACTTACAAAATATCGCGTTTGTGATTTGAGTAGGGATTCTGTGAACTATCCAAAATATGACAATAAGTGTCAAGTAGGAAAACATCTACTATCGGTGCAGATGAAGGTGGGCACAATTTAGTATGCTGTAATGAAAAATCGGCTTTAGAGAGCTGAGTTGTGAACTTAAATAAGACATAATGACTCAAATCAGATGCAGTATCATCTCTTTGAACTAATATTTTCGACTACCATTTTTAATTCTTAAAAAAACTTACGTCGCTTACCTACGTGACAAATTTAATGCTTATTTTAAAAATTTAACATTACGCAGCCCATGGGGGAAGGTACCGTTTACGCCACATTAAGATTGCCTTTGTAATCACAACTCTATGTTATGTAGTGTGTATAAGGTTCAATTTCGTACAACCGTCAGTCAAGCGTCACTCGTCACGAACAACAGATGTAAAAGTGAGTTTCACCCCCGTCTCAGTGCGACCACAATTTTTTCCCGTCAAATAAATTAATACAGGCGTCTCGGGTCCGCCGCGGAGTTGTCAAATTAATTTCTCCTCGCCGGACTATTTGTCTGAGGGCCAAAAAAGTTCGCAATCGAACGTCCATCAATATCCTTGTTCTGGGAAGGGTAGGCGACTGCATCTTTGGGGCGATTCGTATTGTTCCTCCGCTGTTGTCTTGTTATTGAAGTGAGGGGTAGCTTTAAGTTTTGTTTATTTATTTATTTATTTTAACATAAACATTACATAATTACATAATTGATTTCAGCGAATGTAACATAAATCCGATGGGTTTTTCCGTACATTCCATTCATCGGAGACTCACGCGTACATATACAAAAATCAAAGAATTCATACATAATAGCGTTTCTTTAATAGATTTGGACAAGGATGCAATATTTTAATGTAACTATAATTTGTCGGTGCAATAAAGAATAAATAGCGGCTTTTATGGGGAAATGCATAGACTTTTACAACAAAGTTCCATAAAGTATTAGCGATTTGCATTTTTACATCATTTGTTAAAAATACTCCTATGAAAAAAGATTAATGCTAGGGTTTAATTTTTAATGTCTCAAAAGTTACGTTATTAAATATTTTGATTATAGAAAATAACACTATGAACCTATATTTTTATAGATATATCGTGAACTTGTTTAAACTTGTAAATGAATTTGAGTTCAGGCTATTTATCAAAGACTTTTAATAGGGAATTAATCTCTTTTTTGAAAAGAATCTTAATTTGATCCTTGCGTGTCAATAAACCACATACTAAAAATATAAAAAAATTATAAACTTGTTAAGTACTATAAAAATTGCATTAAAATTTAATATTTTCAAATTTCGCGCGTAATTAGACGAAGGCGCCGCACGAGTTGTTACTCTGTAGCGATGACGTCAATACGGCATGTAAATAATAAACAAAGCTCTATGTTTGATGCTATGTGTTATTATGTTCATAATTTAAAAATGAGTTATTATCTGTTATATATAAACAACTAATAAAGGAATAATAATAAAAGAGTAATACTGACATCGATGTTTTAATACTCCGTAACTCGGCAGAACAAAAGTCGGGATTTGCAGCAAAGAATTTTCCGACCATTAATGCATTTATTTTTGGTAAATTCGTACTATCCCCTTTTACAAAACTGCTTTCCAAAGTGTGATTCACGTGCGATTTCAATTTAAATTACGTATTTATAACGTTTTCTTACATTAAAAAAGCAACCTACAAACTTATTTTTTTATTGTTTTGCGGCTTTATGCGTACTATGATTCATAATGACATTGACACGCATAAGTTTACAGTACCTTATGACGTCACGAAATGGCGGCCAATGTTTCGCTCTTGTTTTACGTATAGATTAAAAAAGTGAATACTTTGAAACTAATTTTTATATCATTTTTTGTTATTTTATGTACTTAAACATGATGGTTCCGACTAATTAATGCATAAGCTATCATAGCCAAAAAAATAACCGTTGCTGGTTCGCTCTTGCTGATTCTTTCCAGTACAGAGTCTCCCACTGCAGACTTGTGAATCAATGGCGTGCAAAAGTGAATGTAAAAAAACTATTTATGGAATTATTATTGATTTTGAACACTAAGTGATAGAAAACGGAAATAAATAATACGCCGACATCCAAATAACATTAGTATTTACTTGTTAAGAATTATTTGAACTCTTAGTTTATGTCAGGTTAAGCTTGTAAGCGCAAGGATTGGCAGTTAAGACAGTGGCACGCCAGGAGTTTATAGGCAATAAAATAAAATGCGCCGCTCCGCACGGCCGCGTGCGCTGCCGAAATTACGCGCGCTTTTTTGAGCGCCGCCCGACACGCTCGGTAAACTCGCGTCGTGCCGATTGCGGCTGGGGACCGAATTACTGCTTTTTACGCATTTAAGTGTATTTCGTCCGATTCCGGTTCTAATCGTCTTTAAGGGGGTAGTCAATGAGTATGGTTTTAATAAAAAAAAAAATAGATTTTTATACTATTGAATTGTTCCTTGTATGTTTTAATAAGAGTTTTTAATTTAATCTAGCGCAGCGAATCAGCATCGTGGCAATGCTGCTAGTCTTATGGGGACGTTGCCTGACGGCAGCGATTTATTTCAAATATTTTATTTATAGTTTGTTATATGAATAAAATGTAGAATTTTTAATTAAAACATACAAGGGGCTCGTACTTTTTAAGCTGGTTGAAAAAATATCGCATTAAAATCATCAAAGTCAATTTTTAGTCATACTGATCAAATCGTTATACAATAGCAGAAAACATTCAAAGAGCTAAATAACCATGTTCAAATCATCTTCTATTAATTCACTTCCAAAATACGCGGTAACACTTTCCCCTCGGTAGCAAAACAAGCACGCGAAGTTGCCGCAACAAGCCGCGACCACGGCCTGTTGCGTTATGTTGCGCGTCACAACTTTGAATGACACGACGATTTGCGGCCGCTAACGGCGCAACTTGGCAAAGGGATAGGAGTTGTAATTGTACATGTGGCCATGTACATGCTATATGTATAACGCCAGCTTAACACTTAGTAGCCTGATTTATGAAAATGATTTTTTTATATTACTGTTTTACAGGAAAAAATCTACCATCTGTACAGACGAAGTCGTAGGTATTAGCTAGTATATTTATTAATTGTAGCCTATATATTATTTTGATGTATGAACTATATCATTGTAAAGTTTCATTTAAATCCATTTTATAGTTGAGCATGTATGAGGAATGTTATGAAAGTAGATGAAGCGAAAGAGATATGGAAAGACGTAGTCTCTGCCTACCCCCATGGGAAAAAGCCGTGAGTGTATGTATGTATGTATAGTTTTTACGTGAAAGTGTAACAAGCATCCAATCTAACATACGTTCGCGTTTTAAGAATGTGTCTTTTTTTAACGTTACTATGTTTGCTTGAGGCTAATGAAGGGAAAATTAGAAAAAATTTACAATATTTATTTTACAGGAAAAAAAATCAACTTTTTTCGACGAACTTTTCCTACAACCTAATAAAATCAAATTAAATTACAATAAAATAAATTAAAATCTAATCATTATGAGCGACAATTGGGTAGACGACGATTTTTTAAATTCTATATATAATAAGAGTCAATTCAATTCAATTCAAAATCATTTATTCAGTCTGGGCTGTTACAAGCACTTGTGAATGTCGAAAAGCTACGCCATCGGTTCGCAAATCTACGGCGGGAGACCTTGTACTGAGAAGAACCGGCAAGAAACTCAGCAAGGGCTGTTTTTTTTTCCTGTATTTAAATATATACAGAGTCGTCAATTTGGAAAATGACTTCAATATTGATAATTCATGAAGTCACTTTCCATTACATAATATAATTAGTAATTACATAGTACTCTTTTAACTGAGAAATATTGTAGAACCAACAGTATACCTGCGCTTATTACTTTTGAAGATACATCGCCATGATTGCGGCGCTGTCGCGAGTCGCTCAAAAACGCTCCATACTAAAAACACTGCAATCGTGACGTCACAGTTAAGTAAACTCGCCTAATTTGTATGAGCGTATAAACAAATTTAAAATAACTTTGTTATTTGTACGTTTAAAGGTATACTTTCTATATAAAAAAATGTTACATTTAATGTGAGAATGCTGGAAATGTGTTCGTTTAATTAGAATTACGTAAATAGTTGCTCGTTTTTTAGAAATCTAAAAACAATATAAATTAATAGTTAAACTGAAATTTCTATATTGACATACTTTCATGAGATATAAATTTATCAAATCAGATAATCTTATATATAAAAATGAATCGCAAAATGTGTTGGTAAGCTCATAACTCAACAACGCCTGGACCAATTTGGCCAATTCTTTTTTGTTAATGTTCGTTGAAGTTCAAGGAGGGTTTTCACAATGAGGAAAATTCGAATAATTATCGGAAATACCCTAAAAACAGCCCTTTTATTTTCCCATGCAAACGTTTTCTAACTAAAACGTACAGTCGAATTGAGCTTTATTGTTATTGTATAAAGTTCATATTGCAAGCACTCACTGTTGTCTAAGCAATGAAGGTGTGTTCCTAACATCAGAGTCAATTTGCGCTAACGCTACGCTACATATAGTTGAAATTCAATCATATCTATCAAAACAGTGTGCGTGCGTGCGTTGGAGCACAGAATACATCGTTGGAGGATTTAATGTCACGTTCCAAAATTGAATAGCCATTTAGACTTTTTTTGCGATTTGGTTGGCTATGCGACATTATCTATAAAATAATTAGGAACAAAAAACTGCCACTGTACAAATCTTTTTGACAGGACGAAGTCTGTCGGGTCCGCTAGTTATAGTATAAAAATGGCCATAATCAGTTGTAGTCGTCTACCCTATTAAATATGTGTTTATTTCACGACAAGCAAAAATAAAAGTGTGGTCATGTTAACATGCCCGTGTTACAAACATTAATTTTTCAACTGTCCTCATTATAACCGCTGTCCAATATAGGCTGGTGTTCAATAAGTCCTCGTGCGTCACCACCCTCCCAACTCCTCACGTCTGCCGTCCATCCATCACCGCGATCATCAGCGTCATCGCGGCCCCTCGCGCGCCATAATTTGATTTCAACAAGCTGTCGCCGAGGAATGCTTTAAGGACCTATGAATTCCTATAAGTATTGTCTTCGTGACTTCTTTGTCTGACTAGTCTTTTGAACTACTCGCTCTTCTCTAATAAGAAAACGCGAAAGATTTGTATGGATGAATGTTTGTTAAAAACTACTAAATGGATTTTATGAAACTTAATGATAATATAACTTATAAGCTTATAGATCAGAATAACATATTACAACTTATATAGCGACTTCATCTGCACAGATGGTAGAACTTTTCCTTCCTATTCATTCCATTTATTTCCATTTATCGTCATATCTTGGACAATTCAGAATGTATAGGTAAGTAGGAAAAATTCTACCATCTGTGTAGACTAAGTCGCAGGCACCGACTAGTCCATACTAATATTATAAATGCGAAAGTAACTCTGTCTGTCTGTCTGTTCCGCTTTCACGCCAAAACTACTGAACCGATTTAAATGAAATTTGGTACACAGATAGTCTAGAGCCCGAGAAAGGACACACGCTACTTTTTTATATAAAAAAGGTTGTAAAGGGTTGTAAAAGGTTGAAAGGAGGGATAATAGGTTGTATGAAAATATTGTTAAAACCACTGAACCGATTTAATTGAAATTTGGTACACAGATAGTCTAGAGGCTGAGAAAGGACAGAGGCTACCTTTTAAAGCAGAAAAGGGTTGTAAAAGGTTGAAAGGAGGGGGTAAAGGTTGTATGGCAGTATTGTTAAAACATATCCTTCCTGTGGGAAATTCGAATATAACGAACTATTTTAGTGTATTGGAAAGAATAATTATGTAATAAGCAAATAAATAATAATTAAACGAACGCGTGTAATAATTTCGGAGTGATTTAATGCAATTAATTATTAAATAATTTTTTCTTTTAAAAAATCATAAAACCATCTAGGGTCGTCTGGAAGAAATCTCTCTTGAGAGATAAGTCCGCCTTTGGACCATTTAAATTTGTACCTCTAAATATTTTTATTGTAATGTTGTTTAATTGTGTTCAATAAAGAGTTTATATATAATTTGTTGATATCAATACATAGTATAAAACAAAGTCGCTTTCGCTGTATGTCCGTATGTATGCTTAGATCTTTAAAACTACGCAACGGATTTTGACGCGGTTTTTTTTAATAGATAGAGTGATTCTTAAGGAAGGTTTGTATGTATAATAAATGCATAATATAGTAGAGAAACACTGATAAATTTAAAGGTTTCTAATGTGATGTCGTAAATAAGCACGTTTTTTTGCGCTTACATTGCAAACGCTGGCTGAACCCTACGAGATAGACCAAAATAATGTACTACAGTATTGTACAACTTACAAAAATCCACAAAAAAGTCCGCGATGGTATATGTATATCTCTTAGGGATAACCCACCATAACCATTTTTTCACTGCACCCGTGCGAAGCCGGGGCGGGTCGCTAGTTAATAATAAGAACAACGTATTACAAATTACTCGCGAAGTCTTCTGGTATGCTCACGTATTAAAAAGAGAGAAAGATCATGTTACTAAGAGATTTTCGACATGAAAATGGACGGGCGTGTAGGGACAAGATGAGGAGTGGAACAGGAAGACATGTTGCGTCGACAAGAAATAAAATTGGGAACAAAGCAGGGGGAAGAAGAAGCTACTTAGTAAATGTACCTAAGTACTCACCCTACCTAATAATAAATTGCAAAGTAACAATTCCCTCTACCTTTACGACGCAAGCTACCAAACAAGGACCGCCGCCATCTGCGTTTAAAACGTCATGTTGCCGCGACAGACCGCGTTATGAGAGTACCCCAATATTAAACTCTGTAGCCACAATCAGGGCGCAGTAAATTAATTAGCGCGGAGTCGCAACAATAACCTCAAACAGGGCCCGTGTCAATATCTCCAGCCCAAGCAATCAGTTCTATTGTTTTGACACCACGAGCATCTGAGGTTGGGTCGGGGTTATTAGACAGAATTCAATGTACTCTGTTGATATTACAAATAAAATGGCGTCTTATGTAGAGATATTAATTCGCTTATGTTTCAAAAATACTGTGTACTCTTTCAAGTTAGAGCTATTTAATATTGTATTTTATTATATATGTCATAAAGTATAATTTGTATCGTTTATAATTATAATGAACTAGCTGGAGCCCTTCGAGTAGCTTATATCAGCGTTGTGTATATCTTGTATTCTATGTTAAGCTACATTAATGTTTCATTTGCTTTTTGAAAATGGTATTTTTTTATTTTCTTTTTGTATTCTTTGAGCCCGTAGGTGCCCTTTAAACGAAATAGGGTAGACGACTACAACTGATTATGGCCGTTTTTATACTATAATAATCTGATTTGAGCAATTTATATCTCATGAAAGTATGTCAATATAGAAAACTCAGTTAAATTTTTTATTAATATTGTGTTGAGATTTGTAAAAAATGTGCAATTATTATTTACGTAATTCTAATGAAACGAACACATTTCTAGCATTCTCACAATAAATGTAAAAATTTTTTTATATATAAAGTGTAATTCGCTCATACAAATTAGGCGAGTTTACTTAACTATGACGTCACGATTGCAGTGTTTTTAGTATGGAGCGTTTATGAGCAATCCGCGACAGCGCCGCAATTATGGCGATGTATCTTTAAAAGTAATAGGCGCAGGTATACTGTTGGTTCTACAATATTTCTCAGTTAAAGGAGTACTCTAATTATCTATAGAATTTAAGAATTTGTCGTCTACCCAATTGTGAAAGCTCCCACAGGATAGGCATAGCCTAAGTGTGGGGGTTTTTCGTTAAACCACAATTTGTACATCTATTTTGACGACCTCCATAGTCCAGTGGATAGTACACCGGTTTCAAGGTGTCGCCATCTCTGAGGTCCCGGGTTCGAATCCCGGTGGGGGCAGATGTTTGTGTGATGAATGCCAGCATTTGTACCTTAGTCATGGTTGTTGATATATATATCAATAAAAAATATTTATATATGTATAATACATGTATGTCTATCCGTTATCCTAGATCCCATAACACAAGCCTTACAGAGCTTAGTTTGGGCTAGGCTAATTGGTGTAAGTGTAACAAATATTTATTTATTTATTATTTGAAGTAAAGTATTATTATTATTTAAATCAATACCAATATCCAATACCATACAAACATCGGCGTTTATAATATTGGTATTAACTAGTCATTAAAAACTCAATAAAAATGTTTTCCTTTTTATTTATTTCAAACTGTCACTGAAACGGCTCATTGGTAAGACATGAATTTTACATTTTGCAAGGAATAAAAGGTAGCGATGTATTTTACAATTTGTATTGTAGGTGTATGTTTTTAAATTACTCTAACATTTAAATAATAAAGTTAAATGAATCAAGCGCCATCGCTAGCAAAGATCGTTTTTTATATATCCTATTTACCAATCAGCTAATTTCGTATCTATTCTTTATTGTTGAACTGAGTAGAGAATTTTCACATTTACTTATTCAATTTTGAATTTGCTTCCTTACTTCCTAATCGTTTCTTATATTATTTAAAAAAATTGGCAGTAGTAACGTTAATATATGTATATATATATGTATATATATATGTATATTTGACGGAGGAGCATCATTCGGACCCTCCAATGAGGAGTACTCGCCCTCGAGCATGATAGCGGAATTTTCAAAATAAAAACGCCAGTATGTGTGTAATAGTTACTTTAATAATTTAGTAGTCGTTCACAACAAAATAATGCACGTTGGACGCGATGCCAACGAATTCAATCTACTCCCGAGGTGCATACACGACGGCCCAAGTGAAAAGGAGACGAGTCGGTTCATGTCGGTAAAATATGAGGCTTATCTTCACATCGGTTATTACCGACCAGTGGCTTGACATTGGATAGCCACAAAGATAATGAAACCTACTAATCGTTCAGCCATTAGACGGCGCGCTCAAGTTGCGTCGACTCCCTTTGATTCGATCCTAACGACTCCGGCTCGCCGATGTCGTTAGTCGGCTAGGCGTTGAACCTTCTGTTCATTGCAAAGCTGAACATAGCCATCTGAGGCTTCAGCATAAGTCGCTCCAAAAATAACCGACTTACCGACCGATAGTACCGCGTGGACACAGATAGTGAAGCCAGTTTACCGAGCGAACTACCGCGCCGACATATATAGTACAAAGAAACCTGTCTGACAATTTTTTTTAGAAACGTCGCCTCACTCTATTATTTTTATCCTGTGTCGTGGGTGCAGTCACAAACATATGTCATATGCGCATAAACCCAGATCGGAACAAATTTTTGTTCCGTGCGGGAATCGAACCCGCGACCCCTTGCGTAACAGACGATCGTTCGCTGCGACGAAATGTGTCGGGAAACATTAGGAGACATGTTATTACATATCTGCTACTTGCTTATTATTTTCGTGAAGACTCATCAAAATTATTACATCAATGTAGAGACTTAACAGCTCACATTAATTTTATTTTATTAGGTTATTTACAAAAACAAATCTCACACAACACACACTGTCTGAGGTAGGTAACATGAAAACATTGACACAAATGACTCACAACGAACCCTTTCTTCTATTTGTCATTTCACCATAAACCAATCTTATTTGTTTTATTTGCAGTAAATTTTTAATACGGCATGATCACATTACGGCCGGCTTAGAGGCGAGACGGCGAATTGGTCGCATATGGCGCGTTGGGGCGCCGGTTCGATTCCCACCGAACCCGAAGTATTGATGGATTAATAAATAATCTATACGCCTTCGAAATATATCACGCTTCAGACGGTTAGTTTTTGGTTGGATATTGTTGTGGATATTTGTTTTTTAATAGACGTGGGTCAAATTTGGTCGGTAATTTCTTTTTACTAGTCTTTCTCTGATACCAGTTCCATTCCAGTGGGTTTTACAAAATTGGTTGTCTGGTTTTCTCTTCCACTTCTTTTATTATCAGACCTCACATCTATCATACAATTATCATTCTTCATGGAAGCCATCTACGCCGTCTTCTCTCTTTCTTTAGTTATCTCTACTCACACCCTGAGTACACAGTATATTACGAGTATTTAAACTTTGGCAATCAAACTTAGTTCAGCGGCGTACGCAGTAAAAAAGATTAGACTTTTAACTAATGTTGAAACGGCAAGAATTGTTTATTTCAGCTACTTTCATAGTGTTATGACCTATGGACTGCTGCTATGGGGATCAGCGGCTAACATTGAGAGTATTTTCCTTTTACAAATATGAAATAAAAATTTGGATGATTTAAAAGAGCTTTCTGTAAAGTCTTTGAATAAAGTAAATTTTGATTTTGATATTGAATTAAAAGTAATGCTCTTTAAATATGGTATTTAATAGTTATCATATCATACTTTTATTCAGATATTCGTTTGATCACTCTGTTACATTTTTTACGACTAACTCAAAAAACAAGGAAACAGATCACTTTGTTTGTCAACCAAAGGGCAAATAGTTCACGAAAAATCTACAATTAAATTTTGTGATGTCATAAGCAACAAGTTACCAACTTGGGACTATATGAGGCCATTAAGGAGTGCTAAAAGAAAGTCTCAACAGTAATTTTATTACTTTTGTATACAATATACATAATAATTTAGTAGAAATAAATTTCAAATGAAATACTATCAACAAGAACGAATTAAATCGCTGTTTTTTTTCACAAAACAGTGAGCAGAATCAAAGGCATCCCCACTCCAGCAAACACCAGGAGACATACTCGTAAAGTCAATGGGTAGGAGGACACGACACACAAACTCTAAGCAAGCCCTTTGACAAGCTTTTCCTGTGCACTCTCCCCAGTTCTTATCTGCAGTTGTTAAAGTTTATTCTTCTTTGAACTAAGTGTTTAATCGACGCGGGAAACTGTGCCAGGCGAGCGATTTTCAAATCTGTCACTCCAGTGATTCGCTGACATAGCACTGCAAAAAGACGAGCGTCTCTTAATGTGATACATGTGAGCGAAATTGAGCTGTATTGTCTGATATTTGTAAGTGTTGTGTCAAATATTGGCGTAAACCAGCACTAAATTGCATAGCTTTCTTTATGCTTAAGTTTTAAAAGATTAAAATACGGCTATTGATAATTATAACGATTTTAAGACTTAATTTACCTAATAAAGGTACTAACCTAATAAAGTTATACAATGAAATGACGAATAGAATTTTAATACTTTAATTTAATGGGCCAAAGTCGATTTTATATTAAAACTACGAAATATTTGTAAGGCGAAGACTAAACGTACACTAAATTGACTTAAAATAACCTATAATTGAAGAAAAACCTAATTTAAATGTAGGTTTTCTCAGAAATTTTCACACAGACTTCTAATTGTAATTCCCTGGAAACACCAATGAAAGAGTGAATAGCTAGTCTTCACCACCTCGACTGCGCAGGATTTGTATTTTCAGTAGCTTATTTTAGCCTAACTCAGAAAAGCATGCAGATTATGATTGTAGATGTTGCCAGGAGTCATATTGGTCCATTTTTTTTCAACCCACTCCCTTAGACATCTATATAAATGGACTGAACACATACTTTGATATCATTATAGCGATTGTTTTAGTGACAATATCCAATTGATTTTTATGATTAAAGATACAGCTAGTCAAGTGAAAAAACAACAGCAAAATTAAAAATAAAAACAATTGTTTTTTATAAAAAGAAATGTTTATATCTAAAAATCAAATTTTAATCACTACATACTATAAAACAAAGTCGCTACCCGCCTTCTGTCTGTCGATATGTCTGCTTAGATCTTTAAAACTACGCAACGAATTTTGATGCGGTTTTTTTTAATAGATAGAATGATTCTTAAAGAAGGTTTATATCTATAATATATGTATAATATAGTACAAAAACACTGATAAATTTAGAGGTTCCTAATGTGATGTCGTAAATAATCACATTTTTCCGCTGGCTAGGCGCGACCGTGTGGCGCTCTCCGGTCTGACAGGACCGGCCTACCCACTAAAACCCCCCTGAGTTCTCTAGGCCCATGTGGGGCACATGGCGGGGCGCGCTTTCACGATTCTACCGCCATGAGCTCCGGGGCCGGCTCAACCTAGGTCCGGTCGAGCCAACGCCAAGGGAGGGACTGTCCGAGAACCCCTGGACAATCCCCCAGACGGAGAGACATCACCACGGCGTGCGCGGTAGCCAGACGCACACGCAGCCTCGCGGTAGGGTCATTAGGCGAGCACTGCTCTTGCGTGTGCCCGCTGCTCGTACGGATAGGTAGGAGAAGTCCTACCTATCCGTCTGCAGCGGAGAGGAGCGGCCTCGACGTTCTCCTCCCGCTCCCTCTCCGCTGCCTCCTTCTGCGAGATGACGTTCTCGCAAAAGGAGATCTCGTATCATTATTATATAATCAACTACGACGACTACTAAATTAAATAAACAAAGTACAGACATTACAAAAAAAAATACAAATTCATTATTGCTAAGGAATATACTCTCCCACAGATACAAGTAACATAGATCGTATAGATTCAATAATCATTCATAATCTATAGATAATTTATAGATGTTATATTACAACACGTGTCACACGTGGAATCTAAAAAAAAATATACTGTTCAGATAATAATAAGCTTTATTATTTAAATAGTAACAATGCTTGGGTTAAATTTTCATGAATCAATGGTTATGTTGCCAAATTTTTTGACTATAATAAATAATATAATGAAACTATAGATTTTATAAATATAATGTGAACTTTTTTAAGCTTCTACTACGCACCAATTACGTAGCATCTTCTACGTGCAAAAAATACTATTTGAAGAATACTTTTTTATTTTGATTTTATTTGATTTGATTCATAAAGTTCTCCCATAAGTTACTATACAAAAATAGTTTCAATTCATCTTACAATATTTACTGACTCCGAAAATCAAGTGGTCTAACATCGCGCCAACACCGCGCAAGAGTACAATAGAACAATTTGTTTATACACTGCAAACTAGTTAGCCGTCTCCATTGTTGAAATAAAGCGGCGGATTTTTTATACGCGCTGTATTAACAAAGGGAGATTTGAATATCCCTCGCACTACGGCAGCAAACTGTAAAAATTGGCACAGAGCAACTTTTGACGGGCAAATATTTGTGTATATCACCGAAGAGCAGTCCCACTGTATGGAGACTATATAGTCTGTGGCTGGTTAGTGACAAGTGTACTGCATCAGAGGGACGAGCGTGACGAAAATTGTGTGCACGGGGAAGTTTGATGCAACCCTTCCGTATTCTCGCACCGCGATCTGTGGCCGCATAGGGATGCTTAGTGCTTGGATGTAATTGACTTGATACTATGAGTAGTTATAAAATATTTTTCTGTGCAGATACAGATTTGGATTGTGCCTCTCGCGCTCTCATTCTTTGAAAGAGTGGGTACGACATTAAAACAAAACAAGTGACAGTCAATTTAACCAACAATATTTTTTACTGAACCCGAAAATCTAGATTGAAGCCCAATATCACACGCTGGCTGTGTGCTCGGTGTGGCAGCAACAGCGCAGCGACCTTATCGCTGCGCTGGGAAGCAGCGACCTCTCGCTGCTTCCGGGGATGGGAGCGAGAACGTCATCTCGCAGAAGGAGCCACTGTATAGGGAGCGGGAGGAGGACGTTGAGGCCGCTCCTCTCCGCCGCAGACTGATAGGGTAGGAGAGAGCGGGCACACGCAAGAGCGGTGCTCGCCTAATGACCCTACCGCGAGGCTGCGTTCGCATCTAGCTACCGTGCACGCCGTGGTGATCTCGATCTCTCCGTCTGGGAGACTTGGGAGACTATCCAGGGGTTCTCAGACAGACCCTCCCTTGGCCGGCTCGACCAGACCTAGGTCGCCCCCTCCGCCCTAGCCGGCCCCGGAGCACATGGCGGGATCTCAGGGGGGTTTTAGTGGGTAAGCCGGTCCTGTCAGATCGGAGAGCCCCACACACGGCCGCGCCTAGCTACTAGCATAAGGTGCATTTCCCCTCTAAAAAAAAAGATTGAAGCCCAATATATCGTTACATCCAACACAACTATTAATGTGCAGCAAAAGCTACAACGAAGAAACGAACGAACGAAGAAAAAACAGATAAAAATAAAAAATAACACACGACAAGTTAAGGAAGTTTAAAATAGATTAATAAATAATTCCCTCAATGGACTAGCAGTGCTTAGTTTTGTTTGGGTTATCCTCGTTTATCCTAAGCTAAATTTGTATTAAAAATATAATTATAATAAAAAAAAAATTAAGTCACTATTCTATGAGCGGTCTTCAATGATTAAGTATTGTGATGTTCTGTGATAAATGCGAGCTTTTATGTCTTAGTCATGATTGTTAATATATATATTTCTATCAAAATATGTATATATATAATATATATATATATATTATATATATATATATATATATATATATATATAATATATATATATATATATATATGTCTATCTGTTACCCTAGATCCCATAACACAAGCCTTACAGTGCTTACTTTGGGCTAGGCTAATTGGTGTGACTGTAAGAAATATTAATATGTATTCAAAAAATCAAAGTTCAATTTAATAAGTGCTTAATAACCCCGATGTCATTAAAGTCATTATAGGGAAAAATCATTAATATATATATTTCTATCAAAATATGTATATATATATATATATATCTTAATATATATATTTCTTGTGTGCGTGTGTATGTGACTGAACTCCTCCTAAACGACTGGACCAATTTTGATGAAATTTTTTGTGTGTATTCCAGGGGGCTTGAGGATGGTTTAGATTCACAATACGGTCATATAGATATTGTTTTTCAGCTAAATTATTTATTTAAGAACATTTGAGACAACGTGAGACAACGTGACATTTGAGACATTTGACATTTGAGACATTTGACAGGACAACGTCTGTTGGGCCAGCTAGTATATATATATATACGTCTATCTGTTACCCTAGATCCCATAACACAAGCCTTACAGTGCTTACTTTGGGCTAGGCTAATTGGTGTGACTGTAAGAAATATTAATATGTATTCAAAAAATCAAAGTTCAATTTAATAAGTGCTTAATAACCCTGATGTCATTAATGTTATTATAGGGAAAAATCATGAGACCTTTTCATCTAACCTTTTCTGGTGCATCCTCGCCAAAGCTTTTGACGACGAACAGTCTGACAGACAGACTGACATACTACCGGGGCCCATTTTGGGCCGGAAGATAGCTGGAGATATCCGTCGGTCACCTTCGGGTGGTTCAGTGTGTGCGACTTGTTGCCATATGCCGACGGAGTCGTGGTAGTTGTACCATGGCCTCGTCGATACAGTTCTCCTTCGGGATGACGCGCCTGCGGCCAGACGTAGTGGGGGGAATCGCTAAGTTTTTTAGTGATAAGCCTCTCCTTTCTGAGGAGGAGAGTCACACATAGCCACCGGTTACGTGGTATGCAATTTCATGAAAAAACAATAATGCATACAACACATATATCACCATATCCGCAAATAATATGAAAGTATCAAATTTCATGGTCGCAGTACAATCAACCCCACGTGCGAGCGTGAAATTCGTACAATAAATGCCTTTGTATTGTGGCAGAGCCCTGTTGACTTTTGGACGCGACCGAAACCGCGCCCGAACAATACCTATCTCATATTGTTCCCAACTGCTTGATACATATTTTGTTTTAACCCTGTTTTGCTCGCTTAAATATTAGATGTTGTTTTACAATTTATTCTGAATAAAATCTTTGTCTGTACAATGGATTGTCTGTTGACTCAGTTCCCTTTAGTTACATAGTTTGTTGTCATTTTGTATGTTAATGTTTTGAAGAGAAATTATTATTTATATTTTATTAAGTATATTTTGTAATCAGTAGTAATCAGTAGTTAGAAAGATATTTATACAAATTTTGTTTCCGCTATACTCACCGGAAGCAATAAATATTATACTTAGCGACTTTTTCCAACTTATCAAAAGCTGTGATATTACCTAGACATTAACTTAACTGTTAGCACTAATTAATAAATTGTGATTCAATCATACTTTGAAATCAGAATACAAATTAGTTTGTTATTGAATTTTTAGTTACTCTCAATAGTTCCCGTTAGATGTCCTTGACAACACTTAGGTACTACGGTCCTTGATGCAATATTCCAAAAATTTCAAATGAGTGTATTCCCATTTGAAAGGCCGGTATCGCATCTGTATCTCCTGGTACTATTAAAGCCGTAGGGCCCTTATGGCCAAGGCTAAGGCTAAGTTTACACGAGTCACGCTGGTCAGACCGCTCTGGCCGGCAAGGAGCCTCAGCCTCTCTCTCCTGAAAAATAAAAACCTGTATCTCCTTTAGTGTTGCGGATGTCGGGATAAATGGCGCGTTTGTATATCTTTTAAAAAATATTGTATATATAATTTAAACTTAGACCCATCTTCAATCATTATAACTGATTTCAAAGCACGTTTTATAAGTATCAAAATATATAATACGGCAGCCATTTCTCAAATATTCCGAGCTCATTCACTTTCCACTCGTAGATAATGTTTGTCAATACGCCTCCTATGGTTCGTAATATTCCACAATTAGTAAACTGCGCAATTATAACGTATAGCTATTTGCGAAGGCGTCGATAAATCGTCTAAAGACTGTGGGCTTAGACGCGGGCGGATTTGGCTGTGAGAGGCAGACGAGCGGTTGGAAACACGCGATCGTGCTTCCTTCTAACAGGAGGTAGCTAGTACCAGTTATATCGTTGAATGGAAATAGTACATTACTATATTAGTGCGTTATGATGGTTACATTACAACCAATAGGCACGTATATCGTACGACGTTTTTTAACACATTTGCGAGGAAAAAGAAAAAAAAATATTTAAATAAACTCAATCTGTGAATGCACACTGTTGCTTTCCCGCCATTTTACTACTGACTGGCGCGGCGCGGCGATTAGTTCGAAATTTGAATAGCAACAACGCGCGAAATGGCCAATGATACTGTTATGGAATGTGTATGGACTATAACTTAACTATTTGCTTTGGTAACACACGCGTTTTTATGACCCGCTTTACATATTTAAAACCGGTGGAATTACATCAGCATTACGAGCAAAGGTGTTAAAAATACAATTTACATAATTTGTTACCTCAGTTTCATACATCACTCACGCTTCTTTCCCATGGAGGTAGGCAGAGAACAGTTTTCCACTTGTTAAGTTTCAAAGATACTTCCCTAGCTACCTCGACTTTCATAAATACATCAAGCACGTTACTTACAGTAACGTCAGATACTGTAACGTCAGTTACTGTAACGTCAGTTACAGTAACGTCAGTTACAGTAACGTCAGTTACAATAACGTCAGTTACTCTTCACCTGAGCTTAATTCAGTATATCGCCTATTTGGTCCAAGTATGTCCAAATAAATCGTCCCCTACCACCTGCCCCATTTAAATTTGCCTTATAAATTTCTTTGGTCAGTCGTCTTTCGTCCTTTCTACGTGTCCAAACCATCTAAGCCAACTTTGCCATTATTTTCTTCGTGTTGCGTTTGTCGGGGTCACCAATTTGCCAGTGTTTGGTGATGGACATAATGAGACTCAAGTTATAGTCTGATATCGTCTATTAGATTTCCATTATAATAACTCACTTATTTAACTAAAACTAAGGCTTATATACTAATATGGTACGTGCATATTTCTAGCTTACTCAGCACCCTTGAGATGATTATCTCAAGGAATGTTTAACCTCAATACGTGCACGTTCTCATGACCGGCACACCAACCATCTAATACCTAAAATGGTCTATATCAACCCCTAGGGGTCTATTACAAGTGGGCGTGTGGCGGTAGCATCGCGAAAGCGCACCCCGCCATGCTCCCCGATATGGGCTTAGAGGACACCGGGGTGTTTTAGTGGGTAGGCCGGTCCCTCTGACCGGAGAGCCCCACACACGGCCGCGCCTGGCCAGCGCGGTGAAAAGGTGCATAATGAGCATTTCCCCTCGAAAAAAAAGGGGTCTGTGACAACCTGCAAGAAGTTTACATTAGTCAGTTCAGCCAATAGACGCCCACTGTTGGACATAGGCCTCCCCCAAGGATCTCCACGCAGATCGGTCCTGCGCTGCAATCGTCCAGCGCCTTCCCGCGATCTTCATCAAATCGTCGGTCCACCTTGTGGGAGGCCTACCAACGTTGCGGTGTCCAGCATATGCCTGCCAATCCAGGACCTTTCCGCCCCAACGGCCGTCAGTCCTGCGAGCAATGTGCCCCGCCCATTGCCACTTAAGGTTCGCAATTCTTCGGGCTATGTCGGTGACCCTGGTTCTTCTGCGGATTTCATCATTTCTGATTCGATCACGCAGAGAAACTCCGAGCATAGCCCTCTCCATTGCCCTCTGGGTGACTTTGAGCCGCCTTATAAGGCCCATTGTGAGTGGCCAGGTTTCTGCTCCGTATGTCATCACTGGCAACACGCACGAATCGAAGACTTTCGTCTTGAGGCACTGCGGTAGATGGGCCGAGAATATGCCGCGTAGCTTCCCAAACGCTGCCCAGCCGAGTCGAATCCGCCGATTTACCTCTTTCTGGAAATTGGACCTACCTAGTTGGATTATTTGTCCCAGGTAAACGTACTCGTCAACAATTTCCAGTGTAGAGCCTCCAACCTTCACAGGAGTGGGTGCTACATGGTGATTCGACATGATTTTCGTCTTGTCCATGTTCATTTTAAGACCCACTTGTTGTGAAACTCTACTGAGGTCTTCGAGCATTATGCCCAAGTCTTCCATGGTGTCGGCCATGACTACGATATCATCAGCAAAACGAAGGTGCGTCATGTTCTCGCCGTTGATGTTAATGCCCATTCCTCTCCAGTCCAAAAGCTTAAACACATCCTCCAGCGTAGCTGTGAACAGTTTACATTAACGAAAAAAATATTTCGAGGTCCATGAAATGTAAATGGGGATCCACAAAAATGGATCTCAACATCCTTATATATTATATATGAAGACACATACTTTATTTATAAAAGTACCTATGAAGTAAAAAAAAGAATATGTTTTTTTTTTAAGTTATAGGATGACGGCATTCAATATCGGGTAAGTAGGAGTCTACCCAAAACCGAAAAAACATGGCAAAAGGTCTACGACAGAAAAAAGTTCGGGAAACTGTGATCTAAGCATTCCCTTCTCAATTTTTTTTAATAGATCTTCTTCCACACCGCACATCTTATGACAAATTAGTACACTTTAGAAGCAGTACATTTTAATAGGGAATTAATCTCTTTTTTGAAAAGAATCTTGATTTGATCCTTGCGTGTCAATAAACCATATACTAAAAATATAAAAATTTTATACACTCGTTAAGTACTATAAAAATTGTATTTAAATATATTTTCAAATTTCGCGCGTAATTAGACGAAGGCGCCGCACGAGTTGTTACTCTGTAGCGATGACGTCAATACGGCGTGTAAATAATAAACAAAGCTCTATGTTTGATGCTATGTGTTATTATATTCATAATTTAAAAATGAGTTATTATCTTTTATATATAAACAACTAATAAAGGAATAATAATAAAAGAGTAATACTGATATCGATGTTTTAATACTCCGTAACTCGGCAGAACAAAAGTCGGGATTTGCAGCAAAGAATTTTCCGACCATTGCATGCATTTATTTTTGGTAAATTCGTACTATCCCCTTTTTCATAATGCCATTGACACGCATAAGTTTACAGTACCTTATGACGTCACGACATGGCGGCCTATGTTTCGCTCTTGTTTTACGTATAGATTAAAAAAGTGAATACTTTGAAACTAATTTTTATATTATTTTTGTTATTTTATGTACTTAAACGTGATGGTTCCGACTATTTAATGCATAAGCTATCATAGTTATATGCTTTTAGATATTTTCTAATATAGAGGGAAGTACCCTATTCAGAGTTTTTATGTAATTGAATCGAAATAGCAGCGAAATAAAACGAGACGTTCATATCGAATGTCAAGGAGTTTAATGCTTAAATTATTGTTTGATCAAAAAACTAGCGCATACGCAATCGCTAGTCTGCGACGCCGTCGTGTCATAAACTCGCACAAATCCTAACCTTCAACGTTATAATTTAGCGGGAAATGGGACAACGCTCGTTTGTTAACGCCCAGTCGCGATAATAATATCAGCGCTGCGCGATTGCTGTTTTCGGTCCGTCGATAACTTGACATTTTGAAACAATCGCTTGTAATTTAATAACGTAAAGCTTTATTCGAGCAGATTGCACATCGATGGCATTACGTAACAATATATTTTTCTAATGTACAACCCCAGACACCATTGTCTCCAACTATTATCTCCAACGGGACTTGCAGTTTGCGTTATCAACAAGAACTCCAGTATAAGTTGCCACCGGGATCTGGAGTTGATTGTTTTTAATATTATTTATTTTTTCTTCTACTTTAGTTATATACTTTTTGTATTTATATGTATATGCATACATACATGTTTATTGTTGTTGATAGTTATTAATATTATTATATTATCAGAGCTTTGCTGCCATCGTGTTGTCAATCTAATCCCTGAGTTACGACCCTTTTACAATTTTTTTTTTCCTCAGGAGAGGAGGCTGAAAATCCGTCATGGATACCAACGCAACAGGCAAGCAGGGATGCGTTGATTATGTCGGACTCCTGGTGCTGTCGAGGCGGCTCGACCCACCAGACCTACCGACTAAACTCAGCCTAAGCCTTTGATCCTAATGACCCTACTGGCTTTATTGAGGAGAGCCGCACCTCAGGATAGGCACGGTTAGCACTGCCCCTTGGGGAGGGCATAAGCGCTAAAAGTAGGCACGGTTCACCAAAGTGGCACCGGCCTGTATTGATGGGAACCTACACGTGGCTAAGCAGAAGGCTGCCGAATAGGGGGTGACAAAGGAGGCGACGGCTCAGACGCCGCCGCTTGCAGGTCTAGAAGGTATTAACAAAAACGTTAGACGTTACATAGTATACGTTTCTAATGAAATATTCCAACAAGATCACAATTTACGGTGCTAACAAGAAGAACGTATAATTTTTATGTCTCCGCACGAAGCTTCCCCTTTTAAAATCATCACAAAAACATCACATCACATAGAATATAAGCGACTATTTACCATCAAAATCTAGAACATTCTACTAAAACTTGTGTATTAATAGCATTTTTTACCAAGCGCCCATAGAAACCTGTAGGCAGGTGCGCGTGAGTCGTTTCGTTAGATAATTGAAAGGAATCCTCTTTTTACGCGGCGCTTACATCCTCCAGCGGTCGTCGCCCTCGCCAGTTGTAAACAACATTTTGCGCAACATTTGACATTTGACTCTCAACTTCGTGGTGGCCACATATTGTCTATGCTTAAGAGTAAGAGAAGTCTATAGATCTGTTGTCTATTTTTGTTTATGGCGTTAATAACAGCTCGAGGAACTGGAGACGTATTTTTCAATTACTAGACGTGAATTTGGAATACGAATACAAATCGTGCGCGAAATTATTTTCTACTGCTTACAATTTTATAGATTAGTGTTGTCATTAAAAACAAATTCGTAATTAGATTCCGTTTCATAAATTAAAAATCACATCGACAAAAACCTAAATGCGGCGATGACCTGTAGTGTGTAAGTACCATTAGGTTACGTATAGTGTGTAAGTCCCCTAGTATGTAAGCAAATGCAATTATGCTTACATACTAGGGGACTTACACACTACACGTAACCTAATGGTACTTACACACTACACAACCAAGTGTCTGGTAAAGACCCATACGTGAAACGGATCACTGTCAACGTCACGTCAGCGTTGGATATTCTACTAATAGAAACAAAAAACGAGTGGGTTGCACCACTCGTTGCACAACGCACGAAATGAAAATTCCGAAATAGTGAATTCGGTAATTCGTATACGAATCTCACGATTTCGAATGAGAATTGGTTTTCTATTGTTTCAAAAAATCGTCTCCTGAAGGGCGCTTTTTATAGTCATAACTTTACTAAGGACTTGGAGTAGTTGTTCAGCTCAAAAATTATATTACCCCGTTGGACAAGTCGTCCTTTGCATTTTTGAACAAGATCGCCAAGATCTTACAGAGTCGCCTGACCAAACCAGAACATCTGAAAGGCATAAAAAGTTATGACAAGTGAGGGGAAATGCATAGCCTTTTACAGCAAAGTTCCACAAAGAGTAACTGATTTATATACTTAAATAAAAAAATATTATTATACTGTTAACGATTATTTAAATCATAACAATCCTTGGATTTAATTTTAATGACTTAATAGTTACGCTACCAAATTGACAAGTCTATTGAAGAATAATAATCTTTTGATTTTGATCAATTTATCACATTGTAGTGTTATATTATTTATTTTACCTCAAATATTCATTCTCGTTGATAAATTATTTAATATATCAAAAAAGGGTAAAATAGTAGCTTTACTATTTATAGCTGAAACTATTAGACACTTGTTTACTCTCTCTCTCTCGCACGTCTCACCTGACCCGAATGTTTCCAAAGCGTTGTCACTAAAATAGTTTCTACTTGTTATATCATCAGCTCGGTTTTTTTTGGATGGACCTATGCTGAAGCCTCAGATGGCTATGTTCAGCTTTGCAATGAGTGTGTTTGTGGAAGGCTCACGAACGGAAGGTTCGACACCTTACCCACTAACGACATCGGCGATAGTTCCGGAGTCGTTAGGGTTAAAACTGCGGAGTCGAAGCAACTTGAGCTCGCTGTCTAATGGCTCGAATGCTCAAGATCGCCGTGTAGTAGATTATCAGCTCGGTCAACACCAGCGTTCAAAGTGCTCCCATCGACAGATCATTTGCAGCGTTGGGTTCGAAAGCAATTACAACTGCTGGTACTGCCCATAATCAAGGCACCCCAGTTAACCTGAAGCTTGATGAACCCGTTCTCATCGCAGACGGTAACTTACCGTAGTCGTAGTGGTAAACCAAGAAAGCACGGAGCTATCAGGATAGTGGACATAAGGATATCCTCTGGGACAATAAAACGAACCACTAAAATTATTGACATTCCGTTAAAAAAAGGATCATTCAAATATGACAATGAAAGCTGTCATATTAATTAGTCAAAGTTAATAAGATAGTAAATAACTTGAACTTTGAACTTGCCCAGCTCCGATACAGTTCTATATCTGTAGTTACAGATAGGTACTAACAATTCAACATATTTGCATAATATTCAAAGCTGTCTAATTTGAAGATACCTGGTAATCAAAATGGCGTCCTTTTCGCGATAAGCGCCGGAATCAAGCGCGACCGGCGCTAATGCGCCAAATGCCTAACACTGGAGTCTGTCAGCGCGACAATTCATCGCGCGATCATAAGCCCAGCGCGGGGGGCGGATACAATATAAATTAGTTGGTGATGAAAACGAAGCTGAGCTAGTTGCGTACACAACAATATCGACTAATTATATCGATAACGGTCCAAGAATAAATATATATTATAATTTATTATATTACTATCTTCCCGCCCAAAGCTTCGTCCGCGTTATACCGGATGTTCCAAAAGGAAACATATCTTATGTTCTTTCCTGTGTCTTCAACCATTCCTATACCGAATTTGTGTCATAACCTGGTCAGCAAAATTTCCCATTAGAAAAATATATTTCTCCCGTGGTAAAAATGTTTCTATGTTTTTCTCTGGGTATCAAGCTACCCCTATATGTATTAACTTTTATTAAAATCGGTTTAGTTGATTGTAAGCCTAGTCACCGATGCTTGTAAATAATTACACGAATGTAATAAATAATAATTAACAGTAAGTATATATTAGCCTTCTGCTAGTTGGATTAATTCTATTTTCTATTTCAGAATGTATTTATCAATAGTAATGTTATACACAAGAAATGTTCTATGTATGCAATAAATACCACAGGTTTTTTTTATTTATTTATTTCAGTTTACAAAATCCACAGCTCTTAAATAAAAATATTAACCTAAGAATACAATACATACAGCCAAAAAAAAAACGGATTTTAATTATTTAAATAAGCATTCTTAATGCAGTTGACTATCCTCAAGAAATATTAAAAAAAATACTTATATTACAATTTAAGACCTATTCTATAGAAACAAAAACTAAGAATTAAGATTACACCTGACACTAAAAATAAAAACCCATTAGCAGATGGGGTTATGACTGTTTATGTGTGTGTGTGTGTGTGTGTGTGTGTGTGTGAAAGAGTGTATGTGTGTGCATATGAGTGCATGTGCCATATACAACACAAATAATATGTAATAATCTAAAGCAGTTAGTTGCAGGAAATCTCTAATAGAGATAAGTCCACCTTTTTGAATAACATTATGCAACTTTTATGTAATTTAATAATTATGGCAATAAAGTGCATATATAAATAAACTCAAATACTACTGAACTGATTTCGAAAATTTAATTTATCATTACAATGTTACAATATCTCTGATCGGTTATAGGCTACTTATATTTTTACTACTGGACCGATTTTAAAATTCTTTCACCATTGGTAAGCCACAGTATCTTTCCAATGGGAAAAATTGAAAATTCTAGGTCGATTTTAAAAAAATCCGTCACCCTCGAATTACTCTAAAGAAAAACAATTAAAAACTGTATAAAGATACATTTATATCCAAAGCATCAAAAATTATATATCAACCAGTGCGAAGTCGAGGCGTGTCTCTATAATTTCAATGCAATAATAAGAGGTCAAACCTACTTTGAGCTTTAATTCGAAATATCAAAGTATAACATTAAATATCCGTTCCTAATCTTAATTATTTATTTGAAAGATTTCCATCGATACTACACAAGAACATCACTAACCAACCCTTTCCCTGGCGAGCTGCATCGCCCTGGGCGCAACGTAACAGTTAACTAAATTAAAGTGAGTGTGAAGACCGCTGCAGGGTTAACTATTCCATTTCGTTTATTGCGCACAATTCCCGCTCAACCCTCCACTGCTTAATAAAGATATAGAGGCCTATTAGCAGTGACGCGCTGTACTTTTAAATAGCTCCAATTTACCGTTCAAGTGCGTGAGGGCCCTACACTCCCTGAGAACTAGGTATGGACGAAATTTATTTTGTTGACTGTAATGCTTTGTTAAAAATTTAAAAACTCTTGAAAAATTTATTGAATAAATAAAGAAAAAAAAATACAAAGTATGTTCCTAAATAACCAAGAAAAAATCCGAAATTATATTATTAAAAAGGAATATGTCGATGGTTTGAGCAAATCGCCGCGTCTCGAAGACTTAACAACGCAGCAATTTTCTGCCACGCACTACTAAACTGTGGAATGAATTGTCGCCTGCAGTATTTCAGAACCGATGCGATATCGAAACCTTCAAAAAAGAGCATATTCCCATTTAAAAGGCCGGCAACGCATCTGTGACTCCTCTGGTGTTGCGGGTGTCTATGGGCAGCGGTTATCGCTTGCCATCAGGTGATCTGTTCGCTCGTTTGCTGCCCTATCCTATAAAAAAAGCGCTAGTAGCTATTAAGATTAGTTTCGTTTCAGCTTATAAATAGACGTCCATTACTTGACATAGCTTTCACCAATTATCTTCATATGTGTCGGTCTTGCGCTGCTGGAGTTGACACCTTCCTGCTATCTTCACCCAGTCTTCTGACCATCTTGAGGAAGACCTGCTAAAGCTGCTGTGTCGGGCATATGCTTACCACTCCAAAACATTTCCGCCCTAGCGACCTAAAATGGGTATGTTATGATAATTTCTGTAATATAGCTATATTCATTATATATGTAAAGCGGGTCATAATGCGTGTGTTACCAAAGCAAATAGTTAAGTTATAGTTCATACAAATTCTATAACAGTATTATTTGCCATTTCGCGCGCTGTTGCTATTCAAATTTCGAACTAATCGCCGCGCGGCGCCAGTCAGTAGTAAAATGGCGGGAAAGCAACAGTGTGCATTCACAGATTGAGTTTATTTAAATGTTTTTTTTTTCTGTTTCCTCGCAAATATGTTAAAAAACGTCGTACAATATACGTGTGTATTGGTTATAACATGCTCGGCTCAATTACGCTCTCGCCTTTGGCTCGGGCTGAATGTTCCGCCTCGCATGTTATAACCATCATAACGCACTAATGTCGTAATGTACTATGATAATTCTTGGTGTCTTTTTTTCAACATATTTTAAAACTATTTAAATTTTGGCTGCACCTGCACTTTAATGGATGAATGTGGATGTAAAATCGTGCACTATTTCCGTTTTAGAATAATCACTGCTGATTGGATTAACTAGCAAATGCTTTCATGGCGATGTTAATGAATCAGATGGATACTGCGATGGGATGTCAGGATTTCAGCCGACGGAATTCATAATGAACGCAGTTATAGTCCTATTTTAATTTTCGATCGCGCTATTTGGATTATGAATTGATTTTAGATCAACTAGTGATGTGAGAGAGGATGAATGTAATGTTACTTAAAAAAATGATTTTATCATCATTATTATCGCTTCTAATATACTTATTATCAAGGGGTATGAATCTATTCCAAGTATTGTGATTTCAACATTAATCAAATACCTTAATGCAGTTTGATTGAATAGTCACAAAATGTAATAGTTCATTTGGACCTTTATTGCAATACATATTTTTTTATTCACAACGCCCTACCACCAGGAGAATTTTTAGCCCTGACTATAAAATAAGTAGGAACAAAAAACTGCCATTTTACAAATCTTTTTGACAGGACGAAATCTGTCGGGTCCGCTAGTAATTAAATAAAAGCACCCCAACCCCATGCAAGTTACATTTCTATTAAGAACTTATGGCCGTTTTCACCAACCTTGTCTTAGCTTAGGTGACTCCTAAGAGACATGCTGTCTCACTCTTTTCAGTTAATATAAAAAGTGACAGCATGTCACTTAGGTTAGGAGTCACCTAAGCTAAGACAAGGTTGGTGAAAACGGCCATTAGTCTCATGTTTGTTGTCATTATTGTGTGCGTTCTCACCGGCTAGGCACGAATATAGCTTTAAAGCGATTTGAATTTAGTTATCTTCGAATTTCGTAGCAAGTATAAAGGTTCGACCACAGACCTGCTGATACGAACGGCAGTACCGAAAGCATAAGATCCAATTATTGATTGTAATTCTTGTAAGAAACAACAACTTTGACAGATTGCCAATTTCCGTAGTGACTTTTAAGAAAACTCCAGAACGTGCATTCAATGGCCAGTGCTATTCTCAAAGCACTCAATGCTATTCCAATCTTGTTCCTAATATGACTGGATAACGTAGAATCCAAGACCAAACATTTTTTGACTCCGACAAAATTATTGTTAAAAATTTTTTGTCTCTATCATTATTTAAAATGATGGAGAGCAATTTGGTTCCCACCATCGCAGCTCTACCAGCACTGCTTGCTGCCAATCCCTTCGCTGACAATCGTTAATGGTTTTTGTTTTGTGACTGGCTATTAATATGTACATACGTAATCGGTCACGTCTGGCGACCTTTTCAGCGCACTCTATATTTGACACCATTTAAATTTCAGTCATCGTTTCAACCAAACAGAGTCTCTACATTTACCTGGCTTTGATAGTTATTGCATTATGGGCAAGCTCTTACATAACAAGCAACTAATATCTCTGCATCTCATAGCAAGGCACAGGAACAGAAGTAGGACCAGACAGACAGCTCACCCGATAGCAAGCAGTGACAGTCGCCTTTTCTATATATATATATATATATATAATATATATATATATATATATATTATATATATATATATATATTATATATATATATATATAATATATATATATTCTTTATTGCACAAAAGACATTACAGTAAAAAAAAATATGCAGTGATTGGATGTGTACATGGGTGGACTTATCCCTAAAAGGGATCTCTTCCAGCCAACCTTACAGGGTGTCAAGTGACTTATACTGTTACGTGGGAGAGATTGAGAAAAAAAAACAAGATACATGGGTACATAAACTATATAAAATAAATACCTACTAATAATATATAATTATGCTTAAATATACAAATATCAAATAAAAACTAATCTAAATTAAGTACATAAGATATTATTATATACTACTTATATAAAAATATAGTTAACTAACTAGAAACTTTCAATAAATGCTCCTTTAGCCTCACTTTAAATACTCTATCAGATGAGCTCTCGCGGATATTTAACGGTAGTCTGTTCCATAGACGCACAGCCGTCACTACAAAAGACCTTGATAGAATTCGGGTATTGCAGACTGGCTGCACGAGTGTCTTGGTTACACATGCACGCCTTGGATAAGGTAATGGCCGAAGGTATTGGAAGCGGGTACGGAGAAACTGGGAGAATTTAGGGTTATTGAGGATTTTATATAGAAAGGTCAAAATGTGCCATTCATGCCGTTGTCTAATTGAGAGCCACCTTAGACGCGCACGAAATTCAGAGACATGGTCATACTTTCTCAAACCAAAGATAAACCTAATTGCTAGATTTTGAAGGCGCTCCAATTTATTTAACAGATCTTCAGTGACATCCGAAAAACATACGTCAGCATAATCTATCTGTGGCATCAGCAGCGTGTGCGCTAGCATGACCTTTGTGTCGTAGGGCAAAAAATACTGCATCCGTCTCAATGAGTGGTATGAAAAGTGCACACGCTTACTGATGTCAGCAATGTGTGCCGACCATGAGAGATCCGACTCCATGGTGAGACCGAGGCTCCGAGCTTTATCGGTGTATGGGATTATCACATCATTGTATTTAACTGGGGCCATAGGTTGAGGCAGACTAGACTTCAAACGGACACTGCCCACGACAATTACTTGAGATTTCTTCGGGTAATTTTTTCCCGATTTTGGTTTTTTTCTATACGTGCTTCCTGTGAGATACGCAGTAAATCTGCATCTTCGAGAAGCACGGCGTACATTGCTAACTTGTGACATAATGTGAAAAGTATTGTTATCCAATATTGCCTCTGAATATTGGTAAGCTCGAATCACCTAAGCAGACGATCCTTTTTTTTTGTTCCCCTGAGGAAAATGCATTAAGTTGCATACCGCGGCTGTGGCGAGCCGGCGGTAATGTGAGGCTCTCCTCCCCAGAAGGGGAAGGCCTACCCACTAAAAATCTCAGGGATGGATGGGATCTCAGAGCATATGCATAGGCCAACCTCCCTCGTCGCCTCGTGCTTTCTCAAAGCCTCCTAATTAATTTAAATATGGCAGGTGGTGACTCGCTGCTCACTAAATGGGCCCTCCATAATAGGAGACCAATATTGGTGCGAAGAGAGCAACATTGGTGTGAACAGCTAAGGATGTAGACTCCACTCTATCCGGCTGGTTAAGGCAAGACAGGCGGGTGGCATACGCCCCATATCGCATATCGGTATCCTCGGGACGTAACTCACCGACAACTCGCTCGACAAGCTGCCCTGAGAGAGACTGACTGCACTGATGGGGCATTTAATGCTCCACCAAAGAGCGATGGGGTCGTCACTTCCCTACACACAATATTATTAGTATGATTATAAAATTTCCCTGAACTGCAAGTCTTATCCTTAGATCTCACTCTCTCACTCTCACACTCACGTTTCAGTCCCATAGGGGTAGGTAGAGTTCACAGTGTTCCTTCCTGAACGTTCATATACACTTTATATTTTAACCAAGCGTTTCATATTAACCAGGGGTATTTGATGGTCAAAATCCTGTCATAAATTAATTAAAATGTACTTTAATTGAAACGGTAAACATGTTATTACTAAATCATTCAACTTCAAGTCTTGGAAAATGCAACAAGAAGTCTTCTAGACTTCCATTAAAGATGTCCACAACGAGCTCACATATCTTAGGATCTGCTAAAGTAACTGTTCAAAGTTATAAGTGTACTCTGTACAAGCTGACCTTGGGATATTCTCGATGATATTATACGATAATCCCGACTTAAAAACTTTGCTTACTTATAATTCCTTCCAGATCACCAGTTAACCTCGTGTTATACACGAGAAGTTACAATGTGTTCAACGCGTTTTCTAATACAGGAAGGCTTCGATTACGACGCAATCACGTCGTTCGGACGGCCTTGGCCGACGGTTCCTAGAACTACTGCAGCTTGGTAAGCACCTGCTTTGCGAACAGTTATTATTCACAATCTACATCAAATCAAATTAGAATTCAAATTAGTATATAAAAGTTTACCATTCAACTTAAGCATTTTTAAGAAACTGACAAAATATCTATAAACATCGATCGAAAAAAGTTATATACTTAAAATAGCCTATATTTCAGACGCTTTAAAAGTATATCTTGAAATGTACTGAACATTATGTAACATATATAAGGGTCCTATATCAATAGGAATTAATTACCTCTGATCAGACAGATCTGTAACTGTTACATGCTTATGTTGCCTATGGTTAGTACTCATTGTCTATGATATTAGGAATCCTATCCGGTTTTATCTTTCGTTTATGATTTTGGTTTTTCCATGGTTTTCAGTCAAAATTCAAAACGTGTCAATCTGCCAACGCAAATAAGCTAGGCTGACACACTCTACGTTTTGCCGCCGTACTAAAACAATCAGATATATAAATTCTACAAAAATGTATTCCATATTGCCAATATTGAAGAATTAATTTAATATAACAATCATAAGAAAGAGTCCTACACAGAATGTTGTAGGACTCTTTTTATTGTACCTTTTATTTACCATTTTTAAATAAACCAAGCTCAAGCAGCAAACCGTCGTTTAAACATTGTTGATTAAGAACCTTACCCATGCTCTACCGAGCACCGCGACAGATCTTCGCTAGTATGGGTACTATGGTACCACATGTTTGACAAAACTTATCATCAAAAAAAATGTAGCAGACATACTCTATAGGACCCACTGGGACTCGAACGCAGGACCTCAAAGATGGCCTTGAAACCGGAGTACTACCAGCTCAGCTAAGGAGGTCAAAAGAACACATAAAAAAGCCTGGAATAAAGATTAAAAATCAGTTTTCCTCACCATAAATGAAACGTCATTTGTGTTATCATCAATTCAGTCTGACATAACGATGTCTGACTGAATTGATGATAACAAGTTAAAACAAGAAAGATGGAAGAAAAACTTGACCAATATCAATATAGAAATTACTATTGGTGCCCGCGACTTCACCTGCGCATGATTTATCGTCATACTTTAGACAATTCACAAAATATCTTAATAAATTGCAGCCTATGTGTTATTTTCTTATGTATTATTGTAAAATTTCATTAAAATCCATTCAGTTATTTTAACCCCGAAGTACCGACTATTTTTCATATTCTTTTTCGGCTTATGCCGTCCGGTTGTGGAACTCTCTCCCTGAGGGTATTAGGTCCTTTAAGAATCAAGTCCGTGCTCACTTCCTGTCAAAGATTCCTTAACTTAAATCAAAATCAAAATAATATTTATTCAACATAGACCTTTACAGGCACTTATTGACGTCAACAAACAAAACAAAAAAAAGCTTAAATAAAAGAAAAACAAAAACCTTGTCCGTACGTACGAATAAGGAAAAAAAAAAGAAAAAATATATTGACTCGACACCTGTTCGGAAATTGGGAGAGCCTTCTCGAGAAGAACAGGCAAGAAACTCTGAAGGTCTATTTTTTTTCTCCTCTTTTCAATGTTAATAATTATAATAATCTAATATAAAAATACAATATAGTATAAGATACAATCATACCTAATACGATTACAGTCGTATGTATGTTTACATACACATATAAAAATAATACAATATTATAAATAATGTTGTTACCAAACATGGCTCTATGAATAGTGTCCCTATTCCCAAATAGTGTGATCATTAAGATAGTCACTTACTTTATAATAACCTTTACTCATGAGTGTCTTTTTGATATGGATTTTAAATTTATATAAAGGCAAATCAATGACACTTTGCGGAAGTCTGTTAAACATAGATATACATTTCCCCAAGAACGAACAGCTAGTTTTATGGAGTCTGAACATTGGAACGGCAAGTTTATTTTTGTTTCTAGTATTCACATTATGTAGATCACTGTTTTTATTGAATTTATTATAGTTTCTATATACAAAAACTAAATTATCATATATATATTGACTAGCTATAGCCTATTGCTATATAAGCCTATATATAAACTAGTTATAGCCTATTGTCCTGTCCAATTACTGTACCCATCCTATATTTAAATCTCCTTTTAATATTTCCCTGGTCCTAGGTTGCCTGGAAGAGATTGCTGTTTAGCAATAAGGCCGCTTTTGTACATTTGTTATTTTCTTTTTATTTTTTGTATGTGTATTTTATGAATACAATAAAGGGTTATGTTATGTTAATTTTTACGTGAAATAGTAACAAATATACAAACTTATTTACAAACAGCCTCAGTATCGTTAAACCTTACTAATATTATAAATCGGAAAGTGAGTTTGTTTGTTTGTTCCGTTTTCACGCCGTAACTACTGAACCGATTGCTTTGAAATTTCGCAGACGTAAAGATAAAAGTCCGGATTAAATAATAGGCTACTTTTTATCCCGAAAAAATCGACAAATCCCACGGGATGCGCAATAAAGGCTTCGCTTAAAAACTACTGCACATATTTTCATGCGTTTTTAGCAATAGATAGAGTGATTCTTGAGCAAGGTATTGGGTATTTTTTATCTCGGAAAAACGGGTAGTCCCACGGGAAGCGCGAAAACCTTCGTGCCATAAACCGACTTCCGCGCATATGTAGCCGTAGGCAAACCCCCTATAGATTCAATCCCGGAATCCACGCGGGCGAAGCCGCGGGCAGAAAGCTAGTAAGTCAAATAAATAGACATATTACTGGTATTGCATTATTATTACATTGAACTGTAATTACAACTGATCTTATATCGAACGGATGTTGCTAATTTACTATAACATAAATACGCTATAAATTGACAATAAATGTACCTAGCTTAATTTGTTTATTTATTTATTATTAGTGGGAAATTCTATAAGTATTTTTACAAAGTATCATTATACGATCTTTGATGATGTTCATGGCTATAATAACAAGAACTTCCAAGCAGTGTTTTGCATAAATACGAAAATGAGCCTTAATAAGACTTATCCATCTTATCGAACCAAATGACACGGCATGTGACGTTTAGATTCCATTACAACACATACATCGGGCTACACCTTGAAGTATAGAATGAGGCTACAGACTACAGTGGCCTAGTCGCCTACCGAATTCTTAGGGACATGTTGCTACAACAGGCGATCGTAGTATTCAAAGAATAACGAAACGTGGAGAAGGTAATAGAATTATTGTTATTTTTACAATTGGACAAGTTATTTTGTAAATATATTGAACATTTAGTTTAATGACATGTGAGGGAGGGAAGACAAGAGAGGCTTTTTTTAAAAATGAATAAATTCCCAAAGTAGTCTATATCGACCCCTAGGGGTCTATGTCAACCTGCAAGGAGTCTCTTTTTTTTTTTTTTTTTTTTTTTTTTTTTTGTTCCCCTGAGGAAAATGCATTAAATTGCATACCCCGGCTGTGGCGAGCCGGGGTTATGTGGGGCTCTCCTCCCCAGAAGGGGGAGGCCTACCCACTAAAAACCTCAGGGATGGCCTTCCTCAGGCATGTAGGGAGCCCCTGGGAACACAAAGGCCACTTCCGGGAACCCCCAGCCTCCGCTCCCCTCTCTAGAGAGGAGCCCTCCTCGGGGGAAGCTACCACCTCCCCCGGTCCCCTCCACCGACGACGCCCCCCGGCCACGGAAGGGGCGTGGTCCATCCCGGGTCGCCGTAGCGGTCGCGACTTCCTCGCGCCCGCCGGCGACCCGCGCCTCCTTCGAGCGGGATCGGCCATCTCCCGACCCCGCTCGGTGGCCTCCTTCTGGAGCATTACTGCTTCACAGAAGGAGGCCACAGCCCTCCAACCTCCCTCGTCCGCCAGCATTGCCGCAATCAATGCCGGCGGAGACAGATCTCGCCCGATCTCTGCGACCAAGACTCGGCGCTCGGAGGCCCACGCGGGGCACTCCGCCAGCGTGTGCTGGACCGAGTCGAGGTCGGATGCGCAGTGGTGGCAATGTGTCGATCCCTCCCGTCCTATTCGACACAGATACTCACCGAAGCAGCCGTGCCCGATGAGTATCTGAGTCAATCGGTAGGTGACCTCCTCCTTCCCGTTGAGCCAAGCTTCGAGGTGCGGAAGCACGGCCACCGACGGCCCGCTGGCGCGCGCAGATCCGTAATTCGAGCTGCGCACCGCCAGGCCGCCACAATCCGTCGGTGCCACTCCCGCTTAGGCACTTCGTGCGCGGGTTCCAGGGCGCTCCCCCCATCGCCCCCCGGTCGACACGCCGCGACGCATACGTCGCCGCGTACATGTCGGCCAGGATGTCGAATGGGGGGGAGCGTCCCAGAACTGTCGCCGCCTCGTACGAGATTGTACGGTAGCCTCGTACGATCCGTATGGCCATTATCCGCTGCAGGCTCCGTAGTAGAGCTCTGCAGCGGGGGGACCTCGCGCAGTCTTGCGACCACACGGGAGCCCCATACATGGCCACGGATCGCACGACGCCCTCGTACAGGCGGCGGACTCCATCCCTCGGTCCCCCGAGATTGGGCAGCAGGCGATGCAATGCGCCCGCCACCCAACCTGCAAGGAGTCTACGTCAGCGAAACAAAAATTTGGGGGACCATGAAATGAAAACGGGGGTCCACGATAATGGATCTCAACATACACTGACAGTACCTATTTACTTACATTATACTATCTTCTAATATAAAGACATATACATTATTTATAAAAGTACTTATGAAGTAAAAACATTATATTTATATAATTATATATGTTTATAAAATTTTGTGAGTTGTAGGATGTAAGCCGTCAATATCAGGTAAGTAAATATAGCAAAGGGTCTACGACACAAAAATGTTTGGGAATCTCTGGTGTAGACAAACTTCAGATTGTTATGATAATGACAATAAAAAAAACATTGTCATCATCCTCTTGCCCATTTCCCATTATCTGGGGTCGGCGCAGTAGATCTTTTCCTTCCATTCCTCTCTATCAGCCGTCGTTTCCATGCTTACTCCTTTCATTCTTATATCATTCTTCACACAATCGATCCATCTTTTATTCGGCCTTCCTCTGCCCGTGTATCATAAAAAAAAATATTGTCTTGAATCTAAAAAAAATCAGCTTTGATAGTTAATAAGTCTTTTACAAGACTTTTGTTTTTGGTAAGGACCGTCTTAGGTGCTGTAGTTAGGGTCTGCGGCCTAATTAAAAATGGAAGGCCTAGGGACGATTCTGGCATGTACTAATGTTTTTTTAAGAATTTATTATGCATATTTATCCCACGCTCTTTTAGCAAGGAAACTTCGTGAGGCAACCTGCATACACCTGCGAAGAAGTGACTAATTCGCACTGGGCTAACATGATTAAAGAAGTTTTTTTTTTCAAATGTTATTTAAAAATAGAATGCTAAATAATCAAATCAAAACAAAATCAAAATAATCTTTATTAAATATAGACCTTTACGGGCACTTATTGACGTCAACAAACAAAACAAAAAAAAGCTTAAAAAAAAACAAAAACCTTGTCCGTACGTACGAATAAGGAAAAAAAAAAATACGACACCTGATCGGAAATTGGGAGAGCCTTCTCGAGAAGAACAGGCAAGAAACTCTGAAGGTATATTTTTATCTCCTCTTTTCAATGTTAATAATTATAATAATATAATATAAAAATACAATATAGTTTACATACACAAATAAAAATAATACAATATTATAAATAATGTTGATACCAAACATGGCTCTATGAATAGCGTCCCTATTCCCAAATAGTGTGATCATTTAGATAGTCACTTACTTTATAATAACCAAAATCATTGTATTGACAGGCGTAGTGCTGACGGAGAGTTTGAATACAATCAGTTTTAATCTTAACCTTATTTCTTATTATTGTGTTAAAATGATTTCCTTTTTCATACGTTACAATTAGGATTTGCTTCTACACTTCAACAACCACTTTAAAGCCATTAGGACCGCTCTTGACAATGACAGCTGTCAATGTCAAATCGCAACAGTGGCGTATCCAATTGCGTTCTGTTCACGACTCCGCCATCTTTCTCGCCGGCGCGACACGTCTTTGACAGAGGTTTTTCACAAGCGGGTAGTAAAGGTTATTAGAAAGCGGGTGAAACAATGGCTGCTCGTCGGACCGCCACAATGCCCATTGTGTTTCGTGTTGAGTCACGCGGCCCACGCGTGTCGCACATATGAATATTCTTAACATATCAAGGTAACTCGCTTGGTAACAGCTAAATAAAGTTGAGGAGACGGTAGAGTATCTGCATATAAAATTTTTGACGAAAATACGAAATAGATTAAAATTCGATTATGTACTATTTTAGCACAAAATAAGTGAATTGGTGTGATTGGAATACACTATAATCAAAGAGTATAATAATATAGACTATAATTCTTTTTTTTTTAAATTTATTTAAAGCTTTGGCCATAGGCCATCAGCTCAATCACGTAACAAGTATATTATAATATTAATTATAAGTAAATAATATGTTAAAAATAACTAACACTAAGAACTCAAATTTAACAAACATAAATTGAAAATAACAAATGGTATTACCTTACTCTTGGAATACACTATAAAATGGCACCACAGATTGAATATTCGAAACGACTCTGGACGCAAACACAAGCATGTATATGATGGTCCTAACGCCACTACTACCACCAAAATATCACATTTATATATAATTTTATTTTTAATTTTTATAGTACTATCATATACTTTTATCATGTGTTTAAGTTACGTATGTCTATTTTAAGTTATGTATAATGTTAATAATGTATATTTATCAATTAATATATAATTGTGTATTATTTATTGTTTCCCGTACGTCACAAATGGTAAGGCCCTGCCAGAATATCAGCGCTTTGCGGCATCATATATGGCGCAAAGCACATGCTGAGGTAGGAACCTTTTGGCTTGGCACATGTCTATATTTTATTTTAAACTATTTATTGTATTTTATTATTTGTAATGTTGTATGTCTGTGCGAGTCAATAAATGTTTTTTCTTTCTTTCTTTTCTTTCATATGACATACGACCGCAATCAAATATCTCTTTTTATCGTTTATTGGCAATGGATACAGAGTCCTTAAGCCCAATCAAATATTTCTGTGATGAGAGGTTGCCTTGTTCTTCGTGAAGAATGCGGACGTATTGTACTTTTAAAAATTGTGTTGCCTATAGATTGAATTTAAAATGTTCAAAATGGTAAATGTTTTAGAAAGTCTTATAGCATGCTATAAATATATATTTATGCATTACTTATTGACCCTAAAGTGCAAAGTTCGGTTATAATTAAATCTACGAATTAGGATATTTTAAACTAGTGAAAAAACTTAAAAGTACCCGTTATTGTTTTACGTCAGAATGTTATAAGTACACAGAATCTACAACTTTCATTAGATCTTTAATGGACCGTTTAATTATTGTCGATCGAAACTAGATCGACCAGTACAATATTTCGATAATCGATTGCGAGGAAGCCCCGCGCGCCGATCCAATCATCGATAGCTCACATCAGTGTAATAGCCGCTTAGTTTTTGTTATGTAAATATACTACTGATCGTCGTGGCTACTGATGGGAGATGAAGGCGGATTTGGCCGGCTTCTTGTTCCTACCGTTATATAATCTTTCAATCTTTGGGCGGTCATTATTAATGATTTCTTTGTTGTTTTATTCGTTAAACGTTGATTGTACTACACTCATTTGTCGGGTTTTGGAGGATTGTCTTAAGCTTGTTTTCACTGTGGAACAAAATATGTATTACATCCTGATGTCAAAAAGGTTCTTTTTTTGAACACGACAAGTGGTTCTAGCAAACCTCTCTTGACATTAAATCTAAAGTAATCTTAAGGTCAACTCTGTTAATTTTTGATTAAGCTAAAGTATGTGGGATAGCGTTAAACTAATTTAAAATCAACCCCTTTATATTGTCAAAATAACTATTTTGTTATATGAGCGATAAATTAATATATACCAAAACTTTAGCTGAGTATCATATTTAAGGTTCCAAATAAAAAATGAAATTTGAAAAAAAAGGATATTAAAGTCATTTTTAATAATGCTCTTAGTTCTTGCAAATTCATTCCACATTTTTTGTTAATTATCCCAATGTCCAAACAGTTAGATTTTTATTCCATGTTATTTTAGTACTTAAGTTTTGATTCAATAAACAGTTTTGAATTTTAGTTAGATAGATTGGGAATTATAAAAACGAACGTTTAATTCTGACATGAAACAAAAATAATTATCATACTACCTATATTTTATATATTGAAGTAGAATACAAATAAATTATGTTTGTCATATTTACGACCTAAACGGACACTTTGTTTCCGATCATTAACGAGCAACCGAGCAATGACAAATGGATAATTTATCTGTGGTCGCTTCGAGACCATAGACAAGTGCGTCACGAGTGTGATCGATGGACGTTGCACGAACGCCATGACTCGGGACCGTGATGAGTTCGATTGCAATCTGCGCGCGCGTTTCTCGTTAAATGACTTCTTCGGTACAGTAGCATATGTTAATTATTTTTATTAGAACTTTATATATACTGTGCGTAACACGTCCATTATTGACATTACTAATGTCAAGCAACGTTAGTCATGGCCATATTTTGGATGGGTGACTAATAAATAAAACAACAACTGCTTGATTAAGTATAATTTAATAAGCTGCGTTGCTCAATATACCCAGTATTATAACTGGAGCGAACGTCGTAATTTTTTTTTTAATTTATAGCAACGGGATTCAAGCAAGCATTGTGGCATCATTTGTAAATTTTTTTCTTTCTATGTTATGTCTTGTTAACGTATGTTAGCCTTTTGATTTTTTTTATGGAACTTAAGACAGTTTGTACGTAAACATATAAATTACCAGACTTCCGTCTCAGATATTTGAAATTAATAAGATAATTTTTTCCTGCGTCCCTCTCTGAGTCTCGAACTATCTCTATAGCAACTTTAATCAACATAAGTTACGTAATTTCTTAACCTGTTCATACATAATTTTCATTCCCAATTTTTAGCACCGTTTAATCGTAATTATTTATATTTAATCAAAAGCCTAAAAAGAGCTTTAAAACTATGTACTTTCCATACTAAATTTAAACTATTATATATGTATAAATAAATTCATTTGTTTTGAATTGTTTCTCATGCCTGATCTCAGCACTGTGTCAAACAGAACCAGTACATCAAGCTATGCTTGCTATACTGAGCTTGCCGCAACTTTGGTATTAAGCAGCGTTTTTTTTTTGGATGGACCTATGCTGAAGCCTCAGATAGGCGCACGAACAGAAGGTTCCACGCCGGAGTTCTGGAGTCGTTAGGGTCGAATATTATGTTTATTATTATATATATTGTTATGTTTTGTTATTATTGTGGGTACTGCTATGTGTTGCAAGATAAATGTATTACTTTATTTCAATGTAATAATGATAATGCGCTCGAGGCATCACAGGTCGATCCCGCCTTGTACCATTTCATACGTACATTTATCTGACGCTACTGCGGTGACGGAAAATATGTATAATAATAATAAAAAATATAGGCAACCTGCATACACCTGCAAAATTCAAATATATTTGTAGGCCACCGATCCGTACTAGGCCAGCGTGGATGATTAAGGCTTAATTGCCCTAACATAGTTTAGATAAGCTTATGAACTGTGATGAAAGCACCGAAAATTCAGGTATCAAAGACGCCGAACTTTATTTTTTATTCCATATTCATAGATAAATAAAAAAACCGTTCAATTAGCTCTAACACGAGACCTGTTAATACACAGACAAACAGTTGCATCGCCAGGACGCTAATAGAGTGGGCTAGATGCACCGCCATGTAATTGTTTCCCACAATCTAACACCGGCCGACACAGGCTAAGGCCCGGATAAATCAGATAAGAGCTGAATAAAACGTCTGGCGGACGGGGTTGACCACTGTGGGACGAGGGCCACTAAACGGGAGTCTGTACGCGACACTCGCCGATCATGTAACTATACTAATATTAATCAACATGCTATTATCAATCAAAATTAACTATCAAATATGACTTTATAGAAAGCTCTTATGAATCGTCCAAATTTTTTTTCTAACCCCCATTCAGGACGTATTTTTTAGCTGATAAGAAGAATGGGCGCATGAAACTTATCAGGTATATCAAAAGTTACGAGTAATAACAACATTTACAATAAATTATGTCGTTATCATACAACGTACAAATGACTGTGTTACAATTTATACGGAAAGCAAACATTTACACTTTAGAATGTATCCTCAAATCAACATCAAGCATTGGTATCATTTAAATAATCATTGACTTTGTAATAGCCCTTACTCATTAACGTCTTTTTAACATACCTTGAACTTATGGTATCTCTTGTTGAGAGTACTAAGTTTTTAGGCATACACTTAGATTCCAGATTACAATGGTATACCCATATTGATACTCTGTCAAGCAGACTTAGCTCAGCTGCGTATACTGTTAAAAAAATAAGGCTTCTAGCTGATGTTGAAACAGCAAGGTTAGTTTACTTTAGTTATTTTCATAGTGTAATGTCTTATGGCATTTTGTTGTGGGGATCAGCTGCCACCATTGAAAGTATTTTTATACTACAGAAAAGAGCAATTAGAGCTATATATAATTTAAGACCAAGGGATTCCCTTAGGGATAAGTTTAAAGAAATTAACATTTTAACATTGGCGGGGCAGTACATCTGTGAAAATATAATCTATGTACACAAATATTACAATAATTTCATTAAGTATAGCGATGTTCATAAATAAATACAAGAAATAAAAATAAGCTTGCTGTTCCAAATTTTAGATTACATAAAACAAAAAACTCATTCTTGGGGAAATGTATAACTTTTTATAACAAGTTACCACACAATATTGTTAATCTACCTTTTAATAAACTTAAAACTCGAGTAAAAAAACTTTGATGAGCAAAGGATTATATCGAGTCCAGGATTACTTGGATGATCGAAGTGTCTGGACTAAAAAACCCTCGCTCGTTGAAATAAACAAATTGTTAATAAATTCTTAGGTAACTGTGTAACATAATAATATGTATATTTAACTGTACCTATTATAATAACCTTTTGTTACTTGTATCATAATACATTATTGCTAGTTTTAAATGATTGTATGCGCGTGTCCTGCGGTTGATTTTTTTTTTTTTTAGTTGTGCTAATTTACACGGGTACCTGTTTTTGGTAATTTGTATCCTTTTGTGGCTTAAGGGTAGTCATACTCTCATTAAAATCTCTTCGGCAGTGTCGTGTGAGGCGGGTCGTTACGTTCCCTAAAACATGGTTGAGCGAAGCGATGGCTGGTTCATGCGTCATGCTCGTGAACGGGTGCTGCCAGCGGAGATGAGTCTGCTCTTTGCTATACTGGGTACTACTAGTATTTATTATAATTTTAATTTAACTTTAATATATTCTTTTTAAAACTGTATGACACGGCATTCCTAATATAGGCATGTTTTCAAAAAATTTTTATTAATTATATTATGTAATGGAAAGTGACTTCATGAATTATCAATATTGAAGTCATTTTCCAAATTGACGACTCTGTATATATTTAATACAGGGAAAAAAAAACAGCCCTTGCTGAGTTTCTTGCCGGTTCTTCTCAGTACAAGGTCTCCCGCCGTAGATTTGCGAACCGATGGCGTAGCTTTTCGACATTCACAAGTGCTTGTAACAGCCCAGACTGAATAAATGATTTTGAATTTGAACTTATGAAGAGGCGATTCAGCTACACTATGTGGAATCTTGTTATAAAAATTTATACATTTGCCCATAAACGAACCTCTAGTTTTTTGTAGCCTGTACGTTGGAACGGCAATCATCAACCATCTGCTACTATGGAGTAGAATTGTCACGTTAATGTAACATTTGGTAATAAGTGTCATTTTATTACATTTAATGTTCAGTCGCCCATTCTCAGCAGCTTGCTGCCTATTCGTAGGTTTCATCCATACAGGCCGAAGCCACTTTAGTGTACCGTGCATTCGTCAAGCTCATATGTCCTCTTTGTTAGGGAAGAGCTGACCATGCCTTCTCTTGAGGGCGATTTTTCTGAAATCGTACACTGAATTACTCTCACATTTTGCAGATTGATTGGTAGAGAATGCCTCTGGAATTAAGTCCGTGTTTTGTACACCTGATTGCTTATTATATGAAAAAGATTTACATACATACATACATATATACACTCACGCCTTTTTCCCACGTGTGTAGGCAGAGATTACGTCCTTCCACTTGCTACGGTCCTTACATATCTCTTTCGCTTCATCTACTTTCATAACATTCCTCATACATGCTCGACGATTGCGGGTACTTAATTAAAAAAAAAAAGATTTAATCAAAAAATATATGAAAAAGTATGTATAAGACACTAAAATTGAATCACTAAATATTGTTAAATTGCCATTAATAAAATATATAGAAAAACCAAAATGACGGACTTTAAGATTAAAAAAAAATTGTTAAATTATCATATATTTTCCTTTATGTGTGACTTTTATGTACTCGTATCAATCAATACATAGTATAAAACAAAGTCGCTTTCGCTGTATGTCCGTATGTATGCTTAGATCTTTAAAACTACGCAACGGATTTTGACGCGGTTTTTTTTAATAGATAGAGTGATTCTTAAGGTTTGTATGTATAATAAATGCATAATATAGTAGAGAAACACTGATAAATTTAAAGGTTTCTAATGTGATGTCGTAAATAAGCACGTTTTTTTGCGCTTATATTGCAAACGCTGGCTGAACCCTACGAGATAGACCAAAATAATGTACTACAGTATTGTACAACTTACAAAAATCCACAAAAAAGTCCGCGATGGTATATGTCTATCTCTTAGAGATAACCCACCATAACCATTTTTTCGCGGGTCGCTAGTTTAAATATACTTGTTATACCCTTGGTATACCTTCTTGAAATAATCGTATTTTATGTATATTTTTTACTTTCAATATAACATGTCCAGATTAACAAAGAAAGCTTTGCTAGTTTGGGTATTGCCTGATGCCGTTCTTTTTGTATAGTACTTCACAATACCAGCAATAAAGTAGTTTGCACTTCAGCATATAATCTGAGAACCAATTTGACCAAAAAACATTGTGCATTTGTTTCTAGTGTTTTTATTCATTCATGTTTTAATCATAAAACTATTTATATTAGAAAGAAGAGTCTTTATATATATTAGAAAGATTTGTTCTAAATTACGTTACTGAATTGTTTACTGAATTCTAATATTTTGGATATTAGCGTATCTATAATAAATTACTCATAAAAATGCCAACCGTCGCATATTTCCTGGCCTCTGTAGCCGGGTAAGGCGGGCGGTGGACAATAGCGGTTAGGCGGACCGCGCTGTCCGGCGGAAAGGTGGGCGGGCGGCTATTAGGGACACCGTGTTGTCATCCATCTTGGGGGCCTTGCCGGTCCATGATACTACTGTATGTTAATGTCACAATTTGGTCAGACCGATGCTGTGCTGTTATTTATGATTCTCAAAGACAACGAAGATTTAGCAAAGAAACAAACTGTTTTTTAATATATAGGGTTACGGTTTACTGCCTGATGGTGACACCGTAGCCAATAGACGCCTACAACACCACCAAGAAGCTTTTTTTTAAGAAGCTGCAATTTCCCTTCCCACCCACTTTTCAATTAAATATTTATGTAAATACTTTCTCATAGAATTCAAATTTTAATGTTATATTCTCTTATTTTAATACATTTATTATCTAGTTATTTATTTATTTCTATATATTTGGGGAACAAACAGTATACTAAGTTTTATGTGTAGCAGTTGAGGTAGCTACCTCGGCCGAACAGTTTTCAGTTGTTACATTTTAAACATACATATATATATATATATATATATATATATATATATATATATATATATATATATATATATATATCAGTATCGTATCGTTCTATTTGTATATATACTTTACATAAGTATATTTTTTGAGGGGGGCAAATACGGCCTTATGCACCATGACACCGCGCTGGCAAGGCGCGGCCGTGTGTGGGGCTCTCCGGTCATAGACGACCGGCCTACCCACTAAAACCCCCCGAGTTCTCTAGGCCCATACGGGGCACATAGCGGGGTGCGCTTTCGCGATTCGACCGCCATGTGCCCCGGGGCCGGCTCGACCAAGAGCTGGTCGAGCCACCGCCAAAGGATGGACTGTCCCTGGACAGTCCCCCAGACAGAGAGATTTCACCACGGCGTGCGCGCTTAGCCGGACGCGCACGCAGCCTCACGGTAGGGTCACTAGGCAGGCAACAAGTGTAATTATATTTATTGAGTACTTTAAAGATTTATTCGTACTCGCTTTGACACTTTATAATAATTATTCTACCGAGACAACGATAGTTATGGCCTCATGCGGCTCTTTTATACTATTATTTTTTATTTTTAGTTTTTCTCGCTCATTCATTTTATCTGCTTTGCATTTTGTAAAACTCTACTCACTCAAAAAAGGTGATGGCTGAAAATCAGCGATTTGTCTAAATTAGGGGAATATTTAGCTGAGCCTTGACCTTTTGCTTTCTGCAGCATACATATATGTATGGTGTTTGATTGTATGTTTGGTTTTTCTCAATTATTACGGGTAGATTTACAGAAAATAACATAGTACATTTAACAAGTACATTTTGCAGAAAATAATAAACACTTTATCTATCAAAACATTTTACTTAAAGATTATACATAAAATTATTTATCATACAGCAGTGAAGTTCCCAATTAATTACTAATACATGTTTAAAGTAGATCGCTGAACATTTTAAGAAATAAAATCGTAGTTAAAACAAGAAACGTGTAGCGCTATGGGTCACGGATAATAGCACGAATACTCGTACTGCTCTTAAACTTATCAATATTTAACAAAAAAAAGATCGATAGACCCAAAATTATTGTTACAAAAAGAACATGAACGATCGAAAACAGTGTTCTTACAATTATTTGTTCGTCTGAGTGGGAAGTGAAAAATTTATATTGTAATGTTCAGATGTGATTATCAAAACGCGGATAATTATTATTAGAACTGTCTTTTTTTTGTTTTTAAGGCTAAGGTCTTGGGAACATACTGCCTTGTCATTACTACTTAGTTTTCTATTTCTATTCTTATACTTCTGTACACAGCTTCTTCTAGTTTCTTCTTCTTTTATCTTATTTTAATTCTCTTTTCTATATATTACAGTTGATTGAAGTCAAAAACTGATATATCGGTATATATACATCTGGATAAGCCAACATTGCTTGGATAAAGCGCGGGACTTTATCAGGGATTCGAAAGTGTATTGTTTTTAATCGTTTATCTTTACAATAGTTAAAGGCAAAGGGATTTGTGTCAATAATCTATTGTACTTATATTGTCATTTTTATTATATTTATATTTTCTAATTCATTATATATGATAATTGTTGTGAATTTTATAAATATTGTGTTATTTTGTATTTCACCTCACTTAGGCCCGAGCAGAATACTAGCGCTGCCACAGATTAATCTGCTGCAGCTTATGCTGAGGTCGGGTCGTCGTCCCGGAAATCGCTTGTCGTCAATAAATATTTTTATTCTATTCTATATATACACATACTCACCCACACATATATACTGCATATATATACCTTTTACTAAATCTACAAAAATATCTGATAATAAATGAACCATCGCTGCCTTTATGTAAGCTGCAGATATGTCTTCTGTATGAGCTCAGTAACGAAATAATAAATTGTTAATGAAATATATCATTATATGTTTTCTGAAGTTGATTTATGACTGAACTTTTGGCTTAGAAGCTTTCTATGTCTAGTTCTGATACAATGTAGCCTTACAACTAAAGTTTCCGTACTTTGGCTGGATATATAGAATTAATTTCGAAACATACAGATGGGTTTTATATTTTTACAATTAAGGTGAATTCGTATTGAATTGCATTCCATTAAAATCCATAATTTTGATAAAGCAACTTCATTTCGTACATTGCGTTTTTCCAATAGCTTGGAACTATTTTATTTGATTATCCATATTTTATGAGCGCTATAAATTGATCAATTTTCCTTTTAATTATCGCACATTCACAGGCGTGCAAATAGTGCATTTAATCTGCTAAAACACAATTAAAGTAATTACGAGGTACAGCTGGTGATTAACAGTAAAAAGTTGTTGTTTTCACCGTCGAGTAAGCAAGTTATGCTGACCTTCAATAGACGATTGTTAGTAAACCGGATTTACCGGAGTAAGCTTCTATACCGGAGTTTGCAGTGCTTGCCACTAAGTACTTTGTGGTTCTTGTGGGGTTGCAGATTCGCAGCGAATCTCATAGAATCCACATATACTTTAGACAACTGTTACCTTACCTACAGGTCAGCGTTCTTTTAAATTGCAGTAAATTTCCAGTTTCAATAAATACAAGAAAAATATTAAGTATAGATTCAAAAAGAAATTTTCCGGATCGCAAAAAAAATATTTATGATTTAAGACATAATTTTGTCAATATTTTATCATAATAAACATATATTACCTTGTTATATATATTATTTTATTATTATTATACAATTGTAAAGTACTAATGATTCCTTAAGTACACTATTCAATTTAATATAATGAAAATTGATTAATACTCTATATATATTTTTTTTATAATGAATGAATCAATGATATACTTTTTTTTTTATATTACATTTCGCGCGACTACTTCTTAAGATTGGTACGTTTTTAATGGCCGAGCATTAGTGATACTATAAAACTGCTTGTACCACCTGTATACTACATATGTTTAGAGATAAAAGATTTGATTTATCAAAATATTTATTCAACAAGCACTAATTGGCGTTAAAACTTTATATCTAACACAAAATCTTTTAAAAAATGCCACGTCTGTATTATGTTTACCTTTCCTTAATTTACTTTCTAAAGTACGTATGTGAAAAAAAAATACAAGTGTGACTAAATAAGCTCCATTGAAGCTTGAGGGTGAGATAAAAAGTTAACCTATTATTCTAACCGCAACCACGAAGGACCGGAACTGCACAACCACGGAATTAACTATATTAGTCTTGTTCATTGCCTCATCTACCCCCTTCATTTGACGTACATGTCAATTTCTATTTGCGGTTTATGTTTACAAATATGAATGTTTACAAAATGAAGTTGGAACGTATTGTAGGTTATAATAGCCATTTTATTTCTATTTAACTTTAAAGAATAAAAGAAACAGAAAAATTCCGCCTCAAACAAACACCAACGAATAATGGCAGTCGTAACAGCAATGACAGTGTAGTGACAGAGGCAATCATAGACAAATACAACTTATTTTTGCGTATTTTCATAGGTTTGTCTATGGATTACAACGTTGCCATTTCGTGCATCCGATATAGCCGTGTAGTAGTTATAACGACGTTACACTGAGTTTATGAGTTAAAAAATATTTTGAGTTTATACTGAGCTTATACTTAATTTAACTATATCTAGTATAAGTATGGAAGAACCATGTTATAGTGAATTTTTATAAGTAACACGGTAAGAGGTTAGCTCGAGATGGCTGTTACAATTTTAGATTCAGATCAGTTTGCAGAAGGCGAGAACTTTAGTGGGAGTAAAATAGGGAAACCCGTGACGTGAATTTTGGGGAGAAATAAACAAATGCATCATCTGATAGAAGACGATGACCATCTAAAGCTATATTTAACTCCACTGGAGTCACATTTCCTTTGTTGGAATTTTAATGGACCCTCTTTTTTGAAGGCTTCGATGATACATACATATTAGTCACGCCTTTTTCCCGGGGAGGTAGGCAGAGATCACACTTTTCCCATTGAGAACAAGGCGTGACATATATGTATCTATGTATGTTAGTTACATTGGAATATTTTTATCACGGGAAAATCTGATAAAAATAGCTTTCCGGGTTTTGGCAAAGGAGATGTCCTCTTATTACAAGGAGGTTGGTTTTTTGTGATCAGCGTTAACTAACAAACACCAAACTACATTAAATTGAAAGCCGAAAAAATATGAAGTATGAAACAAATAAAAGAAATATTTTTACCACCCCCAATTATTTTTAAATAAATAAAACATGTTTATAAGAAATATTTCATTATGGCAACACCTTAATGATGTTTTTATTAATCTGTGACTACCGGTATCTTACTCTATGTTTGATATTTTCCGTTGAGTTGAATCATAGAATACATTTACTCGGTCTAATCATAATCATAAAATCAAAACTATGACATTGACAGCAGGTGCCTGACTTGTCAGTTGACTTTTATTAATATTTTTTTTCTGGCTCTAGATAACATACATTAAGTAACATAGCAGTCCCTATATTTTGTTAGTTAAAAACTTCTCAAAATTAGAAATATTCGGTTCATTAAAGCAATTATGTATGTATTTAGATTTTTAAAAGGCTTGTTGATATTTTTTTTAAGCAATGTGTAATTATTGCTTAAAAGATATTTCATTTTTTATTATACTAGAATACGAATGATTAAAAATCGGGGGTCTTGAAAATAACATGACTTACGGCGATTACTTTCTTTTAGAGACTTCTATCTACCCGACTTAGTTACTATAAACCAATATGGGACATCTCCTTTGTCATAACGATATTTGGAGACGAGTTAATTCTTATCGCAGCAAAATATATCTTACCTTTTGGAAAATTCGATATAACACACTGGGGAACTGTGGGTAGAAAGTAAATGTATGTATATTTACAATCTCAAACAATAGAAAACTCAATCAATCACCTTATCAAATTATTAACCCTAAAAATAACAAGGGAACTTCACCCGCCTCCCTCTCAAAAGTGGCTGATGCGGAAGCCAAACAGGTCGGCACACAAATCAGCCTCCAGCAAACAGCCCTGCACTGATGGCGTCTGCAGCGCAAACACACGCCTGCTTGGCACGCGGCTCACCTCCTAATGCGAGCGTTGTCTATATTTCCAAATGGCTGCCAAACATTGGATAGTGTCAAATTGTATTCCTTCGTGTTATGCTTTGGACTTTGAAGGTATAGGTACTACATTTATTATAAAATCAAATTCTTTATTCAACACAGACACTTATTGATCATATTAGACAAATATAAAATTTAAGTACTTAACCCGGCGTGAATGAGGTGAGAAATTGTTACACCAGCTATGAGGTGGGTATGATATACCCAAAATTTTGATGTAAAATTTTTGATACTATGATTGTGTAATTAGAATTAATGCTTAAGATATATTAATAATAGTAACTATTCAACAAGATGAGTAAATAAAATATCAACATTAAGTTAAGCAGCATTATTTTTTATTGAAATAACAAAATATCTAAATTATTTTCGAAAAAATACAAATTTAGGCAATTAATTTCTTTTGCCATAAAAATCTAACAAAATTCCAACTTTGGTAAATCAATATAACAATAGTGTCTTCTAATTATTATAAATAAAAAAGGAACTGAAAAGTCTTGTGAGATCATGTAATAGAGCACCAAAATTACACCTACAATCAACACAATTCCGTACCCCAGCACGGCGGTTACGCATGTGTATTTGCCATCGCCGCCGGTGCAACATTACTCGATACCGTAACCTCACCCCTTGCATTTTTGACCTCAGCTACTGAACAACAGGACTTGCATGGCAACAATAAATTAAAATATCGGCGTTTAGAAATTTTTCGGGTATGACATACCCAACCTCACTCACGCCGGGTTAAAGAGCTTACATAATCATACACGGAGAAAAGAGATTAGAGAAGAGAGAATGGGAAGAAAACTCCGAAAGTGTACAAATACTTTTACAGCTGACGTGTAAGCATTTGACGTTCATCATGTAGTAAAACTCCGTTATCTGAATTAATACTCGTTTATTTCTTTAACTTAATTGTATTTCGCACAACAGACTTAACACTTACTACACTTTCCTAGAGCACGACCACTCGGCTCCGCTGCCCGATGTCGAATGCCCTTCCTCGCCACTCATTACTAACTCACGGTTCGTATTCTTTCAGTGTTGCCAGTTTGAATAAACAATTTTAAATACAAATAATGAACCTTACACTCGTCCATCCTGACCTCGTGTATGTCCTCATACACGCAACCAGGAGACGAGCACAAACCTTACACTCGGCAAGGAAGAGCATTCATAACAATAAGAACTATGTACAATTATCATAGTAAAGAGAGAAGAAAAAGAGGAAAAAAAAAATCATTTGTTATACATTAGTTAGGTAATGCAGTAATTAATTGAGCAGAAAGTTTTGGTAAATAAACAATATTTTCAAAGTCTCATATTATAAACTATGTTTCCTATAAACAATATTTTTTTTTTCTAAATCAAAAATATGTGTAAATTCATGTAAATTCATATAATAGGCATACATTGAGAACACGAGTAGCATTTTGCAACTCTTTATAACTCTCGTAATTTGCATTAAACACTTTCAACACAAAAATTCAGTAAACTCTCCCAGTTCCTGCTAACCCATCCATTCTAGCAGGGACTGCTGGGTAACGCCATAAATTCAATCCTTACTAACCCATCCATTCTAGTAAGGTTAAATTTAAGGCATAAGTTTATCTGTCGTAAACCCATCCAATTCTAGTAAGGCATTAAACACTTTCAACACAAAAATTCAGTAAACTCTCCCAGTTCCTGCTAACCCATCCATTCTAGCAGGGACTGCTGGGTAACGCCATAAATTCAATCCTTACTAACCCATCCATTCTAGTAAGGTTAAATTTAAGGCATAAGTTTATCTGTCGTAAACCCATCCAATTCTTACGACAAAATTAACCCAAACATTTGCGAACCCATCCAATTCTCGCAAACGTATATCAGTTCCTGCTAACCCATCCAATTCTAGCAGGAGCTGTACCGCAATCATATTATAAATAACAATTATTAACATAAAAAGGGTATTGTTATCCATTCGAAAATTTAACGGTCTCCAGCTGTCATTATCAATTTTTATTTCCATAATAATTATAGCAATAATACATAGTTCTTCGTGTACATGTACAACTTGGACCAATTTACAACTTCTCAGAAGAATAAATTATTAATCATCGATTTCAGAAGCAGAATCATTTATAATTTCATCATTTGAATCACTATGAACCTCAAGAGCAGCCAGATGAACCCAGGGCAACATTCGGTCAGCCGCAACGGTCGTTTGCGTTTCCTTTTGGTACCCGTTAGTCCGTTTACGGACGCCAGCTTATATCGGTCATTTCCTAATACCCTAATAACTCTATACGGACCTATGTATGATGGTAAAAGCTTCGTGCTTTTACCTTCATTACTGAAAGCTACTTTCGTGATTTTTACTAAATCGCCTTCCTGGTACGAGCGAGCTGGCCTCCTATTTTTATCGTAGTTTTCCTTCTGTTTTATTTGCTCCTGCTGTATTCTATCCCTAACGTCCTGCCTCATCGTTATAACATTATTATCCTCACATGTGTTACGCCTAATTTCATTAAATTTTGGATTGATTTCTGCATTCATGGAAGTTCCAAACATTACTTCCGCAGGGGTCCTCCCAGTGGTCTTTTGTTTGGTGTTGTTTAAGCCCCACTGTACCGTGTCAATTTTCTCGTCCCATGACTTTTCATCATCATTTAAGTTTAGAGCAGTTAAAGAGGCCAATATTGAACGGTTATATCGCTCAACTTGACCATTAGAGCGTGGGCAAGACACCGCATTCAAAACATGTTTGATGCCCTTACTCAAACAAAATCTTTTAAACGCATGGGATGTGAAGCATGGCCCGCGGTCACTAATGATACGATCAGGGAATCTGAACGTGAAGAACACCTCTTCCAGTGCGCGTATGGAATTCTGAGTGTTCGTATTTCGTACCGGTTTTACAAAGATAAACTTTGTGAATGCTTCTACAATTACTAATAGGTGAGTATTTCCGCGTTTGGATTTCACGAAGGGACCGAGATGGTCTATGTGGACCGTGTGGAAAGGAACGTCGATTTTTTCTATAGTATGTAAAAGTCCTTCGCGCTCACTCTGAGTACTTTTCTTTGCGTAAGCGCACTGGACGCATGCCTGAACGTACTTTTTTATAAATTTAGACATTTTTGGGAACCAATATGTTTTCTTAATTCGATCGACGGTCTTCTCCACACCGAAATGCCCAATGTCATCGTGGTTGAAACGACATAACTGCCACCTCGCACCCCTCGGGACAACCCAGCGTAAATTAGTATCTTCACCGTCAACTATTTTGTATAACTGGTTATTTGTGGACGTAGTTGTCTTTAATGTACTTTAGACCTTCAGCGTCAGTTTTTAGCAAAAGTATATCTCTAATTCTGGACAATTCAGAGTCTCCTAACTGTAAGGTCTGAAGCCAATCACCATTGCTAATGGACATTACTGTGGGATATTGTTGCAATGCATCGGCAGTTTCACTATCTTGAATGGCATTACGTGACAAAGCATCCACATGGTACATTTTAGAACCAGCTCTATATTCTATTGTACAGTGAAGTTCTTGCATTAGCAGCCACCATCGTGTAACTCGCGGTATTATGTCGCGTTTAACAAAAGTACTGCGTAATGCACTACAATCCGTTATTACCTTAAAATTCTGTCCAAGAAGATACACGCGAAACTTTTTGAGAGAACAGATCACCGCCAGGGTTTCTAATTCGTAAGCGTGAAAGTGCTTTTCCTCGGGCGTTGTCTGTCGACTATAGAAAGCGATAGGGCGAAATGTGGCGTCGGTATAGGGCTTCTGGAGTAGAATTCCACCGATGCCTATTTTACTGGCATCAGTGTGAAGTTCTGTCTCCGCATTAGGATCATATATAGCCAATATGGGTCTATGTACTAACCTGTCCTTGAGCTCTTGGAATGCTTTCTCTTGTTCGTCCATCCAGCACCACTGCACATCCTTCTTCAACAACTTGTTGAGAGGATGAGACACTTGTGCAAAATTTCTAATAAACTTGCGGAAATATCCGACAAGACCCAGAAACTGTCGCAATGCGTGCTGGTTGGGCGGACGTGGGAAATCAATGACACAAGTGATTTTCTTGCCACCTGGCCTTATGCCAGCGGCGCTAACTTCATAGCCCAGGTAGTCTACTTTAGTAGTCAAAAATTCACACTTCGATAAGTTTAGGGTCAAATTTGCTTTGTCTAGGAGTTTCAAAACATTTTCAAAACGGCTCAAACATTGTTCCTTATTCTTTCCGTATATTAACAAATCATCTATATAAACAGTGGCTTCTGAATATCGTGCTGATCCTAAAACTTTGTGCATCATCCGCTGGAATACGGCAGGTGAATTAGCAAGGCCGAATGGCATACGATTAAACTCGTACTGTCCATCCGGCGTTACAAAAGCTGTTAAATGTTTGGATGCTTCCGATATAGGTACTTGGTAGTAACCAGACGCCAAATCGAGTGTGATAAAGTACGCCTGTCCAGACAAGCGAGCAATCTCGTCCTCAATCACTGGCATCGGGTGTCGTTCCTTAGCGGTTAGTGAATTTAGAAGCCGATAGTCAACACACATTCGGAACTTGCCGTCATTCTTCCTCACTAAAATTATCGGACTCGCATATTCAGACACCGATTCCCTGATGATTCCGGCATCCAGCATTTCGCCTACCATGGTGCGAACTTGCTCACGTTCCTTATGCGATAAACGATAAGGGCGATACACGACTGGCTTTTTAGTGTCCAGCTCGTTTGACATTTCAGTCACGTTCGTACACCCTAATTCCTTTAATGAAGAAACAAAACAGTGTTTATATTTATGTAAAATATCTAATAATTTTTGCCTATCATGTTCATCCGCGCTATCACCCATACGAACCATCCTGTTATCGATTTCTCGAAGATCGGACGCGGTAACGTTCGAGCCTGAAGAAACGATACGGTTTACTATGCGTATATGTGTACCCCGACATAATGTGACACCCATACTCAATAGAAGCCTGTAGGAGATAGGGGCGACACTGATTTTTACCATACCACTATTCACTGAGTAAACGCCGCCATAGGTTATGTACTGATTTACAGGACTGCCTATAACCTTGCAACTTATTATTATATTACCATTTATTTTTGGCTCAGTTATACAGTTTATAGTGGCTGGCCCACATAAATTGATAAAGAAGGTTACTATAACTTTAATATTTTGGACGTCCTTTAATTGGGAACCGTAGAAAGGTAATTCGTTGTCAACACTATGGAATTCCAAATACTCAGAAGTCTTATATACGATCACGCTCGTTGCAGTTGTAGCAAAATAAGCCAGGATTGATTGTAACAGTGTGAGGCTTCTTAGAATCTGTATTATTACCATTATATGGTCTAGAATTGTGTACAAACCTATTCTTATAACTAGTAGTGCGATCAAGATTAGGGGCGGCTTGTGCTATATCTTTGTTACTAACGAGAAATTGTAACAGTTGGTCAGGGTGCGTACAACGCAGTGCCAGGGCACTGGTTTTTAATGTTCTATCGCTCAAACCATGAATAACGCAATCGACCGCTCGCTTTCCAATTACGTCACACCGGTTTAATAATGCCATCTTCTCATAAAAATAAACTTCGATCGGCTCGTTAAACTTACTTCTACGTTTTAGCATGTCCTCCAGGGTTTGGCCAAAGTTCTGTTCACATGGAAAAGCTGTCATCAGCTTCTCCTGCCATTCCGACCAGTTAAATAAGATAGAGTTCACGCCCTCATACCAGGTTCATCTGCTTGGATACTTTAATGAAAGTCGAGGCAGCTAGGCAAGTATGTTTGTACGATACAAACAATCCATCCATCAAAATCAAATCAAAATAATATTTATTCAACATAGACCTTTACAGGCACTTATTGACGTCAACAAACAAAACAGGAAAAAAAAAAACAAAAACCTTGTCCGCACGTACGAATAAGGAAAAAAAAAAAGAAAAAATATATTGACTCGACACCTGTTCGGAAATTGGGAGAGCCTTCTCGAGAAGAACAGGCAAGAAACTCTGAAGGTCTATTTTTTTATCTCCTCTTTTCAATGTTAATAATTATAATAATATAATATAAAAATACAATATAGTGTAGTATGTTTTTGTGGTTTAAATTATTTGATCCTTGTGCAGCCGTTAATGGCTGAGATGGTTTCATAGAAGTTATAATATCAATTATGTCTCTCGCAGAAAATATTGGACTAGCCGACCGCCTAACAGAACGGAGAACTGGTTCCTCGTTATTATGATCGGGGTGGCGCCGCTGACCACTTTCTTTATCCTTTGTAGAAGGTTGTTGTTTGTGCGAATCTCGTGGAGCTGCACGTACACTGTGTCGTGAACGGTCACGGGGTTCCGCGTAAGAGCTTAAGCGACTTCGCTGTTGATTAATTTCCTGCTCTAACCGTTTAACTCTCTCGCGTTCTCGTTCTAACTCACGCTCCTTATCCTGGATACTCCGACTGCGCTGACTGCGACGAGTAGAGCTGCGGCTCCGGTAACGCGGACGACTGCGGCGGTAGCCCTTCGCCTCACTGCGTAGCCGAATCCGACTTCGTCTGCCTTCGTCGCGTCCGCTGCGTCGCGATGTAGCACGCTCAGGCGTTTGCAGATGACGGTTTACCCAGTTCTCGCTTTGCTCCATTATCTATGACTCACAAACCAAGTATGGTTAGTAATAGTTCGGAAAATAAGCAGTAGTAAGTGAGTGATAGGTAAAATGGAAATCGTGAAATATCTCAGAAACTATGCATCGGAGTGCAAAATAAATGAAAATTTCAGCCCCCTTTAAAATACCCCACACTGGTTTCAATCTAACTAATTTTGACCTCTAATGTGACCTTGACCTTCTAAGAGAGAAGAGAAGGAAAAAAATGAAGGTCGAAATAAATCGCAATAAATCACTCGAGAAATATCATAAAACACTACCAGCAAGGCAATGTCTTGGATTACTATGTACTTATATACCTGCCATATATATCTGCTTATATATTTATAGTTTTAATAATCACGAAAAGTATTGATATGCGTAGGTATTTATTATTTTATCATACAACGAAGAAGGGAAGAGACAAAAAATGGAAGTGTAAAATAAAATAAATGTGGGTATTTGAAAACTGCTATTTCAGGGAAACTAATAGGTTCTCAACCATTTTTAGGTTCACAAAATTACTTTGTTGTACTGTACAACCCACGTGTCATGCTAATCCATTTTTATGACATTCTACCGTACGTTTTCAAATTCAATAAAATAATTTCACTTGAAATTGGCTTAATGCGTAATTATCTTGAAGCCATAAGGAGATGAATAAGAATTATTAAGATTGACCACGAGAGTATAACTTATCTTTGTTATAGCTATTATCAGTGCACACGGAATGACGGTGCCTGCTGTGTATTATTTAATTTCATTCTATAAATTGACATCTCTGAAAATCTATTATAGTTATAATTCCATCTATCTGAATACAATTCAATATTACTGACAATTTGCATGCCCCCAAGAATAGGGTATAATGCTGACGGAACTATTATATGTACACCAAAACTTGAACAATGTAACGCAACATTAAACAAATAAAGTTATTTCATCTTCATAGATAAAATAATGTGAGCATGTACTTACCACTTCTGATTTGTAGTAAAACTCCGTTATCTGAATTAATACTCGTTTATTTCTTTAACTTAATTGTATTTCGCACAACAGACTTAACACTTACTACACTTTCCTAGAGCACGACCACTCGGCTCCGCTGCCCGATGTCGAATGCCCTTCCTCGCCACTCATTACTAACTCACGGTTCGTATTCTTTCAGTGTTGCCAGTTTGAATAAACAATTTTAAATACAAATAATGAACCTTACAATAGAATCATTATTCATTGGTAAGATATGTTTTTCAATTTATTGTGGAGCTAGAAGCAGTAAATCTACCTATTCACGTATCTCTCTTCTTCTCTAATTCTGTCATTCTCACTATTAGTTCTTGCTTTAAAACTGCACTTTTGTTCTTGCGATCTCTAAAAACAGTCAACACATTTATAAATCACTACAAAAAGTACCTGATTTTTTTCGGCAAAAGTCGGAAACAAATAATAAATAGATAGGTACTCACTTTCAGGCTTTAGGCTATAGGTATTGTAATTGTACAATTTTTTTCAGCAAAAATAGGTTGGTTCTTAGAGTTTGAAAACGCATTATCTCCTTAAGTTTAAGTTACTGTAAGACGCGTAACATATATTTGGGTTCAGTTCATGTTAACAAATTAAAGACAATGTATATTTAATAATGGAATGTAAGCACTGTAATATACATATGTATAATGTGGTAATATACCCATTGACACTGTGAACTACATTTTAGACATAAGATAGCATTGTAAGAAAAATTATAAATGTTTGTAATCATGTTTTAAAATCGACCGTAGAATAGGTAGTTTAGCTAGAGCGACCACAGAACAATTTTACTCAGAGCGACTGACCGACGCGCCCGCGATCACAGATTAATTACATACAAAGTGTTCGACATGCGGTCCGAAAATTCCTGTTGGTGATCGCGTGCACGCTTGGTCGCGTTTGATAAATTTTTATTGGATATTCTCCTGTTTGTTTGTCCGCCGTTGCTCGCCAATTGGGCTCCACCAGAATATCAGCGTTGCGGTGGCAGTCTACGTCGCTGTAACATGTGCTGAGGTTGGGGCCTAGTTGACGACACAACACCATGTGTTCTTTAAAAAAAAAATATTTAATATGTGTCGTCAATAAATATTTTTCTTTCTTCTTTCATTCTTTCTTTACGCTATCCATCCATCGATTTTTAAGTCTTCTTTTATTTCACGCCTATACCATACAACTTTTTGTCCTCATCACCAATAGTAACCATTTGAACTTTATATAGACTAAATAAAAACTCAGATAATGTTAACATTTCAATTTAATCCGTTGGAATCCGCAAGTCAATCTTATTTCACCTGTTGGTAGATAAAACCTGTATTTCTGTACTTTTGCTGATGACGACTCTGAAGTCGTTTTTGGGGAAGTCGCCAATATACTCAAGACTCTTTCCCAAGGGCTTGATTGGACTTAACTGACGATTGAGTCAAAGCGCTGAAGGATTTTGCGTGTTCCAATTCTTTTTTTAGTCGGCTTATTTATCTATTCCATTCCATCCAAGCTCAGGCTGAGCTTAGTTGATAGATCATTCCGGTTGACTCTGACTTAATTACCGTAGCACTTCGTTGGGGTGCTGAGGATTCTTAGCCTCTTCTCTTAGTATGAAAATCATCTAAGGAAAGTTACTACTACTTAAAAAAATGAGTATAATAATAAATAGTAAAAGGCATGATTATTTTTATTAACGCCTTGAATCCAGTTTCAATATCTTGGGTCTCACAGTATCATTATCGTCATTATAGAAGCGTGTTATACATTTGCTAAGGAGCCAAATAATATTGTTGCTAAATTCAAATTCAAAATCATTTATTCAGTCTGGGTTGTTACAAGCACTTGTGAATGTCGAAAAGCTACGCCATCGGTTCGCAAATCTACGGCGGGAGACCTTGTACTGAGAAGACCGGCAAGAAACTCAGCAAGGGCTGTTTTTTTCCCTGTATTAAAAGATACAGAGTCGTCAATTTGGAAAATGACTTCAATATTGATAATTCATGAAGTCACTTTCCATTACATAATATAATTAATAAAAATATAATTTGAAAACATGCCTATATTAGGAATGCCGTGTCATACAGTTTTAAAAGAATATATTAAAGTTAAATTTAAATTATAATAAATACGAGTAGTACCCAGTATAGCAAAGAGCAGACTCATCTCCGCTGGCAGCACCCGGTCACGAGCATGAACCAGCCATCGTTTCGCTCAACCATGTCTTAGGGAACGTAACGACCCGCCTCACACGACATTGCCGAAGAGATTTTAATGAGAGTATGACTATCCTTAAGCCACAAAAGGATACAAATTACCAAAAGCAACCGCAGGACACGCGCATACAATCATTTAAGAACTAGAAATCATTTATTATGATACAAGTAACAAAAGTGTTACTATAATAGGTACAGTTAAATATACATATTATTATGTTACACAGTTACCTAAGAATACGAGTATATTAACAATTTGTTTATTTCAACGAGCGAGGGTTTTTTTAGTCCCAGACATTTCGATCATCCAAGTAATCCTGGACTCGATAATATCCTTTGCTCATTAAAGTTTTTTTACTAGAGTTTTTAGTTTTTTAAAAGGTGGATTAACAATATTGTGTGGTAACTTGTTATAAAAAGTTATACATTTCCCCAAGAATGAGTTTTGTGTTTTATGTAATCTAAAATTTGGAACAGCAAGATCTGGCAGAAACATCTGGCATAAACACGAAAACACAAAAAGCTATAAGGTAAAGTTTCCCGTTAAAAGAGTTTGGAATGGTCCCACATTTCGATTACCTCGCAAACAACTCGAGTTCAGTTCAACCCTACACATTCTCGAGCGGACACGAGGGAGTGACATTCCTAAGATGGCTGTCGAATTTTCGCGAGACAAATAGCATCTTGACCGGGACATACGGCCGGCTCATGCACTCCCGGAATGCCTTCCTGGACCTGATGATTTATGGGCAGGTTTTGGCCAGTTTATGAATGTTTGGGGTTCTGCGTCGGCCGGGGTTTGGGATTTATTTAGTTTGGTTGTAAAGTGATCCGTTTTGATGTTATTATGGGCGCGATCATTTGTCAAATGGCAAGAATGTTGTATTCATAATCATGTTTTGTTTATTTATTTCGATGTAATAATAATAATAATAAATCTAATTTTTTAACATTGTGATTTTATCATTCTCGTAAAAACAAAATGGTTTACTCAGTAGTTGCCGACTAGCGACAACCTCTGCTATTCTGTCGCGACCTTTTACAATTTATTGTTAACACTGCTTAGAGGTACAAAACCAAATATTACCAAAAAGGAAAAATAAAAACTAAGTAAATACTAGTAGTGTAGTATTTATTTATTTAACCCTTAATAACCTAGAGTTTCAATTTTGATACCAACTTGTTAAACCGAATGTTCATATGAATATTAGTCTTTTTTTATGGGTGGGCTGTACGTATTTTAAGCCGAATTTACATTACGAAATTAGTTGCATGCATGATGAAATGACTTTCATGAAACTTCTTACAATTGCAATGAAACTAGTTTCGTTTAAAATAATAGTGTCGTGAAATCAACAGTATCGCTCTGATTATGGCTCCGTCGACAGTAAAGCTAGCTAGCGTAGTACAAAACGTTGTCGTATAGGTGATACTAAATCGAATTAAGAAAAGGTTATCTCGAAAAAAAAGACGTTGGTGGATTCGAGGATGGCTTCTCGGGCATCCCGATTTTTGTATCGAGGGTCTTTTGGATCCCAAAGACATTAGTTTCGTTGATATTCAATAATGAATTGTATATTTTTGTCGGCTGTCCAACGTTGGTTCGCCATTTTTAACGCGTTCTAGCCTGTACCGCGCCCAAAAACACACGTCAACTCGGCGCAAGCGCTTTCGCAACACTAGTCTCGCGTCACATTTACACAGTGAAACTAGATGCATAAACTTTAGTTTTAACAAAAAATTGCGCGTGACACGAAACTAATTTAGTGTCGTGAAATTAATGCATGCACTGTGAAACTTGATATTTACACGTGAAACTGTTTATAAAACTAGTGTCGTTGAAACTAATTTCATGCCACTAGTTTCGTAATGTAAATTAGGCTTTACTGATGTATAATATCTCCTAAATTAAAAAAAAAAGAGGTGAAGACCCTGTACCAACAGTCGACAATATACTACAGTACCTTCTAAAAGACCCTAGACAGGTGTACAAGTACTACCCTCTACTGACGTAACGTTGCGATTGTATTGGTCATAAAAAAATATTTATTGATTCTAGAAATAAGTGTTAATTTAATAATTGTAGGAAACTTACCTCTTGGTTCTGTAAAAACTGTAGTGTCGTTATGCGATAGTAAAAAAGCCAATGTTTCGCAATATTTCATGCACAGGTATATCTGATTTCTTTATGGCCTTAATGCCTTAAATATCAAAATTGATACCTCTATTTTTTCTAAATAAATATGTAAAAAAATAATGTTAATTTTTTAGCCATTTTTTCCTAATATTCCGCGCTAATATTATAAACGCGATCGTTTTTTACTATGGCTGCTTGTTACACTTTTACGTAAAATTATAAAATGAATTTCGATGAAACTTTACACTAACATACTAGCTGGTACCTGCGACTTCGTCTGTACAGATGGTACATTTTTTCCTTCTTTCTTTTTTTGTTTATTTGGTTCACAACTAGAAACACACACGAGTTTATTACTAACTAGCTTTTGCCCGCGACTTCGTTCGCGTGGACTTCAGGTTCGTCCCGTCTAGTCTAGTAATAAGTAAGAAATACGGTAACTAAGCACTGCAGAGCCCTAATCATAGGCCTATAGGTAGCTACTGCAGTATGCTCCTATAAACTACATTTAACGATCTTTTTCCTTTTGTGGGTTATTCCTAAGAGATAAACATATACCATCACGGACTTTTTTGTAGACCTTTTTAAGTTGTACAATACTGTAGTAAATTGTTTTGATCTATCTTGTAGGATTCAGTCAGCGTTTGCAATGTAAGCGCAAAAAAGCTCATAACTCAACAACGCCTGGACCAATTTGACCAATTCTTTTTTGTTAATGTTCGTTGAAGTTCAAGGAGGGTTTTTACAATGAGGAAAATTCGAATAATTATCGGAAATACCCTAAAAACAGCTCTTTTATTTTCCCATGCAAACGTTTTCTAACTAAAACGTACAGTCGAATTGAGCTTTATTGTTATTATATAAAGTTCATATTGCAAGCACTCACTGTTGTCTAAGCAATGAAGGTGTGGTCCTAACATTAAAGAGTCAATTTGCGCTTTATTAACGCTACATATAGTTGAAATTCAATCATATCTATCAAAACAGTGTGTGTGCGTGCTTTGGAGCACAGAATACATCGTTGGAGGATTTAATGTCACGTTCCAAAATTGAATAGCCACAAAATGTAATAGGTCATTTATGGCCGTTTTCACCAACCTTGTCTTAGCTTAGGTGACTCCTAAGTGACATGCTGTCACTTTTTATATTAACTGAAAAGAGTGAGACAGCATGTCTCTTAGGAGTCACCTAAGCTAAGACAAGGTTGGTGAAAACGGCCATTAGACTTTTTTTGCGATTTGGTTGGCTATGCGACATTATCTATAAAATAATTAGGAACAAAAAACTACCACTGTACAAATCTTTTTGACAGGACGAAGTCTGTCGGGTCCGCTAGTTTTAAATAAAAATACTTGACACTTATCATTATATTTTAGTCAATTTACAGAATATAAGCTACATTATTGTAATGTTTCATTAAAATCCAATTAATAGTGTTAACGTGAAAGAGTTACAAACATCCATACATATTAGATGTGTTATTGATTGTGTTATTTTGTTTAAAATAACATGATAAGTGTCAAGTAATTAGAAAAATGACAAAGGCGCGGGAATCAGTCAGTGTTAGATATTGCGGTTGACTTAATTTTATTTATTCAAGTGGCAAGTATAATAGACCTTTTTAAACTGAACCCGAGACCTCAAAACACTAACACATTAGCAACCGCAAGACGAACACGAACCCGTAGTTATCCCTCGCTGAACATAACACGCGAGTTAACCGCAAGTGGCGAGTGTTACTTACTTAACAAATGGTGCTCCATCGGCGGCGGGCGCGGGACAAATGAGCCGCAAACGAGCCTCATTCGGGGCGCGTTGTGCCGGTTGCTGCCACATTTGCCTGCAACAAAATCAAAATCATCTTTATTCAATATAAACCTTTACAAGCACTTATTAACGTTAATCAATTATACATTTTAAGGACAAAAACAGCTGGTTATGTATCTATTTAGTCCCCTAACAGGTGGGGTGTAATGTTAGATAACCTCCTCGTGGTGAACCCCGGACAACGTCTTTTGACGGCTAATAGCTAGTCTGACAGAAGGCCTCCCGAGAGGGAAGACGCGGGATGGCCGGGTCCAACCTGGCGGGCCGCTTCCAGCAGCCAGTGGCCAGTGGCGGACGGGCGAAGCCCCCTTTCTTCTCTAAGAGGGGGTGGTTGTCGTCCAGGGGACCCATTTTGTGTCAGTAGATGACCGGAGGTATCCGGCGACTGCCCTCGTGATGGCTTGGAGTGGGCGCTTGTCGCCATACGCCGACGGGGTCGTGGTAGTATCTGCAAGGGTTCCCGTGGCCTCGTCAGGGGGTGATGCAGCTCTCTATCGGGATGACGCGCTCGCGTCAGGCGTAGTGAGGGAGATCGCTGAGGTTTTTAGTGGGTAGATCTTTCCCTTCTGGGGAGGAGAGCCCCACATAACCACCGATTCTCAGGGTATGCAATTCAATGCATTTTCCTCAGCCAAACAAAAAGAAAGTCCCCTAACGGGTAAGTATCTAACTTTATTTTATTATTTTACGCACATAAACGCTACATCTGTTCGTAAATTAAGAGCCAAAGCGAGACTGATTTGCTTCAGTTATATTCATAGTGTTATATTTATATCCTATGGATTGTTCCTATGTGGATCAGTTTCATACAGGAAAGGGTGATCGCACTTACGCTAGAGGCCCTAAGGCAATTAATTGTTCAAAGTAATATTTTAACTTTTATGACAATTACTAGCTTTCCGCCCGCGGCTTCGCCCGAGTTATATTCGAATTTCCCACAGGAAGGATATGTTTTAACAATACTGCCATACAACCTTTCACCCCCTCCTTTCAACCTTTTACAACCCTTTTCTGCTTTAAAAGGTAGCCTCTGTCCTTTCTCAGCCTCTAGACTATCTGTGTACCAAATTTCAATTAAATCGGTTCAGTGGTTTTAACAATATTTTCATACAACCTATTATCCCTCCTTTCAACCTTTTACAACCCTTTACAACCTTTTTTATATAAAAAAGTAGCTTGTGTCCTTTCTCAGGCTCTAGACTATCTGTGTACCAAATTTCATTTAAATCGGTTCAGTAGTTTTGGCGTGAAAGCGGAACAGACAGACAGACAGAGTTACTTTCGCATTTATAATATTAGTATGGACTAGTATGGATGATAATGCGACGACCTTCATAGTCGAGTGGATAGTACAACGGTTTGAAAGTATCGCCATCTCTGAAATCCCGGGTTCAAATCCCGATGGGGGCAGATGCTTGCGTGATGAATGCGAGCATTTGTAGCTTAGTCATGGTTGTTAAAATATATATTTCTATTAAAAATATTTATATATGTTTAATATATGTATGTCTATCCGTTACCCTAGATCCCATAACACAAGCTGTATAGTTAGTGTAAGTGTAAGAAATATTTTATACTAATTTAATGTATATAGAAATTATCACACATAATATATATAATATCTAATGTGAATACAAGAAATAAAAATAAACTTGTCGTTTCTAAAATAAATTCTTCGTAAATGTATAACTTCCACAAAGTGTTTTTGCGTTATCTATACTAATATTATAAAGAGGAAAGATTTGTTTGTGTGTTTGTAATGAATAGGCCTCCGAAAACTACTGGACCGATTTCAAAAATTATTTTCACTTTGGAAAGCTACATTATCCCCGAGTAACATAGGCTACTATTTATCCCGGAAAAATCGACAGATCCCACGGGATGCGTAATAAAGGCTTCGCTCAAAAACTACTGCACAGATTTTCATGCGGTTTTCATCAATAGATAGAGTGATTCTTGAGCAAGGTTTTGCGGTATTTTTTATCTTAGAATAACGGATAGTCCCAAGGAAGCGCGATAAAACCTTCGCGCCATAGACTGACTTCGCGCATATGTAGCCGTGGGCAAAAGCTATGACCTTTAACCCTCTATATACCCAATCCTGAAATCCACGCAGGCGAAGCCCGGGCAGAAAGCTAGTCTTTCTATAATTTTAAAAATCTTTTCAAAATAATTATCTGAAATTTAGGATGTTGTTAACTAAATGGGTCTTGATAGACAGACAAACAGACGGACAACGAAAAAGAATTGTAATAATACTCGTTTAGCTACTATACATATAATATAGGCAAATAGGTATGTAAATTTGTAAATTAAGTGATGACATCCGCAGAAGATCAGAATCACCGACATAGCCCGAAGAATTGCAAAACGTAAGTGGCATTGGGCAGGGCACATAGGACATAGGATAGGAGATAGATAGAGGATAGGACATAGGACTGCCGCTGGAACGGAAAGACCCTGGAGTGGCAGGCATATACCAGACACCGCAGCATTGACAGGCCTCCCACAAGATGGGCTGACAACTTGGTGAAGATCGCAGGAAAGCACTGGACGGTAGCAACGCAAGACCGACTGGTATGGAGATCCTTGGGGGAGTCCTATGTCCAGCACTGGGCGTCTATTGAATGTGATGATGAAGATGATGATGAAGTCCTCTTACAATTTTGAGAACCAGCATAAATAAACCATGAACGAGTGCAGTAGCGGCGTTAGGGTAGGGCGCGGTTGGGCCCAGGGTGCCGGCCACAAAGGGGCGCTGCAGTAAGTATTTATACATTACTAGCTTTCTGCCCGCGGCTTCGCCTGCGTGGATTTCGGGATTGGGTCTATAGAGGGTTAAGGGTCATAGCTTTTGCCCACGGCTACATATGCGCGGAAGTCGATTTACGGCGCGAAGTTTTATCGCGCTTCCCGTGGGTCTATCCGTTTTGCCAAGATAAAAATAACCGCAAAACCTTGCTCAAGAATCACTCTATCTATTGATGAAAACCGCATGAAAATCTGTGCAGTAGTTTTTGAGCGAAGCCTTTATTGCGCATCCCGTGGGATCTGTCGATTTTTCCGGGATAAAAAGTAGCCTATGTTACTCGGGATAATGTAGCTTTCCAAAGGTGAAAGAATTTTTGAAATTTCTTGCCCGTGGCTCCGCCCGTCGTTGCTCCGTCCGCGTTAATTTCGATCCCACGGGAACAGTAGCTACTTTCTTCCGGGATAAAATGTGATATCCTTCCCCGTACCACAGACTATGTGTATGCAAATTTTTCGTGATGATCGGTGCAGTAGTTTAAGCGTGAAGAGGTAACAAACAAACAAACAAACAAACAAATAAACAAACAAACAAACAAACACACTTTCGCATTTATAATATTAGTTGGGATATATAAAATCATAAGGAAAATCTAACTCCTAACGGGGGGGGGGGGGGGATATGCTATCGTACTTATCTCGTCCAGGGCGCTGGTAGTGCTAAAACCGACAACGAGTGGTAATTGTGGCTAACTTCATATCAGTCCATTCCACTTGTACAGAAGAACAAATAATGTAGAAACCAAACATAGTAAAAAATCGTGAATGTCGGTACTAAAGTAGATACCCATATCCTCTCATTATCAGGATATATCTCGTGACTCCGTCCTTCCCCGATCCGTCCGTAGCAATCTCTGTCTCGGACACGACATTCCCAGTCCCGGTAATCCGCATTTGCGTGCTGACCACCGGGAATAATCCGCAAGGTATTATTGACGAGGCGTCCTAAGATCCTCGTAGTTGTGCCTGCGCTAGCTCAAGTGTTAAGAGCCAGCTATCTTGAGTTTATCGTCATTATGAGTTACAAAAAAAATCTACTACTTGCTGTTATAAACATTTATAGATATAATGTGAACTTGTTTGAACTTGTAAAGGAAGTTGCATTCAGATTATTTATCTGAAGGCTGCTTCTAATTGATGACTCTGTTAAAATATAGGGAGAAAAAAATAGCGCTTGCTAAATTTCTTTCTGGTTCTTTCCAGTACAATGACTCCCGCTGTAGACTACGAAATAATGCGTAGCGTCTCTGAGGTGCAAAATGGATTGTGTAAATTCTATTTGAAGAATAACTTTTTGATTTTGATTTCATATAGAAGTCTTTCTTTTCTTTACTACTAACTACAGTTGTATCTCAATCTTTTTAATTACTCTTTTATTAGGAACTGTCAACAGAAATATACTGTTGTTACTTAATACATTACATAAAATTTTTAAAAATGTATAATGATTCCTTTATTAACTATTTCTGTTTTACATCATTTTTTAAAGATTTTTTAAATATACATTTGGAGTATTTGTGAAGGGTTTAATTTAGTCGTTTGCTATTATCGAGACTTTTTATTAGCTGTAAAATTTCTTCAAAATTATAAAAAAATAAAAATATTTTGCAAGCAAAGTAATGTACAGTTTACAGTGAGTTTATTTTTAGAATATAAGAAATCACACACAGCAAATTATCAAATTATAATTATTGCATATTATAATAACAACACAACAAAACGAATATCAAATTTAGTACTAAGTACGTTAAATACCAGAGCTAAATATTATTTTGAGTATAGATTCTTGCAACTTAATATTGTATTAAATTAAATATTAAAATCTCCACATAATATAGAGATGCTAGATATAGATCCAGATAAAAACTGCATTTTTAAAATCAAACATTCTTTAAAAATCTGGTTCAAATCCGTAACTAAACATAGAACCTATTTATCTATCAGTATCAACAACACTTTTGGCAGCGGCGTTTTGTTGCTCGCTAACAATCGCCAACGCCTGTACCTTACACCAAACAACTCAAGGAGCCCACCGACCAACAAGCAAAGGGTCAGCGTAGGTATGCCAATTTACCTCGTCTTGCGTTCTTTAATAGTGTTTTATTAAAATAGGCCCAGGCCGGGCTTTATAATGCGCCTAATTTGACGGAGATGCTCCTACATCGGTGATCCTTGTTACTGTGTCATTATGAACGGATTTGCTGGTGAAAAAACCAAGATTTTGTAGCTAAGCCCATAAGCAATGCTTTAGTTAATAATAGTTACTCTCGCATTTATAATATTAGTTGGGATATTTTTTATGAAAGATAAAGATGTCTATATTTAATGTATAAGACATTTAGCTTAATGATTCTGTACTAAACAATGACATTTATGTATGTGTATTATAAAAACATATTGTTCTTATACCGGAGATTGTCATATATATATATATCTCTTATAAGAGTTTAGATTAGACTATTATTTAATTAGTTACTATATGTTATTGAAAGAACGATGAAAAATATACCATCAGATTGTTTTGCCTGTTCTACTTAAAAAGGTTCTCCCAATTTCCGAACAGGAGACCTATTTTTGAATTACGAATGCGATTTCGAAAGCACCGCTGACTTTGAGATCATCATGACAGCGGTGACTTTGAGATCACGGATTCCTAATATATATATATATTAACCGTAATGGTTAATCAACACATTTACTTCAGACTCTTGTCAATAGGTTCTCTAAACAAAACACAGATAACAATTCCACAAGTATGACTTGATTACGAGTGGTCGAGGGACTCGTAATGAAATCACACCTGTGACTAAGGTAGTCACATCAGTGATATTCAAAATAAGAATCGTTGAAAATCGGTGATTATTAGTCACATCGGTGATTTCGAGTCGCATTCGTATTCAAAAATAGGTCTCCTAGTGTACATTTATTTCCTTTGATATTTGATATGTATAATTAATATATATTATAATATATATATATATAATATATATATAATATATATATATATAATATATATATTAACCGTAATGGTAATCAACAATTTACTTCAGACTCTTGTCAATAGGTTCTCTAAACAAAACAGATAACATTCACAAGTATGACTTGATTACGAGTGGTCGAGGGCACTCGTAATGAAATCACACCTGTGACTAGGTAGTCACATTAGTGATATTCAAAAAAGAATGTTGAAAATCGGTGATTATTAGTCACATCGGTGATTTCGAAGTCGCTTCGTAATTCAAAATAGGTCTCCTAGTGTACATTTATTTCCTTTGATATTTGATATGTATAATATATATATTATAATATATTATATTATAATATATATATATATATATATATATATAATATATATAGTATATAAATAACCGTAATGGTTAATCAACATTTACTTAGACTCTTGTCAATAGGTTCTCTAAACAAAACAGATAACAATTCCACAAGTATGACTTGATTACGAGTGGTCGAGGGCACTCGTAATGAAATCACACCTGTGACTAGGTAGTCACATCAGTGATATTCAAAAATAAGAATCGTTGAAAATCGGTGATTATTAGTCACATCGGTGATTTCGAAGTCGCATTCGTATTCAAAAATAGGTCTCCTAGTGTAACATTTATTTCCTTTGATATTTGATATGTATATATATATATATATATATATATATATATATATATATATATATATATATATTAACCGTAATGGTTAATCAACACATTTACTTCAGACTCTTGTCAATAGGTTCTCTAAACAAAACACAGATAACAATTCCACAAGTATGACTTGATTACGAGTGGTCGAGGGCACTCGTAATGAAATCACACCTGTGACTAAGGTAGTCACATCAGTGATATTCAAAAATAAGAATCATTGAAAATCGGTGATTATTAGTCACATGGGTGATTTCGAAGTCGCATTCGTAATTCAAAAATAGGTCTCCTAGTGTACAATTATTTCCTTCGTTATGTCGCTTTGATTTCATATTTCTTTGACGTCAATATGTAAAGGCTTGTGTTGAATAAAAATAATTACAATAAGTAACACATACATTAAAAATTACATTCGAAACATGTTTCAATGCAACCGGCTGCTTGCATTTAGAGGGTGAAGTAGCAAGATACTCATCGCGATAACCCTGGAAGGGTTTCTTTAAAAAATGGCAGTTGGATCGTGCGTGAAGTCGCGACCTCACCCCGGGTCTGTTATGGCCCGTATCGGATGGCCTGCCGGGCGGGTCGTGGCACCCTATGCATATGCAGACTTTACATTGAAATCTTTTTTAGTTCGTGCACATTGATTTACGAGTATGTTGGCTGTGGCAGAAGAAACATGAAAGTAGGATTAATTCTGTGGAGATGAGAAGCTTGAGAAGTATAATTGGAGTGAATCTGAAGGACAAAGTCAGGAACAGTGTGATAAGTAGAGGTCGGATAATCGGATGCATATTTACCTAAAGTTAGTTTAAGACAAAGTATGGAAACGGCTTTTTATTGTTTTGTTAAATAAAATTTTCACCATTTCTGTTTTTTTATTCAATTATTTAATTGATTATTGTTTTAGTCAAACTAGCTCACTACTTTCGTATAACACTCTTCATGTAATAAATCGTACATTCATAAATCGCACGGGGAACTGAAACTAAACTTCATGTAAATACGTATGCATAGTTGTATAAATGAACCCGGAGTCTCGGTCTTTTGAAAATAAATACCACGTGCTAATTTAGTAATTTTCAAACAATATCACTACGTTAAATTTGCAGTCCCGTATTTTCCCGGGATTTTTATTTAACAAAATGTATTTTAAAAAGCCGCTTCCATAATTTGTGAGCCAAAAATTAACTTTAGGTAAATATGCATCCGATTATCCGATCTCTAGTGATAAGTGAGCGATGCGGCGTAGTTGAAGATGTTATGACGAATCCATAAGGGGTTCCGTTTTGTGCCACTCGCTTATATCATGCATCTTCTAAGACACGGTCCTTTATAAGGCGTGCGCAGGAATACAGATCCAACGTGTAGAGGCCATTTAAGCGAAATTAATGAAAGTGTGCGTAGAGTAACAACTGGGTCTAATCTTTATCTGTACAATGAGAAATGCAGCTAAAGACTAAATCCAGTTAGATGCACAGAAAGTATTGTCACTACTAGTCAAAACTTTTGTGGACTCTTACATTTTGGTGGTAATGAGAACCGCGCTATCGAAGACTCTGGCTTTATTATTATTAACATACTAGCGGACCCGACAGACTTCGTCCTGTCAAAAAGATTTGTACAGTGGCAGTTTTTTGTTCCTAATTATTTTATAGATAATGTCGCATAGCCAACCAAATCGCAAAAAAAGTCTTAATGACCTATTACATTTTGTAGCTATTCAATTTTGGAACGTGACTTTAAATCTTCCAACGATGTATTCTGTGCTCCAACGCACGCACGCACACTGTTTTGATAGATATGATTGAATTTCAACTATATGTAGCGTTAATAAAGCGCAAATTGACTCTTTGATGTTAGGAACACACCTTCATTACTTAGACAACAGTGAGTGCTTGCAATATGAACTTTATACAATAACAATAAAGCTCAATTCGACTGTACGTTTTAGTTAGAAAACGTTTGCATGGGAAAATAAAAGGCTGTTTTTAGGGTATTTCCGATAATTATCTAATTTTCCTCATTGCAAAAACCCTCATTGAACTTCAACGAACATTAACAAAAAAGAATTGGCCAAATTGGTCCAGGCGTTGTTGAGTTATGAGCTTACCAACACATTTTGCGATTCATTTTTATATATAAGACTAGACGTCGCTTGCTTGCCGCGGGGTGCAAGCACCCCGCGGTGGGTGGTCCATCCTAACTGTTTTTTGAAAGAAAGGGTGGTCTGTCAAAATTAATGTGAAAATGTCGTCTTTTTTGTCACAAAAATCAAATAAAGTACAAAACTGTGTACGGTCGTAAACACGCTAAGAAGCTCACGGTGTTCGTGGTCGCGTGATTGCCGCGAGGTGCGCGCACCTCGCGGTGGTGTGGTCTATACCACTACTGAAAAAAAAATTGGCGGTCGGTCGAAAATTGGTGAAAAATTGTCTCCATTTAAGTCAAAACAAACTGAAAAACCGTGTACGGTTGCAAAAACACTAAGAAGCTCACGGTGTGCGTGGTCGCCTGAGTGCCGCGAGGTGCGCGCACCTCGCGGTGGTGTGGTCTATACCACTACTAAAAAAAAAAATTGGCGGTCGGTCGAAAATTGGTGAAAAATTGTCTCCATTTAAGTCAAAACAAACTGAAAATGCGTGTGCAGTTTAAAATACACTAAGAAGCTCACCGCAAGTGTGGTCGCGTGAGTGCCGCGAGGTGCGCGCACCTCGCGGTGGTATGGTCTATCCCACTACTGATAAAAAAAATTGGCGGTCGGTCGAAAATTGGTAAAAATTGTCTCCATTTGTGTAAAAAGAAACTACAAATCCGTGTACGCTTGCAAATACTCTAAGAAGCTCACGGTCAGTGTGGTCGCCTGAGAGCCGCGAGGTGCGCGCACCTCGCGGTGGTGTGGTCTATCCCACTACTAAAAAAAAAAATTGGCGGTCGGTCCAAAATTGGTGAAAATATGTCTCCATTTAAGTCAAAACAAACTGAAACACAAGCGTGCAGTTGTAAACACACTGAAAAACGCATGGCGCTGGTGGTCGCGTGAGTGCCGCGAGGTGCACGCAGTTCGCGGTGGCGTTGCTCACAATGCGTTTTTCAAATAAAATCTTGTACAGTTGCAAAGCGGTACAAAAGCATATCGAGGTAAGTAAAAAAAAAAAGAAATTGTCATTTTACTATACCGCACATTTGGGTCCGTTCTACTCTTAAAATCCTTTTATTTGATACCCATATAGCGAAAATCGCAAAAAAATGTCAGTCGCCATGTTGGTTCGGCGGCCATTTTGAAATTTGAGAAACGTCACTAATGGCGTCGTGTTCTACTCGTCAAGGCCTTTCATTTGATAGATAGAAGACTGGACGTCGCTTGCTTGCCGCGGGGTGCAAGCACCCCGCGGTGGGGTGGTCCATCCCTGCTGTGTTTGACAAAAATTGTGGTCTGTCGAAAATTGGTGAAAAAAGTCTTCTTTTTTGTCAAAATGTAGTATAAGTTACATATAAAATTGTTTACGTTTGAAAATACACTAAGGAAGTCATGGCGTTTGTGGTCGCGTGTGTGCCGCGAGGTCTATCCTACTTCTGTTAAAAAAATTGGCGGTCGGTCGAAAACTGGTAAAAATTGTCTCCATTTGTGTCAAAAGAAACTACAAAACTGTGTACGGTTGCGAGAACACTAAGAAGCTCAAGGTGAGTCTGGTCGCGTGAGTGCCGCGAGGTGCGCGCACCTCGCGGTGGTGTGGTCTATCCCACTACTGAGAAAAAAAAATTGCGGTCGGTCGAAAATTGGTGAAAAATTGTCTTCCTTTAAATCAAAACAAACTGAAAAAGCGTGTGCAGTTTAAAATACACTAAGAAGCTCACGTCGATTGTAGTCGCGTGAGTGCCGCGAGGTGCGCGCACCTCGCGGTGGTGTGGTTTATCCCGCTAATGAAAAAAAAAATTGGCGGTCGGTCGAAAATTTGTGAAAAATTGTCTCCATTTAAGTCAAAACAAACTGAAAAAGCGTGTGCAGTTTAAAATACACTAAGAAGCTCACATCGATTGTAGTCGCGTGAGTGCCGCGAGGTGCGCGCACCTCGCGGTGGTGTGGTCTATCCCACTACTGAAAAAATAAAATTGGCGGTCGGTCGAAATTGGTAAAAAATTGTCTTCATTTGTGTCACAAGAAAATAAAAAAGTTTGAGGGTGTAAATACTTAAAGAAACTCACGGCGCTGTTGGTCGCGTGAGTGCGGCGGTGGCGTTGCTACTATTGAGATTTTCAAATAAAATCTTGTACAGTTGCGAAGCGGTGCAAAAGCATATCGAGGTAAGTAAAAAAAAAAAATAAATTGTCATTACACTATAAATCACATTTGGAGTTCTACTCTTAAAATCCTTTCATTTGGCCGTCGGTCAAAAATAGGTGAAAATTTGTGACCATTTATGTCGCAAGAAAATAAAAAACTGTGTGAGGTTGTGAATACACTAAGAAGCTCACGGTGAGTGTGGTCGCGTAAGTGCCGCGAGGTGCACGCACCTCGCGGTGGCACTGCTCACTATTGCGATTTTCAAATAAAATCTTGTACAGTTGCAAAGCGGCACAAAAGCATATCGAGGTAAGTAAAAAAAAAAAAAAAGAAATTGTCATTTTACTATAAATTACATTTGGATCCGTTCTACTCTTAAAATCCTTTCATTTGATACCCATATTGTGAAAGTCTCGAAAAAATTTCAGTCGCCAAGATGGATTGGCGGCCATATTGAAATTTTCGAAATGTCACTAATGGCGTCGTGTTCTACTCGTCAAGTCCTTTCATTTGATACCCATGTCGCATGGGTTGGAAAACAAAAGCGGTCCGCCATTTTGAGAGCGGCGGCCATTTTGAATTTTTTTCAATGTCTTTATCGTGGCTGTATTTAACACTTAAAACCCTTTCATTTGATACCCATGAAGCATGGGTTAAAAAACAAAACTGGTCCGCCATTTTGAGAGCGGCGGCCATTTTGAATTTTTTTTAATGTCTCTAACGCGGCTGTATTAGACTTGCAAAACCCTTTCATTTGATACCCATAATGTTGGGATTACAATACAAATGATACTTGGCCTTTTTGGACCGGCGGCCATATTGGTTTTTTTACGTTGCCACTAATAGGCTTCCATAGTGCTGAAAAAATCATTTCATTCGATACCCATATCACCGTACCGGGATTGAAAACCGCGAGAATAAAGCAAAAAGAGGATATTCACCATTACAAAATGGCCGCCAGCGCCGCCGCCATGTTGAAAATGTCAAATGTCAAATTTATCCAGTGTAGTAGACTAAACCGCCCACCGATTGGCGGTAACTGCAGGCGCGCAACTGTCATCGGCTCGCGTCAAAAAATTCGCAAAGTCGCCGAAAACGAAATCTGCCACAGCGCCCAGTGTTGCCATATATCTGGCCCAAAATGGTGGTAAAAATGATCAGCGAGGCCCGGTCGACCCGGCCATGTGAAAAAAAATCGAAAAACACGCGATTTACGTTCTCCCCAAAATCGGGGAAAATACCCCAAAATCGGGGTAAATTACCCCACCGATCAATTCTCCCCACCGAGCACTACAAAAGGTCACCCGGGGTTGTCAGTCGAAAAACGCCGGCAACCCCGCGAAAACCGCGATTTATTTTTTTCGAAATTGCAACTTTTTACAAAATGGCCGCCGGCGGCGCCGCCATCTTGAAATGTCCGAGTTTCCGATTTTTCCCAATATCTGCACCGTATACGGGGTGGGATGACGTTTGTCCCGCGACTCCAGCTCACCCCGATCTGGGAGATCAATTCGGGTCAAAGTCGGTCTGCGAAAAGTTTCCAACCTCCGTGGAGGCCAGTGTTGCCAGTGTAGAAAAATGAAAATACCAGAAAGTCATAGAGGCCCCGCCGGCCTATAGGCCCATGGTATGGAAAAAAATCAAAAGTCGTTATTTCGATTTTCGCCTTTCTGGGCCCCTAGGGGGAAAACTACCAAAAAACGGTAGAAATTTTCTCCCACCTGGCAACACTGCTCGCCGAGCTCCACCCCCGCCCGGAACATGTCACCCCGGTCGGAGGCCGCCATCTTGGCGAAAATCCGGTCCGAAAATCGTGTCAAAATTGGCGATCCAAGATGGCCGCCGGCGCCGCCGCCATATTGTCTATTGCAGCGCGCCGCAAATTTCCCGAAAGTCGAGGACAGTCCCGACCACGCGAAAAAAGAAAATCCCGGAAAAAAGCAAGCGCCGCGCCGGTCGACGGTCGCAAACACGGGTCGAAACGGGTTTTTCAGTCCAAGATGGCGGCGGCGCCATTTTGTTTTTTCGCAGTTTGACAGCGGCACTGCATGCCTGTCAGATATAGAAAACCCCCCCCAAACGCGTTAAAAACGAAGGCGATTTGGAAAAGTTGACATTTCGCGCGGGCCGCCATGTTGGACTGGCAAAAAACCCTTTATCCCATTCTATGAACTAAAAAATCTAGAAAATTCCACCCTAACATCAAAACACTCAAAACACCCTCTAAACACCTCAAAAACACCCCTGATCAGTGAGTCAGTGAGTGGTAATCGAGCTTTATATATAATAGATGTCAAATCGCAATCATTACTATTATACGGCTAATAGTCATTAAAAGTTTAAAATATGTAGTATGGCTTACGTGATATAACGTTATTGTTATAACGTCAATTAAATAAACAAATACAGTCTCTAATAACACAAAAATAAAGGTCACGATAGGGTAACTTTAGCCTGTAAAATAACGTGTTTATTAGTATTCACATCGCTATTATTATAACAGTGTCGTTGGACACGCATATGAATATCAACCAATTCATGACAGTTAAAAATAATCAAAATAAACATTAACGAACTGCTTCGTTTTATACTAACATAATAATTAAAAAACTAAACTTCAATTTAAAAACTAGTTTCTAGTACTGTAGTGGGAAACACTCGTTTGACATGCATGATCGTGCTTAAAACATATTCTAATTTAATTCTAACCATATCAAATCTTAAGTTTATATTTGCTTAAGGCTTCTACAGTCACGTCGTTATAAAAAAAGAATTTGAAAGAATACCCAATTATGTGAATCTGTTGCGATTTTTGTTCTAATATATGCAAGGTTTGGTAATTAACAGTAGCTATTTAGCGCAGTGGTTGAGTAATCGGCTTCTACGCAACGGGTCGCGGGTTCAATTCCCTCAAGGGACAGATATGATGATATGATGTATGATCTACAAAAATTTGTTCCGGTCTGGGTGTTTGTGTGTGTGAGAGATTTCTATGTTTGTGACTGCACCCACGACACAGGATAAAAATCCTGTGGGGCGAGGTTTTTTTTTTTAAAAAATCCTTTTTGTCAAGTCCAAATTTAAACTTATTCCAACGAATTTAATCGCGATCGGTTTTATCTTCTTAAGAATCAAAACAACTTTTATATACTTCAGTATGAAGGAAATAGTGGATTTTTTAATTAGATATATAGAAAGTTTTGTTAATTGTATATAATTGTAACGATATTATATTATATATAGATGTATCGGATTATTAGTTAATTTTCATAGAAACCCGAAACTGCGACTATTGTCCCATTCATATCATAGATTTAGAGCGTTTTGTGGACGATCCGACGCGTGGGGCGCTACCCTACCATGTTTTGTTCTAATAAATAACCGCATGACCATTAGTTAGACTAGTTATTGAAGATATAATCCAATTTATTTGTGTAACTCATGCCAAAGATAATCTAATAACATTAATTCTTTTGTTCGTGGTACTTACAAATGATACAAATGCAATCACAGATAAAAAAAAACTTAGTTAAAAATATAGTATGACTTTTGGTTTGATGGACCAAACTGATATCAGAAAGTTAGTCTAGGTGACAATGTTTCTGTGATGACTGACCACTGCACTCACTGACGATTTGGTCCAGCTGATTAGGGTGGATGGGCAGCGGTTATCGCTTACCATCATCAAAAAGTCATCCATTAACGGCGTACATAACCAAAATATTCCAATGCACTAGTTTAAATAAAAGGATCTTAACAGAGTATATATTTTTTTATCTATTCTCTATAACACGGAAGTTACATATCTCATCAGTCTGTGCCAACTACAAGACAAACATGTCACACTTCAAACAGTCAATTAATCGCTTTCATTTTCACTGGCAGTTATCGAGTGAGATCTCAACGGATAGTCGAAATTGCCGGCACTAACGCAAGACAAGCGTGTCCATTAATACAAAACGCTTTAAAAAAGCTATACTTAGCTAAATAACCTCAAAGGTGGGGTTCCGCGTCTTATAAAGATCATTGTCTGAAATGGTCTTTATGTGTGGGGAGGTAAAGATGTTACTTCTTTGGTAGGCGAAGAGGTGGATGAGTCGTTTGTCAATGATATAATTGATATCTTGGCGTATCTGGACGCGGTAGGTAGGTGGCGAGACGCAAGGTGCGCGCAAGGTGTGCCTCGACCGTTGGCACACGTACCCACAATAATAACCGGAGTCGCTCACGGCACCGCTGCAACTGATTAGTAAGGAAACGATGACACTCGGAGATCTCAAGATATCAGCTAATGATTCCTTGCGAGTGGAACGGAACCATTTTTTGATTAGTCGGGGTCACGCTGGGGTGATGGGGTAGGACAATGAGCGATAGCAACAATTTTATGGGACCGAAAAAACACCAAGAACTCAGAATGTAATTGAAGGATTTAATTTTTTTTCCGCCTAGCAGAGGGAACCAAGAGAACTGCCAAAATATGTATATCATCTTCCAAGTGGTTTTTAAGGTACTGACTTACTCTTTCTATAAGTTTTTATTAATATTTGTTATTCTTACGTTATTCATACTTAATTTTTCTTTTATCTTCTCTCGCAGGTTTCTTGAAAGAAATTTCATTAATGAAATAAGTAGTACCATTGCACATTATTTTTACTATGTTCTTTGTATTATATTTAACACTAGCTTTTAGCCCACAGTTTCGTCCACTCTATATAGGATTTGCCGAAACGATAGATTTTTTTTGTTGTGGTAATAATTATCTATGTTTTCTTTCAGGATTGCAATAATCCCCATGCCAAATGCCATCAAACCCGGATGTTTTTATCAGATTTTCCCGTAAATTAATAGGATAATTACCCGTAGTAAAATTTCCAAAGTCTCTGGATCTTGAACTACGAGTATCCTTATATCAACTGTCACTAAAGTTATTTATATCAAATCAAAGGCCTAAAAACTAAATTTAAAACTTTTTAATTCTATAAAATGACGTACTTTTCATACAAACTTTTATCCCCTATTTCAATTCCTCACAGCCTTTTTCGCATCAATAAGTAGTCTATGTTCTTTTTCAGACTTGTGTCTATCTGTGTACCAAATTTCATTTAAATATGTTTGGTAGTTCAAACGTGAAAGTGCAACAGACAGATCCAATTCAGATTTATAATATTATTGAGCATTTACGTCGAAACTAAATACTCTATTGTAGCAGGTGTTATTTTGCGGAAGTCCATTGTATTACAAAGGATATTGATTACGTTTGCTGATTCCGCGCAGTTGATGATGACTTGTCCAACAAGCAGACAAGCAGACGAGCGACTCGTGAGACACCGAGCGGGCAACATATCCTGAAGATGTCTCGCTGAGAGACGAAACACGTATCGACCTTGTCTGCTTGTTGGACAAGTCATCATCAACTGCGCGGAATCAGCAAACGTAATCAATATCCTTTGTAATCGAAACTAAAGGCTTAAAGCTTCTTAAGATTAAATTTAATTAGCGTTCGGACTTCAACGTATTTGATCAACAAATAAACAGTTAATCTTTCGTATTTATAATATTAGTAAGTGCAATTCTCATAGGTGTGTTCAACCAATTTATTCAACCCAAAAGTTTTGAAGAGACTCGATACAGAGCGCGATCAGTTCTAGGTGTGATCGGAGTTAATACGAATACGGAGAGAATACGAAAGAGATTACTTACACTGTATTTTTCATACAACAGATTTACAAGATAACATCTTACAAGTATTGTGAAAGATCATATATCATCAAATTACTGTTTTCTCCTTTTCCACTGAATAAAAAAGTAAACATAAGAACGAACGCCCAACAGTCGAAGATCTCAATAATCGCCCGTAGGAACAAAAACAAATTCACTATTCACATTAAGATATACCTATTTATTTCTGGCGCCAACACACATGCGCACGAGTGTTAAAAAATTGATTGTATCAGCAAAACAATCAGCTAATATACAATAATTGCCTGTTTAGCCGCCATTTGTATGCGCGCGCGCATCGCACTTGCAAACGGTGTGACGCTGGGCTCTTGCATTCCGCGAAATCATTTATGTATAAAAACAGTTTTAACACATTCCTTTTTTATAGTAAAATGACAAGTTGGGCCTACTTAACCAGGTGGAGTCGTACCTAACACATTAAATTTATTATTGCAGGTAAATGTCTGCTGGAAAAAAATTCAGTTGTGAATTAAGCAGTACCTTTTTACTACACTTTTTTTTAATGATGTTTGTTGTTATACTAATTACATGTGCAAAAAATATTAAATAAATAAATAACCATTCCTCAATTTTGAATTTACTATTTGCTAGGTATATAAGCAAACTCTATGTTCTCTATGTAAACCGTGGGAGTTACAAATTTAACACATATAAATAAATAAATAAATAAATAAATATTTGTTACACTTACACCAATTAGCCTAGCCCAAACTAAGCTCTGTAAGGCTTGTGCAATGGGATCTAGGGTAACGGATAGACATACATATATTATACGTATATAAATAATTTTTATTGAAATCTATATCAACAACCATGACTAAGGTACAAATGCTCGCATTCATCACGCAAACATCTGCCCCCACCGGGACTCGAACCCGGGACCTCAGAGATGGCGACGCCTTGAAACCGGTGTACTATCCACTCGACTATGGAGGTCGTCAAATAATATATAATAGACAATAGAATAATACTTTTTAATTGTCGTTATTATGAACTAAGATAAATACCTGTAAAAAACTATATTTGCAATCAATATTAATATGATAAAATTTTATGGTTCCTGTAAGATTGTCTATAATTTTTTCAGCTCCACAAATATCTTAGTAGAACTTGGCAAATATTTGTCAAAAATCCCTCTTTTGAATTTCACGAAATTTATATTCCGTCTGTTCATTTATAATACACGCAATGCAACTTTTTTGTCTATATGGTATGTCTGTTGAGTAGTGTTGTGAAAAATGAGCTCCAAGGTGGAAACTCGAGCTCCGAGTCGAACCTACTGAGTCTTCAAAGCTCGAATTCTGACGGCTCGCAAGTCTTAAACGCTAATAAAGGATTCAAGTCGAAGCTGAAGTGTTGAGATATATAAAACTTGGAATGCAACCTTCTATCGACTTGTCCGGCCTGTGTGAATACACATATTCTCCAGGCCATTTAAAAAAATAACTTCGCTTGCATTTTCATCCTGTGTCATGGGGGCAGTCACAAACATAAAATTTCACTTGCACATACAAAAATTCTGCATGTCATACAAAATACTTGTCCTGTGCGGCAATCTCGGGACCAGCGGTAGAGTAGCTGATCACTCGACCGTTGCACCAATCCTGTGGTTAAATTGTCTCGCTGGAAAATAAAACAATCTTTATTTAACATTGGCCTTTAAAAGCAACTTATTGACGTCAAAAAATATAAAATTTGACGCAAAGAATTTATAAAACAAAAATAAAACTACTTTACACCAGTTGCTTTATCCTGAGTTGACGTATCGTTTTGTTGTATTATTGTATCGATGACTTATCGATATGTATTTGACTTATAGTAAGTATTTGACATGACTTCTGTAGAAGTATTTCCGAACCGATGCGATATCAAAACCTTCAAAAAAAGAGCATGTTCCCATTTGAAAGGCTGGCAACGCATCTGTGACTCTTCTGGTCTCTATGGGCAGCGGTTATCACTCATCATCAGGTGATCTGTTTGCTCATTGGCTGCATAAAAAAAAATACGATACGCTAGGTTCGCTGTACAAAGTATTCATATAAAAATTTGCGCCCTCGATATCGTTTGCAAACAAATTTAAAGTCATGGCAGCTACAAAATTCGAAAATTGGGAAAGCCAAGCAAGATATGCACTCGTTTATGGATGGAGGGAATTATTTGACTCTTCGATGTAGCAAGCCTCAAGTGGCTAAGTGGAATTTTCACTGATTGCGCTAAATTTGTCCATTACGCCACTACCAGTTTCAGCGGTTATGCAAACAGCGGAATCCTGAAATGCGTACACGCACCGGACCGGCCGCAATCGGCGCCAGCGTGTCGGGCAATAACACGCTCAATTGGGCCAAAGGCAGGCCGGCGATTTCCAAGAACCGCTAGCAATTCAATAGAGCAATGGAACAATTAAGTAGAATCCATGAGTGTTATAATTTCCTTACGCCGGCTTAAGAAATTACATTTTTTCTGTAACGACTAAGTATTGTGTCTTAAGTAATGAAGTGAATCTTGTTGAAGGTACTGTCTCGCAATGGATTACATAAAGCTTGAATCCTGATATTCGATTATGGTATTCGATTGTTTGTTGTATGATTCGATTAGATATCGTACAACATACAAAGTCATTTAGAGTCATTTGTTGTCACGTTGACGATCACCATTTGATCTGCTAAAGATTATAAAGTATTCTTTGAGATTTTTGAATACCCAAATTTTAAAATTCTACGAATTCCCAGACAGTTACAGACTCGTCGACTTTTGTTATTGTTATTTAAGTAATTTATTACAACATGTATTGGCAACTAAAGAGTTGACGTCATACTGTTACCCGTTACTAAATGCAGCGCAGAAACGAGTTTAAGTGGAAATCAAATAAGTACGCCATCTGTTTCCTTTATAGGTTCGCAGCGACATTCCGCGGCCGGACAGCTCCCGTCAATAACGGTTAAAACACCCCGACGGGGAAAAGAAAATGGCCTTCAAGAATTCTCGCGAACCCTTCTAGCCGTTAATAAATGTCAGGAAGCGTTGACATTTGAGAGGCCAGCTGCCGACTCAACAGTAGTGCTGGCGTTCGTTGCTGGGATTCGGGTTAAATAAACTCTAGTTCTACACTACACTATACTCTGTTGAAAGCATATTTCCTCAAGGACGTTTATGTTGTCAATACCATTTCGCAAGAATACAAAATTAGAAAATAGCATGTTGGGATAATTCCATTATAAATTATGATGTGTGTTATCCCGATTTGAACCAAAACCTTCTAAATAAATTAGATCGATTACTCAATAACTGCATCCGTTTCATTTTCGGTCTGCGTAAATATGATCACATCTCCATGTTTCGCAAAAAATTAAAATGGTTACCCATTCGCCAGCGGAGGAACCTAAGACTAGTTTCCCTACTTTTCAGCATATTTTTCGAACCGAATGCTCCTAATTATTTAAAAAGAAGGTTTCAGACGTTCGGTAACAACCATGGGCTCAGCCTACGTTCCGATGCCTCTATGACTCTGAAAATCCCACCTCATCGATCCGGGTTTGTGTCAGACTCATTCACTCTGTCCGCCACTCGCATGTGGAATGACCTGCCTCCTAATTTGAGAGTGGCCAGTACTAAGGCATCATTCAAAAAACATGCGCGAAGACATTTTCTGGAGTCAGTCTAAAATTGGTATGACAACAATATTTATTTATTTTATTTATTTATACTTCGTGTACAATGTGTACAGTGGCGGACTTAATGCCTGAGGCATTCTCTAACAGCCAACCTTTAGATGGTGCAGAAAGCAAGGTGGTAGATGTACCAGTGAAATGACTATTTATAAATCATCCATATATATAAATATAAAATCCTAATACATAGATATCATATATAATATACTAATACATAAAATTATATCCCGAAATAGTTAGAAATATATCTATAGTAATAAATAAATAAACCGACAAATATGCAACAAGTCTTTAGAGTATATTATTCTGATGAATATGTTTTCGCAACTTATTTTTGAAACTAGTTCTGCTAGTTGATGTTTTAATATCGATAGGCAAAGCATTCCAGAGATGAATTGATTGTACAAAAAATGAAGCGTGAATTATTTCAGTATGGTGAGATGGAAATTTTAGAAGCAAGCCAGATGATGACCGCAGAGATCTATCGTGAGAAGCACTTAGGAATTGGAAGTGAGGACTTAAATAACTTGGTGTATTAGGGCCATTGACGATAGTGTATAAAGCACTCAATGTTCTCAGATATCTACGCTGCCGAATAGTCAACCAGTTCAAGCGCTTGCGATACTCGGAAACGTGGTCATATTTTCTCAAATTAAAAATGAACCGAATGCAGTTGTTCAGAAGCCGGTCTAGTTTATTAAGTAGATCTGCATTCAGGTCGAGATAGCACACATGACCATAATCAATGACAGGGAAAATCAAGGTCTGAACAAGCATTTTCTTAATATCAGCAGGTAGAAAGTTTTTTTAACCGATATAGCGACCGTAACATTCCAGTAACTCGTTGACATATGCTGGTAACCTGCGGTTGCCAGCTAAACGTAGCATCTAAATAAAGCCCAAGATCCTTCACGTGATTACAAAATGGAATCAAGTTATTATTAAATATAATTGGACAAACATTATCTGTGTCCACTTTAGCAATGAGTCTGGGACCACCAACCAACATTGCTTGACATTTCGCTGGGTTGACGAGTATACCAAATTGGTCAGCCCAAGATTTAATAACAATAAGGTCGTCATTAAGCTTATGAATAGCCTCATTTATATCATTAACAGCAGCTTGAGCATAAAGCTGCAGATCATCGGCATACAAATGATACGAACACCGAAGACGGTGAGTTATGAGATTAATAAAAATTGAAAAAAGAATTGGAGATAAAATGCCGCCTTGAGGAACACCAGCCCTCAAGTTACTCCAAGAAGACGATTTGTCCCCTGAAATAACTGACTGCTGACGATCCTGAAGATATGAAGAGAACCAATTTACCGCCTCATGAGAAAGCCCAAAATGGGTGAGGATGGATAAGAGAATTTGGTGGTTAACAGCATTGAAAGCGTTGGAAAAGTCAATTAATACAAGAACAGTTAATTTGGTATCATCTATGCCAGCTCTAATATCTCCCGTCACCTTCAGTAGAGCGGACATAGTACTATGGCCTGGCCTAAACCCAGATTGGAAAGTGCTCAGCAGAGAGTTATTGTGGACAAAAGTGGAAAACTGCTTATAGACACAGGCCTCAAGAACTTTAGAAAGATAAGGGAGAATAGAGATTGGGCGGTACTCATTGGGAAGTGATGGATTGGATTTTTTTAGGGAGAGGTCGAACAAAGGCTTTACGCCAAAGCGACGGAAATGTACCAGTCTGAAGAGAAAAATTTATATGTGTGTAAGAGGAAGAGAATGTAATCTAAAATAGGAATAATCATTGGACGACTAACTTTATCACATCCCATAGCATTAGATCTAATAGAAATGATAATTTTCTTTACATCATCGACAGAAATCTTTGAAAAACTAAAAGGAGTAATACCGGAGTGGATAAATTATCTATGTAAGCCATTGCGTTAGTGGGATCAAAGCACGCTGAATTACTGCTACCTGAAAAGTGGTTGTTAAGGTCGTCCAATGTTAATTCAATGGGAAGCTCCAAGTGATGATCTCTACCGATACCAAGAGTTCCGAGAAACTTCCAAATATGTATATATATATAATGTATGTATGCGTGTGTTTATATATGTGTATATATTGTATATGTATGAATATTTATATATGCGTTGCTAGTATTCTAACTTTATTTGCATAGGTATAATTGTTTATTTGTCATGTTAATAAATAATGTCTTTTAATATTATTTCTTCTCCGTAATCGTACACCGTCTACAATGGTTCTCACATTTTACAGGTTGACTGGTAGAGAATGCCTCAGACATTAAGTCCGCCTTTTGTGGCATCTGATTCTTGTTGTGCGAAAAAGATTAAATAAATAAATAAATAAATAAAATATACCAAGTTAGTTCGCAAACAGAAAACAAAAGTATTGTTATAGTGAAGAAATTTTGTCAAAATGCTACAACTATTCAGAGAATGCAGACGTTACTAATAAACTGAAAGTTAATAATGATAAATTGAAATTCTTCGTCGGCATAAACTTGTGTGTTATTGTTACTCATATTTTAAAAGCCATAACGATAAGTAATGAGGCTAATAACTTTTGCCAACCACCGATCCACCACGAACGACGAGCTACTTGAGGAATTAAACTAGTTATAAACTTTGAAACGACAAATCAAAATGTCGTGAAACGTTCTTTATTCGGCCGTCACGCTCATGATACGAGACACTGCTGTAACTCGCTTAGGTTTATCGCAGAGGGAAGTACCCTTTGTTGTAAATTATGTTAATATAACTTTGTTTTATTTTAACTAGCTCTTAAAGTTTAAGAGCTTGCGCTTGCAGGCTGTATGTGTAGTTAGGTGTGGAGCTTCGCGATATGATTTCTGAATTAATTTGAAAAGTAAAAAGCTTTTATAGTCAGAGAGGTTGTCTAATTGCAACTTGTCCGGTTGCTTTATAGACAGCCCGGGTACGCGACCCCGACTTCTCGAGCTGTCGATGCCGTTTACCTCTTACATCCGCGGAATCGATGTCCCCTCCATCCCATTCCTCTCCTATCACAGTTGTGGTAAGGTTCGGTACTAAAAAGGATGTCCTTTAGGTGCCGGGCCTGTGCGGGTTGGTACCACCGTTCTGCCTATTTCAATCGTGAAGCAGTTATGTGTTTCGTTTGAAGGGCAGAAACAGCCGCTCCTTCATACGACCGTCCTGCCCCTTCTGTGGTGAGGAGTCTTGGCGGTATTCGAGCTAGCGGGTCGATTGGTCTCAGTGAGGCTGTTGGGCGTGACGGGTTGACGCGCGGCACAGGGAGACCTGGTGGAAATGGTTCCGTCGGCCACCTGCCGGTCAGTAGAGGACCCGAACCCCGAATATCCTGTCTGGGAGGCTGTCCTGCCAACCGGCGAAAATCCCGTCGTGCGGTCTTCGTGCCGGAGTGGGAGACCGGAGTGGATCCCGATGACTGCAGGCGGGGGGCACCGGGGGCCCTTCCGTGCCGCGCGTCAGCCCTTCACACAACCCACGCCTTCACTTTGTACCGTGATCTGCGCTTTCTTTGTTTATCGCCGGGATCCTCCCCACATTTTTTACCCTTTCCCAAATTAAACTCTTAATAATGGCCAGAAAAATAAAGAAGAAGCAGGTTCGTACGGCGGACACCCAATCCACAATCAAGATGGATTTCTGCAATATCAGGGGTCTACATAGTAATCTCGATGCCGTCCACCACCATCTCGAGACGGCTCGGCCTACCTTGCTCTTCTTGACGGAGACGCAAATATGCGCTCCGGACGATATTTCGTACCTGAAGTTCCCGGGTTACGAACTGGAACACACATTCCAGCGTAAAGCCGGTGTGTGCGTGTTCGTCCGGGGCGATGTTTGCTGCCGCCGCCTTCGGGGCCTCGAGCATCGGGATCTGTCGTTACTCTGGCTTCGCGTAGACCATGGGGGCGTTACCCGAATCTACGCGTGCCTTTACAGGTCCCATGCCAGTGACTTGGGGTCAGCTCAGCTTTTTGAGCACGTCCAAGAGGGGATTGACCGAGCCTTGGAACAGTATCCATCTGCGGAGGTGGTGGTCCTTGGTGACTTTAATGCTCATCACAAAGAGTGGTTGAAGTCCCGGACCACCGACCTCCCGGGTAGAACTGTCTTCAACATGGCTTCGGCCTATGGTCTCTCTCAACTGGTGTTACAGCCCACCCGTATACCAGATATAGAGAGCCATAATGCCTCCCTGCTGGATCTTCTGTTGACTACACGACCTAGCGGATACAGGGTTGTGGTCGATGCTCCTCTCGGATCATCAGATCACTGCCTTGTCCGTAGTACCGCCAGACTCGCGCAACCACATCGCGCAGCCACGGCCAGCAGCCGTACAGTTTGGCGGTATAAGTCAGCAGACTGGGATGGACTCCGGGAATTCTTCGGATCCTACCCCTGGAAGCGGCTCTGCTTCACTTCCGCAGATCCCGATACCTGCGCAGACTGCGTCACGGAGACGGTGTTGATGGGAATGAAAACATTCATTCCAGCACCTCCGTTCCTGTTGGCGGCTGCAGTCAACGCTGGTATAATAATACCTGCCGGAGGACTGCACATCGCAAGCAGTCTGCGTTCCTCGCCTGGAACAACGCCAGGAAAAATCGGGATCCTGATTTGGCGGAGAAGAAGCGACAGTACAACGCCGCATCCAGATCCAACAGGAAGGCTATTGCCGAAGCCAAGGCGGAGCACGTGGCCAGAATTGGCGAGCGACTAGGAAGCTATCCCAGTGGGAGCCGCGCCTTCTGGTCGCTGGCCAAAGCTGCGCAACGGAACTTCTGCCAGTCCAGTCTCCCACCACTGCGAGCAAGCGATAGCAGCCTGGCCCATAGCGCAAAAGAGAAGGCCGATCTTCTGGCTGAACTCTTTGCCTCGAACTCGACCATGGACGATGGAGGGACCACGCCACCTACCATCCCTCGGTGTGGAAGTTCACTGCCTGAAATCCGTATTACACAACGTGCGGTCAGGCGGGAACTTAAGCTCCTGAACGTCCATAAGTCGAGCGGGCCGGATGGCATCCCAGCAGTGGTACTAAAGACGTGTGCCCCTGAATTGACCCCCGTATTAACGCGCCTTTACCGTCTTTCTTACCAGCAGAACAGGGTTCCATCTTCGTGGAAGATTGCCCACGTCCACCCAATTCCCAAAAAGGGTGACCGAGCCGACCCATCAAATTACAGGCCAATTGCGATAACGTCCCTGCTCTCCAAAATTATGGAGCGGGTAATCAATACCCGCCTTCTACGGTACCTGGAAGAGCACCAGCTAATTAGCGATCGTCAGTACGGTTTCCGTCACGGCCGCTCGGCTGGTGACCTTTTAGTGTACCTGACACACCATTGGGCAGAAGCTTTGGAGAGCAAAGGTGAGGCTCTCGCCGTTGGACTGGATATCGCGAAGGCGTTTGATAGGGTCTGGCATAAGGGTCTTCTTTCGAAATTACCATCCTATGGAATCCCCGGGGGACTCTGCAAATGGATAGCCAGCTTCCTGGACGGTAGGAGCATCAAAGTCGTCTCTGACGGCTGCTGCTCCAAAACCTTGTTCATTAATGCTGGCGTTCCACAAGGTTCGGTGCTCTCCCCAACACTGTTCATTCTGCATATCAATGACATGTTGTCAGTTGAGAACATTCATTGCTATGCGGATGACAGTACGGGTGATGCGCGGTATACCAACCACCAGACCGTCCCTCGGATTGCATTACACGAAAGGCGGTTGCAACTTGTGTCTGAAGTCGAAGACTCTCTAGGGCGAGTCTCCGAATGGGGTACAAAGAACTTAGTCAAGTTCAACCCCACGAAGACACAGGTGTGCGCGTTCACTGCGAAGAAGGACCCATTTATCGTAGTGCCTCAGTTCCAAGGAGTTGCTCTTCGAATGACAGACTCTATTGGGATCCTCGGTGTGGAAATCTCTGCTACAGTGCAGTTTGGGAGTCACTTGGAGGACAAAACCAAATTGGTGAGCAAAAAACTGGGAGTTCTGAACAGAGCGAAGCGGTACTTCACACCCAGCCAGCGCCTGAAGCTTTATAAAGCCCAAATTCGGCCTCACATGGAGTACTGCTCACACCTCTGGGCTGGAGCTCCCAAATATCAGCTCGACCCACTTGACTCCTTGCAAAGGCGTGCTTTCCGCATCGTAGGAGACCCCAATATTACAGCCTCAACAGAGACCCTGGAGCAGCGGAGAGACTTTGGATCTCTCTGCGTCCTATATAGGCTCGTCAACGGGGAGTGCTCCGAGGAACTCTTTGCAATGGTGCCCACATCACCTTTTTACCATCGCACCACCCGCCACCGCAGCAAAGTCCATCCGTACTACCTGGAACCGATCTGCTCCAGTACAGCTCGGTTTCAGCGTTCATTTCTCCCGCGTACGTGCAAACTTTGGAATGAGCTCCCTGCTGCGGTGTTTCCTGAGCACTACGATATGGCCGTCTTCAAACGAGGCCTAAAAAGAGTATTTCTCTCCAGGTAGGCAGAGACTGAGCTGTGCCCCTGGCATTGCAGATGTCCATGAGCGATGGTTACCACTCACCATCAGGTGGGCCATCTGCTCGTCTGCCGCAAAGGCCATAAAAAAAAAAAAAAAAAAAAAAAAAAAAAAAAGCTTGTCATTCTATTTATGTAAGGTGCCAATGTTTAGTTCAAAAATTTTGTCACTCTCGTAACACTATGTTTTCAACAACAATATATTCATATTGTTGTTGAAAACACCACTCTACAACTCAACTCAACTGATTACCAATTGACATATGACAATACAACTTTGTTGTATTCGTCAAATATAGGAGCATGGGCGTCAGGATAGCAGCATATAATTAACTAAGGCTAGTAAAATGGAAAACAGTTAAAAGATAGGTTTTGGTTGGAAAATTAAATAGAAATTTTAAAAAATTCCAACGTTATTTTTATTACCATAAATGGTATTGTATTTTAAATTTTGAACTAAGGAAAATTATTTTAAGAAAAAGAGAAGAGAGTTATTTAACACTAGCTGACCCGGCGAACTTCGTACCGTCTTAGCGTAGCTTTGATGCACTACTTTATTTTGTATAGTTGAAACGATGCTCTTTTAATATAGTCTATGGCTGTGAATGACGTTGACATTCGTATAAAAAAATTGACATTCGTAACGCGCGTTTTTTAAAATATGCAAAATTAAATGTATACTTTTAATATTTCTGAGAGATTTTCTTAATATTTTTTTCCGTAAGAACCATCCTTGGACTTCCACAAACATTTAAAAAAAAGAATTATCGAAATCGGTTCAGCCGTTCACACGTGTGCCGTGACAACGCGAAACGGGTTTCATTTTTATATATATAGATTTATTTACTTCTATATCTAGAGAAAGTATTAATTTTGTAATTATTTTATTCTCTATTAATATTATTATGGACAAGGCATAATTAATATTATTTTCTAAGCATGTAAATATAAATAAAGCAAATCAGAAAATATTTCACTTGGGGTTAATATGTATTTCATATAACAATTGTACCTAAGATGAATAGAATTTTAAACATATTTGCTGATTTTTTTTTACTGATTTCGATAAAGATAATTCCGATCGCCATCTTAATTAAAACGAGTCACTAATACTGTATTAGTACAGCTGAAAGAGATTTTCCTTGCGTCACACCCTTCTCGCGCGGCGCGGCGGACGGCTTCAGACACATCCATTATTAGCGTTACCACAACGCACTCGTTAGCGTTTTTCCAGAGCCAATTTTACGCGCAGTTTATCTCCATGTAATAATGGTGGGCCGTCACGAAACGATAGAAAAATGCATTATTAAGGCCCATAACAGTTGCCAATAGTACGCGATGGAGGTGCGCAAACAAAAATACCCTTTCGCACGACGCTAGTCGGTGTAAATTATCCGAGAGATCGCATTGTGCGCGGCTTACGCTCCCATTGTCCGCCGGACACCAGGCCACTTTGGGGTGACTTAAATCCGAAATTGGGTATTTCGAAAAATGTGCATGTGTCATTTATCACAACCCTCGCTTTAGAGGGCGGAAAAAACGCGGACCTAACCCTATTTAAAAAACTACCCCCTCTAATCCGGGCGATAGTCGCGCGCGGCACACACTAACAGTATTAAATTCTTCCACTATTAATACGCCGGCTACGGCGTCAAATAAATATTGGACGACGGACGGGAGCCAACAGATAATCCTTATTAAGTGATATTGAACAGATCGCGGATTCGGAGGAGGCCGCGGAAACAAGTGTCATATCGTAATTTGCATGACTGTTTAAACTTCTGAAAAGTTGTGCCGCTGAATTATTCATGGGGAAGCAATTGGCTTTGACCTACCGCGAGTTAGTAGGTCGTTGAATTGGAGCAAAGTGGTCATGCTTACGTAACAAAATGTTCTATTTTTAAAGCGCACCAACCAGAGTTATTGGTCAACTTAACCATGAGGTATATGGCCAAAAAACAAGAGCTGGATGCAGACTATTTATCTGAGACCAGCTTCTTATTGACGACTCTGTAAAAATACAAGTGCCAAAAAAATACCCTTGCTGGTTCAAGGTGGCCTTAGATTTGTAAACCAATGGCGTAGCATTATTGACGTGCAAAAGTGATTATAAAACTTTTAATAAAAAGTTTTTAGAAAGTCATTTTTTTACATTATTCGTGTGCACATCTTTATTTGATAAGTTGGCAACTAATTTCAATAAATCTTAAGTATATACTTCGAAAAGTTCGGTTACGATGTAATTAGACACGTCGTCGGGTAAAAGTGATTGTATAAATCCTATTTGAACAATAAATGTATGATTTCGATTTTATTAAAACATTACAGCTTTTGGAAAAAGGTGATTCTTAATTAATTTAATTTAACGATCGAAGTTGTTTTAAAATAAGCCACCTAGTAATTTAATTAGGGTGCTTCAATTTCGCGAGGAATATTAAGCGAGGCACGTGTCACATTAAAAACCACTGTAACCACAACAACGGAGGGATCTAACATGCGGTTAAAGTTTTCAATATTTTGGGCGCAGCGCGTGCCGCCGCGTGCGCCGAGTTAGACCCCTGCCAGCATCGCTATATTTTTTATTATTTTCATAATTCATATTTCACAATAACAAGCGAGAAGGCGTTTCGCACGGTTAGCTTATGGAACCACTTTCGCGATCCCGCTAGGGCAACGGAGACCTGGCGTGCCGCAAGGACCTCTTATAGGCCGTTTTTATTTATATTGTAGCGTCGCGTTTTGTGATCCACTTTATCAAACGCTTTGCTGAGATCGCCCGCCGTGGGGTTGAAATGACTCCGGATCATAATTTAGCTCGCATTCCTCGTATGACGCGTCGGAATGGCTTATTGTATTTTTTGGCGAAGGATTACTGAACCGTAGTTGCCTGTCCATAAAAAGCTTCAGAGTTCGTTCAGACTTCGTGCAGCAAATGTAATCTTACCAATATATTTCTATAGTTGATCAAGGCAATATATTTTACTGCACTCAGAACTAGAATGATAGATTATTTCACGTTTATAGATATACTCTCAACTCATACAAATAAGATTAGTGAATGAACACACGTATGAAATGAGACAAAATGAGCATATTGACATATCATACATATCTACTGAATTTCAATTAATAATAATATAATAAATATTTGTTACACTTACACCAATTAGCCTAGCCCAAACTAAGCTCTGTAAGGCTTGTGCAATGGGATCTAGGGCAACGGATAGACATACATATATTATACATATATAATAATTTTTATTGAAATATATATCAACAACCATGACTAAGGTACAAATACTGGCATTCATCACACAAATATCTGCCCCCACCGGGATTCGAACCCGGGACCTCAGAGATGGCGACACCTTGAAACCGGTGTACTATCCACTCGACTATGGAGGTCGTCAAATTAGTTAGATTATCTATAAGTAATAGACAGGTGAAAGACCAACTACATTAAAACTGGTTGTTTAATGAAAACATTGTTTCAAATTGTGTCCACGTGATGCTACAAATACCCCATCTATATTATAAAAATATTATATAGTAACTGAAGAGTGTTTGGTAAAGTGCGCTAATCTCAGGAACAATTGGTTCGAATGGAAAAATCGAACCAGTTGAAAAGATCCTATCTAATAATAATCATAATTAAATCATTTTAATCTAATCTTGATAATTATAGTATAGTTAAATTAAAACATAGTTATTTTGGTTACTTTATTCAGAAAAATCAATGTCTGCTATTTTATTTTTGGCATATGATATTTTTAACAATATAAGTGATATATAATTAAAATTAAAATTATATTTTCAACACTTTGTTTCCGGATTTGATACTCTATCGATATTTATGATTATTATAAAACACTATAGTATCGTTGATTAACTAGCAATAAGATTTGAAAAAAAATATAATTAATAGTTTGTAAGGTGAAATGTCTATTACATAATTATTTAAGTCAGACGCTATATACTCAACTAAATTTAGGATATTTAAACACAAACCCAGCTAGCTCGGTGAACAAAATTCTAAGTCTACGATAGGACAGGAGGAGGTCACCTACCGATTGACTCAGATACTCACCGGGCACGGCTGCTTCGGTGAGTATATGTGTCGAATAGGACGGGAGGGATCGACACATTGTCACCACTGCGCAGCCGACCTCGACTCGGCCCAGCACACGCTGGCGGAGTGCCCCGCATGGGCCTCCGAGCGCCGAGTCTTGGTCGCAGAGATCGGGCGAGATCTGTCTCCGCCGGCATTGATTGCGGCAATGCTGGCGGACGAGGGAGGTTGGAGGGCTGTGGCGTACTTCTGTGAAGCAGTGATGCTCCAGAAGGAGGCCGCCGAGCGGGGTCGGGAGATGGCCGATCCCGCTCGAAGAAGGCGGCGCCGGGCTCGGTAGTACAGCTGCGGCGCCGCCGCGGTCGCCGGCGGGCGCGAGGAAATCGCGACTGCTTCGGCGACCGGGATGGACCACGCCCCTTCCGTGGCCGGGGGGCGTCGTCGGTGGAGGAGACCGCGGGAGGTAGTGTAGCCTCCCCCGAGGCTCCCCTCTAGGCAGGGGAGCGGAGGCTGGGGGTTCCTGGAAGTTGCTTGATGTTCCCGGGGGCTCCCTACATACCTGAGGAAGGCCATCCCTGAGGTTTTTAGTGGGTAGGCCTCCCCCTTCTGGGGAGGAGAGCCCCACATAACCGCCGGCTCGCCACAGCCGGGGTATGCAATTTAATGCATTTTCCTCAGGGAAACAAAAAAAAAAAAGTCTACGATAGGAGAACGTGTACTGGAAAGAAGAACAAGAGCTATTTTCTTTATGATGTGGTGCCGAGGTCAAGTCTAGCGCACAATTTTTGTTTTTTTAATTTGTGGATAACGTTGTTGGTTGCAGTATTAGCATGCATAGATATAGTAAAATAAATTATACTTTATATATTGTAACTGTTTGTTATCTCTTAATAAATAAATAAAGTTCACATTATATCAATAAAAGCTACAGTCTCATTGTGTTATTTTCTAAAGTCAAAATATTTGGTAACGTAATGTAAAGTAATCCTTAATAGTGTCATAACTTTTATGTAATAAATATTTTAAACAAATGATTTAAATCTGTTAAAAGGCAAATCGGTAAACTTTGTGGAACTTTGTTGTAAAAAGCTATGCATTTCCCAATAAAAGAGTCTATAGTTTTTTGCAGCCTATACGTTGAAACGCAAACTTATTTTTATTTTTATCAAAATTATAATGGTTCTTATAAAAATAAATATTTTTTTTATAAATACTTATTTCTTTAAATAAGTCCTTCAGATAAACGTGTTTCGATTAAAACTCTTCAAAGCTTTATGACTGCAAGGAGAATAATAGGGAAGACTCTGGAAACATAAGCGTGTGCATATTGAGAGTTGTATCCAAGTGGAATTTTTAGTGTTCCGTGCCAGGGGAGTCTTATCCAAATTGCCGTAACAGTAAGGGCTCGTGAGTTAGAGGGAGACTTTTTTTATTTTAGAGTAATTTCCCATTACATTTTACGTGAGCCAGGATATTGTGGGGTTGAGTTTTTGCAAATGCGGACGGAAAACAAGCGCTTGCTCTCCGTAGAGCTATTACGCGCCCTTTATTATTTGCATGCGGGAAAAAAATATCTTGATCAATCTGTATCCCTTCTTTTGATTAAAATTTTCGTGAATTAAACCTTAAATGACCGAAATTGTTTTACACTAAGACAACTTAAAATAGGGATATTACTGTCTTGGTAAATATATTAACTTTCCTTGTATTTGAATTGCAACAAAACTGGGCAAGCGTGTTTGAAACCAAAATATTTATGTGCACGACGCACACTTATTCTTCGGGGTTGGAGGCACGTCGGCACACTTCAATGCTGGGGTTGGTGAAGGATTCGAACGGTGCGTTGCGGCCCGGTGGTGGTTGCAGGAAGAAATGAGAAGCCAGTTTTCTTTGTTCGGTCGGCCAGCAGGGTCTTCAGGAGCTTTCTGTTCGGTGGTGGGCAGTCGTCCGCTTCAGTAGGAGGTCCCCGTCGTAATCCGTATCGACCCGGGGGAGTCCCGCAATTTATTCCAGAGAAAATCCCTACCAAAAAATGGGATTTTCGAGACCGCCCTGGCGAGGTCTTACCGTACAGAAAGCACCTGTCGAACCCCATTTTGCCCTTTATTTTACTATTATTCTTACAATAAATTCTTATTATTAATGTGTTCCCTTATTTTCATCCCTTTCATACATAGGTAATCTGCAGGGGCTTATTTTTCTCTTTATTCTGCCGTTTACAGTACAACTATATGTTATATAGTCCTCGAGATATACTCGATAATACGTCGGAGAGGGTGAATTTTCATCCCTATTTTTGGCTTAATTTACCCCTTACAAATTACCTATAAGCTTTAAGTCCTTCCCCTTTGGGGCAAACATTCGGAGTGTATATCCGATACTATATCTTAACTCGCTACCACTGAGAATGCTCTGTGATATACATATATATGCACTTTAATCGGCGTGCGATAGGACATTAATTCGACATTTCCATACATTTTGTGATTTCTCAGTGGCCGCTCGTTTACAATTTTATAAATTATTTTGTGCCCTATTTACTTGTAATATTGTTCATTTAATGCGTTTACATATAGTATGCCCTAATTCAATAACAATTTCCCTATATCTCTCATACTTTTTCCACAAAACTCATTTGTTTACATTCTTACGCTACTGTCCTTATCTAAGGAATTTCAGGAAGTATTATTCAATATATATACCTATCTTACATACTATATGTAGTCTTATCACTAAGGGAACCTATTCTATGTTTATTTATTCATTTCCTAAGCTACGTTTATCTTTATTTCTTATCTACGCTTAGTACTATTCTTAACTATCTTATATATGTAATACATTTCTATCAATTAATTATATTCTACGTAATTATTTATTTATTTAACTATTCTATTGACTTATTCTATCCCGAACAATTTATATATTATTATTTATATATGTTCTTTATTATGTCACTTAATTATTATTATTTATTATATAATAATAAGTACGAAACAGGTTACAGCCAATTTAAACAATACAAATTTATACCAAACCCTTAAATCTAGGTTGAAATCCAATGTTTCATACATATTCTACCTCATATTTAATGTGCAGCAAAAGATCGAATATCAAGCTGATATTTTGGAAATGGGATAACAATACTAACCACTATAAGATAGAGAAAAAAAAACGTAGATAAAACAAAAAACAACTTAGTAAAAACATACATACAGTATTTACAATTAAACAAAATAAATATGCATTTGTAATGCAATAAATGTAAAATTGTTTATAGTTAAGGTTTATAATAAGGCCCAGGTTCGAATGCCGATGGGAACAGATATTTGTGTGATGAATTTGTTCCTTAGTTAAGGTTCATAATATCTATTTCTATCAAAATATTATATATGTATAATATATTACCCTATAGATTCTTTGTGCATACTTTGGGCTAGGTTAATTTGTGTATGAGTAAAAAATTAAGATTTAAGATGTTCATAATTTTACATTAAATTACTTTGTTATGATAAAATATTTTTATGTTTTTCCTTATGAAGTTACAATTCTTTAATACAGCAAAGTCAAGTGCAAAATCTAGTCATCAATAATAATGTTCTCAGTGACTACGAGTCATTTCGTCAATAGCCCTAACGTTCCCGATGTGTAGGAAGTATTAAACTCTTACAAGTTATCCCCACGCGCTTTAAATACATCCGATAAAAAACTGCACCCCGACCCCACGCGAGTCGACCCTAGCGGCGGAGCAGACACGTCTATAAAGGAAAATTTATCCGCAAATTAATTTGTACCAAAATAAAAGGAATGAAAATAAAATTAAATAAATTCCGATACCGCTTGCTCTGAGGCTCGTCGAATTTTTTTTGCTGCCGTTCAATTGAATTGGTTTTTTTCTGGCAATGTTCATTTCGCTATGTCCTGTTTTTACATTTCACTCTGCTTAAACATACATCGCGAAGTAAAATTTGGAACTTGAACCTGAGTTTTTAAATTGTGGTCACATCATTATCAACTAGACCATAGCACACTTAACTAAAATGAAAAATTTGCTTTGATAAACCGAACTTTAATCTCTGTTATCAATACATAGTATAAAACAAAGTCGCTTTCGCTGTATGTCCGTATGTATACTTAGATCTTTAAAACTACCAACGGATTTTGACGCGGTTTTTTTAATAGATAGAGTGATTCTTAAGGAAGGTTTGTATGTATAATAAATGCATAATATAGTAGAGAAACACTGATAAATTTAAAGGTTTCTAATGTGATGTCGTAAATAAGCACGTTTTTTTGCGCTTATATTGCAAACGCTGGCTGAACCCTACGAGATAGACCAAAATAATGTACTACAGTATTGTACAACTTACAAAAATCCACAAAAAAGTCCGCGATGGTATATGTCTATCTCTTAGGGATAACCCACCATAACCATTTTTTCACTGCACCCGTGCGAAGCCGGGGCGGGTCGCTAGTTAAATATATATGAACTACAAAGGAAGCCTCGCTTTCAAATTTACACTTTTGTTCATCATTAAAAAATAAAAGGTAATTTTATTATTAATAAATATAATTTAAAGAGAAAAGAACATTTTTGTTTTTTTTTTTTTAATTTCGTGCACAGACAGTAGTGTCCCATTCAGCCTTAAAAATGAACGCGAATTTTTTATTATCATTTCTTATTTATAATATCGCTGTCATTCGCTCTGTGAATTGTACATTGTTAGATCTTGTCAGAATATCAGCCCTTAATCACTCCACCTGTATAACATAGAGCTGAGGTAATCTTTTTATTGGCCTTGCGTGCTTTCTAGTTTATTTTTACTTTTTTTGTATTTCTTTTTAAGTTATACTGTCATCCTTTTTTATTGTAATGTGTGTGTGTGCTATACTCACGCCACTTCCATAGGAGTAGGCAGAGATTCTTCTACTTCCTACGATCCAAAACTACTTCCCCAGCTTCCTCAATTTTTATAAATACTTTCATACACGCTCGTTATATTATGTTAGGTTATGAGCAATAATTTGTTTTTTTCTTTCTAAGCATTATCGTTTATTCTTAGCATTATCGATTATTTGTTTACTACTAAATTAGTTACATGATCCGAATTAAATGTTGAAGTGACAAAATCAATAAACGTCAATTTGTATACTGTTATCGACCATAAATTCTAGAGTTATTTTTTAATTATGGCAAGAGACTCTGTGGGAATCATATGTCGAAATCAAAGTATTTTCGCCATTAAACTGAGTCGGATCTGGCGCGTTGTCGTTCTTCACAATGATTTATCTTCTAATAGTAGGTACATTATATTTTTATGTCCGCGTCTCGCTGGTTGTAAATGACTTCCCCGCAGATCAGTAAAGTCAACTGATTTATTTATTTTACCACTATGGTTGATTGTTTTGATCGTATGTTACAACTGCTCTTTGACTTTGAAATAAATGACATGATGATTGTACCGAGGTCGGATGCCGATGATGTACCGATGATGAGGTGTGGTGATGATGATGCATATTTCTCAAATCAACATCCGTGTCGTTTGCATTGTACTGTAATTTTATAGATTTCAATAAAAGTTGAAAATTTGTGAAATTTTGATGAATTAATTCATCTCTGAACATTAGTCTATTCTGCTAAGCATCACAAAAATCATAATATAATTGCATATAATTAAGGTACAAAAAGCGGACTTAATGCGACAAAGCATTCTCTACCAGTGAACCAAATGACTGGTTATACAGAACTGTGTTTGGTGCAGACAAAGATCAAAACTAGAAAACATACTATCTAAAATAAAATTATATACAGTGTGAAATAAAAGATGGGCCCTGGAGGGGAAGTACCTTAAATCTATAAAACAGATCAATTTACTGAAAGGAAACATTCCTTTATTTTTAAAAAGAATATAATTTCAGATTTTTTCGAAAAGCCTACCCGAACGGGTATCGAACCAACTAAAAAATACAAAAAATTACCTTTGCCATTTTATTCTACTAATTGATGCAATCAATGTTAAAGATGATAATTTTTCTCTAAGACACATAGGATATAAGAAATAAAAAACCTTATGTAATCTAACATTTATTTTACTTTTACTCTCGCTTCTTTTAGAATTGAAATACACATAAAACTAATATGCAAGAAAAATATATAGCAATAGGCTAATAATTTAATTAATAAATTGTTCGAAATGAGACCCCTGCTTCCGGATACATAAATTTAGTCTTCGTTGCAGTTCATTTTGTGTGGACTTTGCAGAACAAAGTGGCATTAATTACATTTTCTACCTCAACTCTTAGCTCTCCTACATTCTCATAAGATTTTTTGTAAATAACATTTTTTACATGGCCCCATAAAAAATAGTCTAGCGGCGTAAGATCTGGACTTCCTGCAGGCCATCGAATCGTCCCGTTAGTACCAATCCAGACATTGAAATTTTCAGTAAGGTAAGCCCTGGAAATTCTACTTTAAATTCCAACAAGAATCGCGAGCAACAATAACAAAAATAAAGATTTGATTTGATTTCGGAGTAAAATAAATGTTAGATTTCATAATGTTTTTTTTGTTTTTAAGACCCTACGAAATTATGTTGACATCGACTGCATGCATTCGTAAAATAAAATGGCGAAGGTAAATTTTTTGATTTTATAGTTGTTTCGATTCCCGGTTCAGTTAAGCTTTTTGAAAATTCGGTGAATGCAGGTATGTTTCTTTTTTAAAATAAAGGAATGTTTTCTTTCAGTAAATTGAGCTGTTTTATAGATTTAAGGCACTTCCCCTCCAGGGCCCATCTTTTTTTTCCACCCTGTATATAATCTAGAATATTTGTAAATATTGGAACAGTATTAATTAGAAAGAAAGTGATTCAGTAAATGATTTTAGATAGCGCTCACTAATCACTCTCTTTTATTTATTTTATTTATTGTAATTAAGACCAGCAATTGTTATATTATTACATCTAAATATTACAAATCCTTAACCTATAGAATATAACAATTTTTTAAGGCAGCCACAACGTTCACTATAAAATACACAGCCAAACATATTATTACACTATTAAAAAAATCACAAAAAAAAATACATAAAAGAACTCAGATGATTATCATGTATGCAAGACGAATCCGAACCGAAACCGAAACCGAAAAAATAAATTTGGCGCCCTCATCAACTCTGTTATTCTTTTTCTAAATTGTTGGAGAGAAAGAGAAAATATGTCAAGGTCTGCATGTCTTGACTCTTAAATATGCATTTGCTTGTAGACGCCCGAATGTGGTAGGGTAATCATTCCATAGGTGAATCGCAGTGACACTAAATGACTGGTGGTTTACCTTATGAACGGAAGTCATGATCATAAGTGAACACAGGAAAATGGAACCGTGAAATAGATTGGAGCTTTAAGGTTGAAAAAGATAACAACAAATCGACACATAGAGTATGAACAAAGTTATAATACAAATGTGAAAAAGACAAAAGTGACACTAAATGACTGGAGGTTTGCCTTATGAACGGAGGTCATGATCATTAGTGGACACAGGAAAATGGAACCGTGAAATAGATTGGAGCTTTAAGGTTGAAAAAGATAACAACAAATCGACAAATGTAAAAAAGACTATACAAAGTATTTGATTCAAAAATTCGCACCAAAAAGAGCTTACCAACGAACAGGCAAATTCATTTCGTACCCCAGTGCGACTATTGAAACTAATCCAATTCTTTTGTATAATTGCCTAATCTTTCGAGTTTAAATAGGTGGTGCTTAATCTTGGAGCCCAACTCGAGCAAGGTGAACTAACCGTCCCTAAAATGGTTATTTTTTTAAGTTGCCCATTATAAGCTGGGCGAATTAGGGTGGAGTTAGGCAGGGGGATAGATTTAAGACCAATTTTAAGAAGCGCTTTATATTGATTGTAATGATATGCACCGTTGACTCCGCGATTGAGCGGTGGCGTAGGACGCAGCAACAAGAAATTTAAGTCGGAATGAATGTCATCCATTGATTCAAAGCGAAAGACTGAAAACTTAACTAATATTGCTAACTAGCTGTTGCCCGCGACTTCGTCTGCGTAAATTTCGAGTTGAATGTTATTGATACACAAATCATATTAATATACGATTTTACCGATTAAAATATTTTTGGTATAAAGCAATTCCTTGAGGTAAAGTAAACTCAAAGAATTTCTTTATATACCACATTATTCGTTTTTCCTTCCGCCATCTAGTGATTTATGAAAAAACTAACATGCGTAATGAAACTGATTTACACTTAAATATTTTTTCTGTTCTATTATATGTATAGATTAAGCGTGAAGAGGTAATAAACAAACAAACTTTCGCATTTATCATATTATTTTGATAAAAACTGGTTTCGTTTCATCGTATTTTGGTTCCCTGTTCCATCTTACTGCCCACGAACATGCTAAACGTGGCCTTTGGGGTCTTATAACCTGTGGCTCTGTCTACCCCGCAGGGGATAAAGACGTTATCTTATGTATGTATTGTATCATGATGATGAATTGTCTTTAGATTTTAAATTTCCCATGTAACTTATGTAAGAATGGTGTACATTATAATTCGCAATATTATCATGCCTTGAGTTCATTAAAATGACGATAACTTTTTTTTTAATGAACCGATTTTGATGAAACAAAGTTTAGATATTATTCTGAGTTAAAACAAAGCAAATAGTGAAAGTTTCAAGCAAATCGGTTCAGTACTTTCGGAGATAAACGTGAACAAACATACAGACAGACAGACAGACAGACAGACAGACAAAAAATTCCAAAAATTTTTTTTTGCTTTCTAATAATCTATTTAAGTGCCCCTCTATCCATTTCAGTCAAAAATACTAAATGTACAGACAAAATATTTTTACTGTCTTATTATATGTATAGATAACAGACCGTCTAATACAAATTCACTACATGGGTACTTATAAAGATTAAGTTAGTGCGTTTACTTGGCTAAACTTAATTTCAGTAACCCACGATTCAACGAGGCATCTACAAAAATCCGTATGAGATATGAATATAACTAATTTCATTTTAGTTTGTTAGTTTACTCTTAGACCAATTAGCCTAGCCCAAAGTAAGCTCTTTAAGGCTTGTGTTATGGGATCTGGGGTAACGGATAGACATACATATATTATACATATATAAATATTTCTTACACTCACACCAATTAGTCTAGCCTAAAGTAAGCTCTGTAAGGCTTTTGTTATGGGATCTAAGGCAACGTATAGACATCATATATTATATAATAAAATTAGGTAGACATTTATTATTCCGCGGGTCGCCGGCGGGCGCGAGGAAGTCGCGACTGCTACGGCGACCCGGGATGAACCACGCCCCTTCCGTGGCCGGGGGGCGTCGTCGTGGAGGAGACCGGGGAGGTGGTGTAGCCTCCCCTGAGGAGGGCTCCCCTCTAGGCAGGGGAGCAGAGGCTGGGGTTCCCGGAGGTGGCTTGGTGTTCCCGGGGGCTCCCTACATGCCTGAAGAAGGCCATCCCTGAGGTTTTTAGTGGTAGGCCTCCCCCTTCTGGGGAGGAGAGCCCCACATAACCGCCGGCTCGCCACAGCCGGGGTATGCAATTTAATCCATTTTCCTCAGGGAAACAAAAAAAAAAAGTAGACATATATTATAACAACCATGACTAAGGTACAAATGCTCGCATTTATCACGCAAATATCTGCCCCAACCGGGACTCGAACCCGAGACCTCAGAGATGGCGACTCCTTGAAACCGGTATACCAACCACTTGACTATAGAGGTCGTCAATTTTATAAGAACACTTCAGCCAAATAACTTTTTTTGAAATTTCTGCCGCGCACTACTAAACTGTGGAATGAATTGTCGCCTGCAGTATTTCCGAACCGATGCGATATCGAAACCTTTAAAAAAGGAGCATATTTCCATTTAAAAGGCCGGCAACGCATCTGTGACTCCTCTGGTGTTGCTCTTGATTATCTCTTACCATCAGGTGATCCGTTTGCTCGTTTTTTTTTTCCTCAAGAAAGGAGGCTGAGAATCCTCATGGATACCAACGCAACAGGCAAGTAGGGATGCGTTGATTATGTCGGACTCCTGGTGCTGTCGAGGCGGCTCGACCACACAGACCTACCGACTAAACTCAGCCTAGACTTGGCACTAATGACCCTACGGCTTGAATGGAAGTTTGCTCGTTTGCTGCACTATGCTATAAAAAAACTTTTATGTTGTATTCCTGCGAGTGTCGTGAATCGTTTTACCGTTTACCAAGGGAATCAAGATTTGTATTCTAACGGCGTTGGTGTATGCCAACTTCTAGATGATACCACTAGTATTGCAAGCGTTCATAGGTTCATGTAAGATCATGTATTTTACAGCGTGTTCTGAAGTTGAGGAAGGCGACGATAATGATGAATCTTCCATACTTTCAATTGAACATTTGGATTGGATTTTTGTCGGTTATTATCGGCTTTGTCTACCCGGACAAAGCAGACTTGATGATTGTTGCCAATCATATGACCTTACTGACCTGTTAGCATGTTATCATTTGCCACCATAAAAGGTAAATCTTTTTCTCGTCTTTTATTTTAAATAGGAACATAATAAACCGTGTACGTATCAATATTGATTAGATTAGGTTTTAAGAACTATAATGAAATATTGTTTTTTCCGTTTATTCACTTAGGCAATCTTTAAGCCATAAATTGTAGTACGAATGAAATTTATTGGCAGCAATATAAAGTATCTTCGCAATCCGCATAAGTAAAGATTACTATTGGATCTTTATGGAAATAATTAACATTCCTTACGAGCGCCAAGGTCGCGGGCGCAGCTGTTGGATTTTTATGGCCAGAAGTCGATCCACTACAAACGGATTTACATAACTTATCAACAGAACCGCTTTCCTGCTAATGATGTAGAAATTTTACGTAGATGTCGATAACGGAAATCTATAGGGCCTCTGCCCATGGAGCCTAAATTTATGGTCAGGTTCATAAATTTCGGTTATGGAAGTTTGATAAACACATTTAAACACATAAGTATAATAACTAACTGTTGTTTATTTTAATTTAAGCGATTAAAATTGATTTCACAATTTACGACATTCCGTGGTCTCTGGCACTTTTAAAAAGTTCAAGCGATGATATTGCTGTCTAAGAAATGGGGAGCTTAGAAAGTTTCCAAATTTATCGATTTTCAGATGTCAACTAAATAGGCTTAGGATTAAAATTTAATTTTAATTGATTTTTGTCTACGAGGTTTGTGTATTATATTTGTATATTATATTGCAATAACGTTGAAAGTAGTTATTGGTTAATAAGAACTACTAAAAATTGAGAGTAAAGAGAATTTTCTGGTACGGTAATGTATTAAGAAAATAGAACGATCATGTTACTCGGAAAGTTATGGACTTGAAAGTGTAGGGCGAGGAAGACTGAAGAAAAGAGGATGAACTGTGAGAAGGATGATACTTTGAAGAAGATAATGATAGAGGAGAGTGGAAGAGGAATCCACGTTGCGCCGACCCCAAAACAAAATTAGGGACAGGGCAAGAGAAAGAAAGACATTGCACTAACGTAAAAAAACCTAGTAATATAAATTTATAAACATCTTATTTAAGAGATACAAATGATATTGAAAGTACTTTGATTCTTAATGAATTTAGTGAACATCCTGAGAAAGTCGAAAGAACTTGAGTTGGTCTATTTGAACTGAACGAGGCTTCATTACATCTTCATTGTGCTAAGGATGCCGCGGGTGATCTTATGTTAAATATTTGTGTCCCGTTGTAAAGCAACTACTTGCCGAATCGTTATTTACGAGCTGAAGTTGAAAACCCGCTTTAATTAGCATTGTAGATCTATGCAAATGAAATGAGCTACTAGCCATAAAATGTTTTATGATTTATTGTGTTATGATTACTGAGATTTGCATTTTTAACAACTTTTACGTGTAGAGGCTCACGGATTTATTGATAGATAATTGAAGACCCACTCTTTATTGGTTTCTTAATACGAAAGGGCGTTCCATAGCGTTATATTATATTCATGCAACTTCATTGTGGTTGTGATGTTAGAATTTTTGATTTATTTCAATCGTAATTTATTAAGGTGACTACCATCGTTTAATAACAGTCATTTCTGATAGGTAATTGATATTTTATTATCTTGTAAATTTATTATTCAAATCTTGATATTAGAATTACAACATCAGAAAAAGGTTTACACGGAAGAAAGTCTCCAATAAATTCTGAACTGAGCCGTCCATGACTATTACAAATTATCATTCAAATCAACCGTATTGTATTAACATTGTTACATACACGTGCAGTCGTCAATCATGTTTATTACACATATAACGTATCTGATATAACCCTACACAGTTAAGGAGTTGGTCTCCTGCCTTCTATTCTATATCTAGTCGGTGCATTTAATTTGGTTGCGTTGCACAATCATGCTAAGCCAGTTGTAATTGCATTCCTAGACAGAGCATTCCTACGCGACACGTGGGCTACGTGCAGTACTACGTAGGCACTATTCAACCTGTTTTAATTAAAGTGGAGGCATTTATGAGAAGTGCAAGGATATAAAACTTTATATTAAAACCCGACACCAATTCGTCGTTAATTCCTAGTCATTTTTGGAGAGACCCCGTTCAGAATTCTTTAGTATTTCTATCCGAGGACCCAAGGATTTGATTTAAAAACGAAACAGAGCTGATAAGTTTTCTTTATTAAGATGTAGAAAATTCTCTGTTAGGTAATTTAGATTATCCTTCGCTTATTGTGTCACTAAATAGAACAGATTCTGATATTGTATCTGCAGGCAATTCCAATATCTAACATTAGAATCTCTTCCGTACAAGAATGATACGTATTGTGGAATCATTAAATACGTCGATCGATACGTTGTTCTAAAGAAATGAACATCCCTAATGTAACTTTCTCTAGCGCTTAGTATTTCATAGAGTATGGAACAATTTGATTACAATCTTGCACAGCAGCGTCGAGTATCTTAATAATATCAATAATTTGAAGTAACGAGTATTTAGCAGCGTACACAAATTCGTCGAGAATCGTAAGAGCCCGGCCGCCAGTGGAGGTAGGGATTAGCATTTTCTTCCAGACATAGCAATAAGTTATCTGAGGCGCGCGGTCTCCAATTTGACTTCGAAGGCGATACTCGGTTTGTTACCGACAGCCGTTTCGTCTCATTCTTATTAAACAATATTGTTTATTCTCAATGAATTTAATCATTTGCAATTTTTTATAGGTATGACGGGATTTTTAATTCCGCTTTAATATTAATATATTTCATCTGTACATTGACAAGCAGATTTCTCATCTAATGACAAGTTACAATCGCTTATAAAACTGTTTCCTGTGAAATTCGCAGCAAATCTCCAAGAACCACAAATACCACAGTGTACATTGCTAACGTATGACAGAACCAAAGTACCTAGTAATTTCACATATCTTACATTTCTAAGCCCTTCCAACCCGCATACGAGCACTGTTGCATTTGCAGCAGAAGAAAGGACAGAAGTAATAAAGAAGATAAGCCTAGTATTCAGTTTGCTTATTAACCTCATGTAACTTTTAAACAATATAACTTTGACGTTTGCAATGGCAAATGAGATATCTCCTAGTGATATATTAATGAGTTTTCTCAGTATGTTCCTAGATAACGTTGCATCTACATTCCAAGTTTCAGAAATTGACAACAGTGGTTTTACGATCCCGTAGATTACGTACTATAAACTTAATTCAACAAATAAAAATTTTGCTTGTTTACTTATACTTAATAATTAAATAATTATACAAAAGCATATTTAATTTAATAAGAAACACTGGGATTTAAATCTCTAAAACATTGTAACAAATCATTATAATTTTGTCTCATCTTAGATCAGAAGGATTTCCTGTTGTCTAATTAGCAAATATCCGTCATTTTCTGACAGGTCGATATGTTATTTTTATCCTTGCTTTTATATTAATAAGGCATATTTTCATATACCGTTTTTTAGTGACTTGTTTTTTCAGAAAATAAGATTAAGGTTCTAAAACTTGGTAAAGGAAGTCGATTTAAAAGCAGTTCAGCATTTAGACTACCCAGACTGTAGTTATGTTTTTTACAGAATCATTATTGAGTAAATGCTGTCTTTTTTCCAAATTTACAAGTAACGATTGGCAGACGGGAATAGAATTGAAATAATGCGATTTGTGTGACAGCGACGAGTGTCCCGGTGGGTGTAGGTTATGACGCGTCTCGTTATCGGTGTATTGTTTATGTTCATCGTACACTTTTTAGTCAGCAGAGAGAAGGTGCTGAATTTCTCCTCACTTGACGGCAGGTGGCGGTATGATCAAAAAGTGCCCTTTGACTCTAAAGTTAATATTTATAAAAATTATAAAATTTATTTAAAAATTAATAACACCGAGAACCCAATTAGGATGACCAGCGTTCGAGAAGTCACTTGACTATTCTCTTCCCATCCCTCACAGGTTACATATGAAGAAAATATTTGATTTATGTGTTTTGTCAGAGATGACGTATAAAGTCGCAACCCGACTTAGACTTACTGAGGCGTTATAAAGACGCTTAAAGTCACCTTATGTGCAATGGAGAGGGCTATATTTGGAGATTTTTGTTTTTTTTTATTAAGCCAGAAACAATTAAGTGCACAGAAGAACCAGTGTTATTGAGAATTGCGAGCCTGTAGTGCAAGGTGTTCAGTTCGTGAGGACATATAGTTTGGTAGTGCTTTCTCTATACTTGGCCTCACGATGGCTGTTGAGAACATATAATCTGGCTGGCTCATGTACAATATCTACTGTATTTACCGCAGTGCCTCAAGACTAAGTCTTTAATTGGCGTGTGTTATCAGTGATGACTTATTCAAGTGGAAACCTGGTCAATCACAATGGGCTTTATAAGAAGGCTCAAAGTCACCTAAGAGAGGGTTATGCTTGGCTATAAGAATTGCGAGCCTTAAGTGGCAGTGGGCAGGATACATTGCTTGCAGGACTGACAACTGTTGGGGTTGAAAGTCGAGGAAGGGTGAGTGGCAGGCATATGCCAGTCACCGCAGAGTTGTTAGGCCTCTTACTAGATGGGCAAACAAGTGAGGACTGCAGGAAGGTGATCGATCTTGAGTGATCCATCACTAGCTAGTAAACGGAGGCTCAATTTAGGTCGACTCCGTTTTTGTTAGATCCAGACCTCTCTTTTTGTTTGACTCGTTAGTTGGCAAGGCGCAGAACCACCAATACTCGTGTCTTCTCCAAACACATTCAAAGCAGAGCTAAATATAGAAATCTGAGGTTTCAGCATAGCTCCCTCCGATCCTTGGGGAGGCCTATGTCCAGCCGTGGACGTCTACTGGCTGAAATGATGATGATGAATCTACTCTATACACCGTTGTAGTAAGAATGGTTTATATATTCTAAGTTCGTTACCGCCCAGACCCAGATGTCTAGTAATTGAAAATATTCATAATATTAAGAGTTTTCAAGAACCCTATAGGCAGGGTACCTATACCTTTAGGGAAAAAAAATCAGGACGATCGGGCATCCATCAGAGACGTGCGGAATTCGGTCCAATAAAAATAATGACCCATGAGACAGTCTGAGGAAACTAAAACTTTATTTTTTTATTTCAATTGTTTTTATTTTATATAATTATTTTTTCCATACATATCTCTTATTGTCACGAGCCGCTTTTAATAATTCTACATCATTTTTGTATTTATTTATGAAGTCTGAACAAGACACGTGTAATTCTGCTTTTATCAAATCTAGAAGCAACGATTTAATATTGTCAAAAATCTGGACAAAATCGATAGGTCGTCGGGACGTGGGACAATGTCTTCGAAATCGGGACTGTCGCTGCAAAATCGGGACGGGTGGCAACTCTGCGTATAAGAGCAAAGTGCCCCCGGCGCCTGCGCACACGCAGCCGAAGTGCAAATGTCTGTTTTGCGTATTTACATTCCTGACGACCATATTTTCCGCCGGCCTCCTGACTTATGATCATTGTTTTAAAGGCTGCAGTAGTTTATGTAAGCTCCGAGTTTGCTGACGTGTAGTTAATGTAAACATTATTTATTAACATTTTTAAAATATGTACACTGAACTGCAAATGACGTGTAAAACAAATGTGCTGCCAGACTGTTAACATACCATGTGCTTTGACTTAGTAACATGTTATGTTTCAAGAGAGCTCTACAAAAGCTTTTTCGTAATACTAAAATTAGCCAATTTTTTTTATTTTTTACACGTACACCAATCAGCCTAGCCCAAATAAAGCTCTGTAATAATAATATTATTCGGCACAGACACAATGTACACAATTAATATAAGTCTATATGTTAAGTGGCATAGTGGCTCACAGACATGGGTAAGGAATAAATTATTTTTTTTGATAATGCCGAAAAGAAGACAAGCCAAGTGCAACATTCAACGCGATTTCATTTTTAAATTTTTATGCTTATATAGATAAGGATAACAACACCAAGACCAAACTTGTACGTGCTCTCGTATTCTCCATATTTGCATACGGCGCTGAAACGTGGACTATTAAAAAGGCTGACCGAGAGCGTATTGACGCCTTCGAGATGTGGAAAAATGTTAAGCATTCCTTGGACAGCTCACCGTACCAACGTATCCATCTTAAGGGAACTCAAAGTGCAAACCAGGCTATCCACCTCATGCCTGCGAAAGGTACTCGAGTATTTCGGCCACATTGCTAGGAAGGGAAATGACAACCTCGAGAAACTTGTAGTCACAGGCAAAGTCGAAGGAAATAGACCGAGAGGAAGAAGCCCTATACGTTGGACAGACCAGATACGCACCACACTGGAATCCACTGTCCACAACGCGTTCCACACTGCCGCAGATCGCCACCAGTGGCGGTCAATAATCATGAGCAAGGTGCTCAGCAAGAGAGATCACGACCCTCAGTAACTGGGGTATCGACGCAAGGAGGAGGAGGAGATAAGGCGTAATGTGGCTTCTCGGTGATATATTAAAGCAAAAGCGTGCACAAGCATTTTGAACTCTTTGAATTAATCTAACTGTACGAACCAATAGTCTGTAAGGCTTGTGTTATGGGATCTAGGGTAAAGCATAAACATACATAATTATATTATACATAGATAAATACCATGACTAAGATACAAGTGCTAGCATTTATCATACAAGCATCCGCTCCCACCGGGACTTGAACCTGAGACCTCAGTTATGACGACACCTTAAAATCGATGTACTAACCGCTAGACTGCGGAGGTAGTCGAATTAAAGAGCATATAGTATGCAACAATAAGAGCACCGTTGCCCTTGATTAGAAGGTCCATCGAAGGTTTCTATGACATAATTAGGGACGATTAAAATAGTTGGAGGGTAATAAAACCACGCCTCTGTCTTCTGAGCATTACTTTTGTTTGTGTATCTAATTAAGCACAGATCAACTAAGTAAAAAACTTGTAATAGACAGTACAATTGATTATAATACAGTGTTCAGTAATAAGTAAGATAATAAGTAATTTTTTTTACAACACAAACATTCTTACATATTAATTTTATGATATTAATTTTACACTTACAGAAAGTAAGTGTAACATGAATAAACCTAAAATCAGCGTGATTTCCGAGGCCTTAAATAATGCAATGCAATGAAACTTATGTCATTTTATATGACGGCACATCGAAGAATTCTGACAGAATGACATGTCGCTGTCAATGTCATCCTAGCGAAGCGTCATAGTCTGTGGTAACGGCGCAGCCATCTTGTTCGTGAGTCAGTCGGACGGAAGACGGCGAGCGCATCACACGTTTGACGCATCGCTTTGAATCTCGTGAATCAACGTGTATTTCTAGATATTTTTAAGTTAAATCTAAAATAGTGGTAATTAATTAAGTGTCAACGTGCATATTTGTGTAATTTATAGTGATTAAACGACAATAAATGTAACTACAGTTTTATTATTTTACAATCCAAATCGATACGACGATAATTGTAACTACCGTCCTATTATTTTATAATCCAAATTGATGGATTCAACAATGAGTACCAATGAAGATACGCCCGTGATTACATATATAATCATGAAAATTACACTTATTGTTTATTTGTAGCTTTAAGTAAACAATAATCCTATTATTAATAAATGCTTTATAAAACTGTTTTAGTTGCAAAAGAAGGATAGCATATTTCAAATAAAATACTATTTTTTGTTTTTATTTCCTATTCGTTTCTTTACGCTTTTATTGTATAATTTTATGTTTACAACTTATTATTACAACAATAAGCTAAAAGATGAAATACTATTTTTAAAGTTCAATATAATATTTTTACAATCTCTGAAAATAGTAAGTTCCCAGGCATATCGATACTAATGATGTCACAAAATCGCAAGTACATAAAATGAAACTACCTATTCCGAGCACTAGATATTACACAGAAAGAGACATGAACTTTCTAGTGGTAATGGATGTGTGTGCAGCAGACGACAAGAACACCTGATTTTCAGCTGTCACTCTGAGATGAAACGCCAGCACAATCAACTGTACTATTTAAATTAAAATAATAGGGAATTAATCTCTATTTTGAAAAGAATCTTAATTTGATCCTTGCGTGTCAGTAAAACATATAGTAAAAATATAAAAATTTTATACACTCGTTAAGTACTATAAAAATTGCATTAAAATTTAATATTTTCAAATTTCGCGCGTAATTAGACGAAAGTGCCGCACGAGTACTCTGTAGCGATGACGTCAATACGGCATGTAAATAATAAACAAAGCTCTATGTTTGATGCTATGTATTATATTCATAATTTAAAAATGAGTTATTATCTTTTATATATAAACAACTAATAAAGGAATAATAATAAAAGAGTAATACTGACATCGATGTTTTAATACTCCGTAACTCGGCAAAACAAAAGTCGAGATTTGCAGCAAAGAAATTTCCGACCATTAATGCATTTATTTTTGGTAAATTCGTACTACCCTTTTACAAAACTGCTTTCCATAGTGTGATTCACGTGCGATTTCAATTTAACTTACGTATTTATAACGTTCTCTTACATTAAAAAAGCAACCTACAAATTTCTTTTTTTATTGTTTTGCGGCTTTATACGTACTATGATTCATAATGACATTGACACGCATAAGTTTACAGTATAGATTAAAAAAGTAAATACTTTGAAACTAATTTTTATATTATTTTTGTTATTTTATGCACTTAAACATGATGATTCCGACTATTTAATGCATATGCTATCATAGTTATATGCTTTTAGATCTTTTCTAATATAGAGGGAAATACCCTATTGTTTTTGTGTTCGAGTGTGTATGGAATGTGCGAGGTATATAATATAATATAATATAATATAAAAGATACAGTATATATTTAGTATACAAATATAAATACAAGTTATTGTTATCAGAGATGACTTGAAGTCATCGCTCAGACTACGACCTATCTATACTACCACTACCACCAAGTTGAAATAAGTATCTCATTGAATCAATTTTAATTATATCTCGACTCTCAGGTATTTGATTCGTTATGAAAATCATTTCGAATCTAACAGTAGTCTATGGAAATGATTACAAACTGTGGAATCATCCCCATATGACGACCTCCACAGTCGAGTGGATAGTACACCGGTTCCAAGGTGTCGCCATCTCTGAGATCCCGGGTTCGAATCCCGGTGGGGGCAGATGTTTGTGTGATGAATGCGAGCATGTGTGCCTTAGTCATGGTTGTTGATATATATTTCTATAAAACAATATTTATATATGTATAATATATGTATGTCTATCCGTTACCCTAGATCCCATAGCACAAGCCTTACAGAGCTTAGTTTGGGCTAGGTTAATTGGTGTAAGTGTAACAAATATTTATTTATTATTTATTTATATACTAGCGACCCGCCCCGGCTTCGCACGGGTGCAGTGAAAAAATGGTTATGGTGGGTTATCCCTAAGAGATAGACATATACCATCGCGGACTTTTTTGTGGATTTTTGTAAGTTGTACAATACTGTAGTACATTATTTTGGTCTATCTCGTAGGGTTCAGCCAGCGTTTGCAATATAAGCGCAAAAAAACGTGCTTATTTACGACATCACATTAGAAACCTTTAAATTTATCAGTGTTTCTCTACTATATTATGCATTTATTATACATACAAACCTTCCTTAAGAATCACTCTATCTATTAAAAAAAACCGTGTCAAAATCCGTTGCGTAGTTTTAAAGATCTAAGCATACATACGGACATACAGCGAAAGCGACTTTGTTTTATACTATGTATTGATTTCGTTTTAAGGAATCGATCTCGTATGTCATGTATTTAACTTAGGCTTCGGAGTCAGCGCCTGGTTATGGTTCTTATGCTCTTTATCTCTTTTAAATGTAACATCTATAAATAAAGTATGTAAAGTAATTAATAAGTAAACTAAAGGCCTACGATGAATAAAGATAATTTTCATTTTGATTAAAGATTAACTGTGACAGCGGTTAGATTATATAGCTCACAGGACTTTCAGCCTATGGAGCGAAAAAGCCCTCGAATACCTCTACGAGGTATATTGGCAGTCTACTAAATCTTTTGGGAGAATTCTTAAGCTTAGTAGTTGTCCATTTAAAACAGTTAATGTTATAAAGTCTTCTAATGAAATTCTTCTTTATTTCCTCCAATACATGTGTAAAAGAATTAATTAATTCATTTAAATAGATAAGATGGTTGTTACTCCAGCAAAATCAGTTTTTCACAGAAAGTAGATTAACACGAATCAATCAATACATAGTATAAAACAAAGTCGCTTTCGCTGTATGTCCGTATGTATGCTTGGATCTTTAAAACTACGCAACGGATTTTGACGCGGTTTTTTTTGTAATAGATAAAGTGATTCGTAAGGAAGGTTTGTATGTATAATAAATGCATAATATAGTAGAGAAACACTGATAAATTTAAAGGTTTCTAATGTGATGTCGTAAATAAGCACGTTTTTTTGCGCTTATATTGCAAACGCTGGCTGAACCCTACGAGATAGACCAAAATAATGTACTACAGTATTGTACAACTTACAAAAATCCACAAAAAAGTCCGCGATGGTATATGTCTATCTCTTAGGGATAACCCACCATAACCATTTTTTCACTGCACCCGTGCGAAGCCGGGGCGGGTCGCTAGTATTTCATAAAATCTTCTTAAATATACAAATTTATATATATAAATCTGTCTTAAGTGTTGACTGAGAAAACACTATCATTCAATAATGGATTTGTGATAAACAATTCTCAATTTATAATTTCGAGTTAGATCTGTGAGATGAGAAGAGATCTGTGCTTAACGAAGACTACTTGAAGTCTCAATTCCAGTTACTTAGTTTAATATACATTAATGAGAAAAAACGGATTTTAATAAAAAAGAAATAGGACGCCGCAGTGTAGTGTCAAGTATTCAAAGCTTTGATAATGGGTTAAGACAGTTGGATGTCTGTTTTTCAATAAGTAATAATCTATGAGCGGCGGCGGCGCCGCGGGCAGTGATCGGCTGAGTACGGCCGAAATAATTTAATTACCAGTGCAGCCCACGGCGAGGTGCAGGTGCACAACCTCTAGAATCCAATGGCCTTCGCAGAATTTTTGTACTTTGGAAAAGGTCTGTAGTATACTAGTAAATTTTATAAATTAATTTAAGTACTCTATTGTAGCAGGTGTTATTTTGCGGAAGTCCATTGTATTACAAAGGATATTGTTTTTTTGCTGATTCCGCGCAGTTGATGATGACTTGTCCAACAAGCAGACAAGGTCGACACGTGTTTCGTCTCTCAGCGAGACATCTTCAGGATCTGTTGCCCGCTCGGTGTCTCACGAGCCGCTCGTGACAAGTCATCATCAACTACGCGGAATCAGCAAAAAACAATATCCTTTGTAAATTAATTTAACTCAGTAACCTCTCAGCCAATAGACGCCCAGTGCCTACATCCCTCCCCCAAAGCCTGGGCTTCAAGATATCACTATTTCTGAGGTCCCAGATCTCTCTGAGGTCTCTGAGTCCCGGTGGGGGCAGATATTTGTATGATGAGTACCGGCATGTTTACCTTACATGAGTAAGGTTAAGGTTGTTAATATATATTTCTACTAGCTGGCCCAACAGACGTTGTCCTGTCAAATGTCTCAAATGTCAAATGTCTCAAATGTCACGTTGTCTCACGTTGTCTCAAATGTTTTTAAATAAATAATTTAGCTGAAAAACAATATCTATATGACCGTATTGTGAATCTAAACCATTCTCAAGCCCCCTGGAATACACACAAAAAATTTCATCAAAATTGGTCCAGTCGTTTAGGAGGAGTTCAGTCACATACACACGCACACAAGAAATATATATATTAAGATAAAGAACTAGCTTTCTGCCCGCGGCTTCGCCTGCGTGGATTTCGGGATTGGATCTACAGAGGGTTAAGGGTCATAGCTTTTGCCCACGGCTACATATGCGCGGAAGTCGGTTTATGGCGCGAAGGTTTCATCGCGCTTCCCGTGGGACTATCCGTTTTTCCGAGATAAAAAAATACCGCAAAACCTTGCTCAAGAATCACTCTATCTATTGATGAAAACCGCATGAAGATCTGTGCAGTAGTTTTAGAGCGAAGCCTTTATTGCGCATCCCGTGGGATCTGTCGATTTTTCCGGGATAAAAAGTAGCCTATGTTACTCGGGGATAATGTAGCTTTCCAAAGGTGAAAGAATTTTTGAAATCGGTCCAGTAGTTTCGGAGCCTATTCATTACAAACAAACAAACAAACAAATCTTTCCTCTTTATAATATTTATAAATTAATTTAACTCAGTAACCTCTCAGCAAGAGCGTCGGTGGCGCTGTGGTCTCGGCACTGGTCTGTGCGCCGCATAGAATCGGGAGGCCCGCGATCTAATCCCCGCCGTGTACCAATGTGTTTTTCGTTCCGAATTTCATATGTACATTTATCCGACGCTCCTACGGTGAAGGAAAACATCGTGAGGAAACCTGCGTACATCTGCGAAGCGATTCAAAGGTGTACGTAGTCAACCAACCCGCACTGGGCCAGCGTGGTTGACTAAGGCCTAATCGCCCTAACGCAGTTAGGGTAGGCTCGAGCCCCTCGGTGGGGACATATATGAGCTGTGATGAACCTCTCAGCCAATAGACGCCCAGTGCCTACATCCCTCCCCCAAAGCCTGGGCTTCAAGATATCACTATTTCTGAGGTCCCAGATCTCTCTGAGGTCTCTCAGTCCCGGTGGGGGCAGATATTTGTATGATGAGTACCGGCATGTTTACCTTACATGAGTAAGGTTAAGATTGTTAATATATATTTCTATAAAGAACTAGCTTTCTGCCCGCGGCTTCGCCTGCGTGGATTTCGGGATTGGATCTACAGAGGGTTAAGGGTCATAGCTTTTGCCCACGGCTACATATGCGCGGAAGTCGGTTTATGGCGCGAAGGTTTCATCGCGCTTTCCGTGGGACTATCCGTTTTTCCGAGATAAAAAAATACCGCAAAACCTTGCTCAAGAATCACTCTATCTATTGATGAAAACCGCATGAAGATCTGTGCAGTAGTTTTTGAGCGAAGCCTTTATTGCGCATCCCGTGGGATCTGTCGATTTTTCCGGGATAAAGAGTAGCCTATGTTACTCAGGGATAATTTAGCTTTCCAAAGGTGAAAGAATTTTTGAAATCGGTCCAGTAGTTTTGGAGCCTATTCATTACAAACAAACAAACAAACAAATCTTTCCTCTTTATAATATTAGTATAGATATCGCACTACCCGTGTAAAAAAGTCGCAACTAAACTTGCGTCTATAATGTTTTATTACGTAAATAAAGCGAGCATCATGGTTTACACCTTCTGTCAAAATCTCGTGAAGCTATTTACAAAAATGAATGAATAAATGCAAAAAAACAAAAGTATTGCAACTTAAAAAAAAATCCAACATAAAATAGGGGTATGCATATTTACAGTATTAGAATTATCCCTCTGATAAAGTCATAATTATGTTTACGTAAATTTTAAAAGAAGATTTATAAGAAAATCTATAACGCAAATATACATAATTACTTGTTCCTGTATTTTACAATCTAGGACTATTGTGTAATTATAATTACTCTATGTACAAAAAGGAATTTCCGTTAAATAACAACGTGATTATACTTACAACTCTAATTATAATGAAATATAAGAGAGTACAAAGCTGTAAGTAGAGTTAAATTATTTCAAATATTTCAAAATACATACCTAAAAAGCAATAATTGTAGTTACCCTTGTAAATATGCGATGTCTTTCGTGGAATAAAGAAGTAACCGTGTTTTTTTTAGATTATCTCGAAGTACATCAATCTGTTCCTAAATTAAATAACACGTGTAGTTGAAGGCAACTGTGACCTGCGATTATCTCTTTGAAACTTTTTTCTAGATCTCATAATAAAAATACAGGACAGTTTTTTTAAGCTCCTGAAAAGTAGGTGAAAATCACTTACTTCCTTTTTCCAGGAATAGTGCGATATGTTTATTTGTATAATATATGTATGTTTATCCGTTGCCCTAGATCCCATAACACAAGTCTTATAGTGTTTACTTGGGGCTAGGCTAATTGGTGTGAGGGTAAGAAATATTTATATACGAGTGTAAACACTTTAAGGCACAAAATAAAAGAAAGGTCCAAAAATAATAAACTAGCAATTACCAAGTTAATTAGTCCAAATGCGGCCTTATCTCTCAGAGAGAAATCTACAAAGCCAACCTTAGATAGTTTTGTGAGATTTAAAAAATGGCGGTGACCCAGGATTGAACAATATTCATATACTGACTGTTTTTAAAATATAAATAAAAGGAGCGTTATACTTATTTATATTTTAATATTTATAGGGGTCTCCACAATGGTCTGTCTTGCAATGCTTGGATCAACTCCATACTGCGGTCCTCTTAATATTGGTCAATTTTATAAAAAAAATAGAAATAATGTTTTTAAATGGATATAAGTATTTAAAGGTCGTTTAATCTAAGTTATTTTTTATTAATCACAATTTGAAACAATGAAATAGTTTAGCTAGTTTATAATCGACAAAAAAAAATTGTTATGTTTCAATAAAGTTTATTGAAACATAACAATTAAAATACATCGTAAGTACTGATAAAAATAACTTAGTTCAAATGTGGGTTTTTTTTCTCAGAGAGTTACATAAAACAAAGCATCAAGTACCTAGGACCGCTGGCCTCGGAGACTGTGACGGCATTGAGAGGGAACGGAAAGAACTGGCGGTGATAGCGCGTAGGTTTGCTCGCTGTTCTACAGAAGTAAAACTGACTTTATTTAGATCTTACTGCACATCTTTTAACACTTGCAGCTAATGGACGGACTATAATTAAAAAGCCTGCAATGCACTCCGGGTCCTGTTGCATTGCGTTAAGGGTACTGTTGGAGCTGCCGCGTTTGGTAGTGCGTCGGGGATGCAGAATACCGCGTAGATTATTTTTATGCCACAACGCTTTAAAAATGCCGTGCGTGGTTGCATCCTTGGCATCCGGGCTCGGTAGCACAGCTGCGGCGCCCCCGCGGGTCGCCGGCGGGCGCGAGGAAGTCGCGACTGCTACGGCGACCTGGGATGGAGCACGTCCCTTCCGTGGCCGGGGGGCGTCGTCGGTGGAGGAGACCGGAGGAGGTAGTGTAGCCTCCCCCGAGGAGGGCTCCCCTCTAGGCAGGGGAGCGGAGGCTGGGGGTTCCCGGAAGTTGCTTGATGTTCCCGGGGGCTCCCTACATGCCTAAGGAAGGCCATCCCTGAGGTTTTTAGTGGGTAGGCCTCCCCCTTCTGGGGAGGAGAGCCCCACATAAGCGCCGGCTCGCCACAGCCGGGGTATGCAATTTAATGCATTTTCCTCAGGGGAAAAAAAATAGCATGAATCGCTGAAGCGCCATTTCCATGGATTGGCATAGCGATTGTGTAAACATATGTTGTGTCTGCTTGTGTGCTATGTACTACTAGTAACAATAGAACAAGCAAAACTGTTATTAACAAAAAAGGATGTGAAATCTGAAATAATTCATTATTATTATAAAGAACATGAAAAATGTAGCGTTCTTTTAGATTGTGTTTAAAAGAAACAATAGATGACAACATTTAAAATATTTACTTTCGTCATATGTATGATGTATTTTTGTATTCAAATCATCGCCGCAATTATACAATTGCACAATCGGACTGGTTTGGTGGCAGATTTAGCGTTTGGATTATCTGCCGTACCTTTATTCACTAGCCATAGAGTTGAAAATAGATTGACCGCGATTGAGCAGGAACTGATAAGGTTTGTGATAATTAATATAGTGGTCGGGGAATGTGGTGTTGTAAGCGATTTGTGAACTACTTGTTTACCTGTTTCCCGACGTCGGCGATCTGTCGCGCCTACTTTGGTGGAGAACGTGTCAGCGTTAGATCTCTATCTATATGGATAGTTAATCTTAAGACCAATAGAATTCGAATTTAAATTTAAACTTTGCTACCATGATCGTAAACTTAAAAACCGGCAAAGTGCGAGTCGGACTCGCCCATGAAGGGTTCCGAAGCAGCAAGTAACATTTACGATTAATTTTATAAAAAAAAAACTACTTACCTACTAGATCTCGTTCAAACCAATTGTCGGTGGAAGTTTGCATGTGCATTGCATATACAGTGGAACCTCTATCTATCGTTCCTCGAATAATCGTTTTCCCGTATTTACCGTTATTTCTTGCAGGTCCCAATTTATTTCATACAAAACACTAAAAAATAGATCGCATCAATCGTTTACCTATGCATCATTTTATCGCATTTATCGTTTAAATTACGCGGCAAATTTCGTTTGTTAATGGTCAAAAACATTCAAGAGCGAGAGAGAGAAGCTTCTTTTTTGATTTTCTTACAATATTTTATTATGTAATTTTTATTTAAGCAAATTGATGTACATATACCTAAAACATGTATTTTTTTAGAATATGTATGTACCTATTAAACATTTAAATATGTATTCATGTGTTTTTTCTATATTCCCGCATTCATTGTTTTCCTGCATTCATGGTGATTTTCAATAGGTCCCTTCCAAAACGATAAATAGAGGTTCCACTGTATATGCATTTGCATATATATATATATGTGTATATATATATATATATATATATATGTATATATATATATGTGTATATAATATATATATATATATATATTACCATCACCTCGGCTTCGCCTGCGTGAAATTCATTTTGTCAATCCTGGTCCTGGTTTTGTCAAAATATTTTGTTTGTTTTGTTTCTTATGACGTGATATTTGACGAACTTGCATACTAACTTTCAACCCTTATTTCACCCCCTAGCTGGTCGAAATTTCAAAAATAATAGAACAAATGTTTAATGATTTCTCATCAAGTGCTTAAATATAAAGTTTCATGGTTTTGTCTTTTAAAATTAAGAAATCCCATACAAACTGTCAACCTCTATTTCAACCCCTTCATCCCTTTTTTTCGAAATATAAAGTAGCCTACGTTCTGTCTCAGGGTCTTTGTCTGTACCAAATTTCATCAAAATCGGTTATGAGGTTTTAGCGGGAAAGCGTAACAGACAGACAGACAGAGTTACTTTCGCTTTTATAATATTAGTTGGGATTACATTCTGTATCATTTCCACTGTAGGTCATGAGTTAGTTGTCGCCGGCGGGCGCGAGGAAGTCGCGACTGCTACGGCGACCCGGCATGGACCACGCCCCTTCCGTGGCCGGGGGGCGTCGTCGGTGGAGGAGACCGGGGGAGGTAGTGTAGCCTCCCCCGAGGAGGGCTCCCCTCTAGGCAGGGGAGCGGAGGCTGGGGGTTCCCGGAAGTAGCTTGATGTTCCCGGGGGCTCTCTACATGCCTGAGGAAGGCCATCCCTGAGGTTTTTAGTGGGTATGCTTCCCCCTTCTGGGGAGGAGAGCCCCACATAACCGCCGGCTCGCCACAGCCGGGGTATGCAATTCAATGCATTATCCTCAGGGGAACAAAAAAAAAAAGGTCATGAGTTAGTTATTAAAACTGATTTGATACAAAGATGTCCGACGCAAACGCACATAGTAAAATAGATATGAGAAATTGTTATTATCGCGTGCAATCGGTACAAGACAAACACTTAAGTGCTATTTCCAGAAACCTCATAGCTTTGACAGAAATAAATAATAATGTACGTGGGGTTGCGGGTGTAATAGCCGCAGAGGGTGCCATACGACTTCCATTGTATTACAAAGAATGGAGCACAAAACTGTTCGAGGCCGTCAATGCGTAACTGATGTGATATTGTATCATTATCCAAAAATTTAGAATATCTTTTTTCGAGGATTTTCGACGACCTCCATAATCGAGTGGATAGTACACCGGTTTCAAGGTGTCGCCATCTCTGAGGTCCCGGGTTCGAATCCCGGTGGGGGCAGATGTTTGTGTGATGAATGCGAGCATTTGTACCTTAGTCATGGTTGTTGATATATATTTCAATAAAAATTATTTATATATGTATAATATATGTATGTCTATCCGTTACCCTAGATCCCATAGCACAAGCCATACAGAGCTTAGTTTGGGCTAGGCTAATTGGTGTAAGTGTAAAAAATATTTATATTGATATTAAATCTTATTATTTTTTATGTAATTAAGTTTACTTATGTCTCTTCCAAGCCGTTGGGTCCTTATGACCAAGGTGAAGATTGAGTTTATATTTGATAAAATTGGAGTTGAAAATTATTTATTTTCAATCATTTTTATTTTATTTTTTAGTATTTAGTGTAAGTTTTAATAATTGTATATTAGTTTTTAGCGTTAGTTTTAAATGAGTCTTTAAATGGAACTTGTTGTCCGAAATTATTCTATTATTTTCAACGTGGCACTTAATATACCTTGATATACCAAAAACGATGGTATCCATAAGGATTCTCTCTCTCCTTGGGGATTACAAATCCTTATAAAATTAAATATTGCCGACCCGAAAATTCCAAGTTGATTGTAACAAAACGAAAGAGTAAAATGATTTTAAATAAAAAGCATCAATAGACATGATAGCAGAGATATAGGTTACTTAATAAATTATATTATTCTATCTGGTTCTCGTGATTTCGTCAGGATTGCTATTTTCAATAGGTTATATTAGCGTGACGTATATCTTTATAAATTATGATATATAAGCTATATTATTGTAAAGTTACTTTAAAATCCTTTAAGTAGTTTTTATGTGAATTCGAATCAAAACCAATCTTCAAAATGTAAGCTTCACGGTAGCCGATTGAACCGCGAGCTTAGTCGCCATTATTAGCAAAATGCTTGAGAAACAGCTATTCGGCAATCTCGTACAAGATTCAATTCTGTATATAGAAACTGTTGATTTAACAAATACTAGCCAGGGCATTGCTGATATTAAGAAAGAAAGAAAAATGTTTATTTAGTACTCAATAACAATATAAATTTATAAATAAACTAGCTGGCCCAACAGACGTTGTCCTGTCAAATGTCTCAAATGTCAAATGTCTCAAATGTCACGTTGTCTCACGTTGTCTCAAATGTTTTTAAATAAATAATTTAGCTGAAAAACAATATCTATATGACCGTATTGTGAATCTAAACCATTCTCAAGCCCCCTGGAATACACACAAAAAATTTCATCAAAATTGGTTCAGTCGTTTAGGAGGAGTTCAGTCACATACACACGCACACAAGAAATATATATATTAAGATATTTCTTATACTTCACCAGCCTAGCCCAAACTAAGCTCTGATAGGCTTGTGCTATGGGAATCAGGGCAACGGATAGACATACATATCGCACTAATAATACAATAGTGTATCAACTCAAAATCGAACATTTTTCAGAATCAACAAAAAACTTATTACTCACTTCATGTAATAATTTGCAAATTGAATAATTGTCACATAAGTTTTTTAATTTATCCTTATTCTGTTTTTGCACTAATCGAACGACGGTCTTGATCACGCGTGAGGAATCAAATTTTGCGTGTGTTTATAGTATTATGTCAAGTACGACGTTTTGAGTTGATACACTATTGTATTATTAGTGCGATATATTATACATAAATAAATATTTTTTTATAGAAATATATACTAACAACCACGACTAAGGTATGCATTCATCACACAAACATCTGCCCCCACCAGGAATCGAATCCAGGACCTCAGAGATGGCGTCATTTGTCAATGTACTAACAGCTCAACTACGAAGATTGTATTTTTTTTTAAATATAAACTTAATAATGAAATGTTGTGTGTATAGGTACCAAAAAGCTCGTGATATCTACGTCACGACCACTGATATTCTGTGGGGCCAGATACACGATCGGAGACGGCACTAAGGGGCACTAAGAGGCTTAAGCAAAACCCAGATCAGATCCAATCCAATAAAACTAGTACAGAAATTGTCAATAACAATAACAGCAGGCTAGTTATGCGCGGCCGCGTCCCCGAAGCCACTATTTAGGCTATCGACGCACTGCTCAATTCCGTGAAAACATTCCGGATTTTTTCTACTATCGAGTGCATGAAATATATTAGTGCCATAAAAAGAGCCTCCTGGCATCGTGCCGTCGTAAAAATAGATGTATAACGCGTAACGCTCGTTCCGCATCAATAATTCAAGATTACTCGCAGCACTCTCCACGGATAGATTTCTCATTTCTAGTATTTACCTCTCCTGTTATCCATCCACAATTTGCACCGTACCTCGTGCTGATAGAGTCCGTTTTCTCACAGCAGTTGGGGTGGTGCTTTTTTCAGATTTCCCGATATGACGGTATAACAGTGTTAGTGTAATTACAATAAATTATTATCAGCACCAAGGACGTTCTTGTGAGGGAATCAAAGAGGTTTTTATTGAATCTGATTGAAGTGTGTAATTTACGCTAGATATTGCCAGGAATTATGAGTTTTACACGCATGGTTTCATTATGATTGTGGTAAATAGAATCATTACATACTTACATAGTCTTAATCGATGCTAACTATTGCTGTTCTCAACGAGTGTTATTAATTACATTTTCTATTCGAGGTGGTTCAAATTCTTCATTTGTTTATCTAACTAGTATTTAGTTTTCTAACTATAGAGAATCATAACGATTTGTAGTGGTGCAGAAATCATTATCATTTCTGGACAACTAGCAATACTCCATTAGTAGCCTCGGGTCATTTTCTGAACCCGACGCCGATCGAAGTGAAGAGTTGGTAGACTTTAATATAGTAAGTGAGATAGAATTGAATTCTAGACAATGTAACTTACAACATGAACTATAATATAAAAAATGAAATTGTATCAAAAAAAATTAATCTTTCCCTTTATAAAGAAGATTGGCAAGCCTGGTACCCATTACATTGTTAAATGTACGATTCTGATTTTTTAATATTTTGTAAACGGTAACTGGTTACCTATTTTTCTTTAACTGAGAAAAATCTATAACTTTTGTAAATAAAGAAAAATTGAAGTTACAATTTCAGGGAATATTGATAACAAAACGTATTTATGTGCCAAGCAATATTAAAACGCAATATGCATAAGAAAAATAACTATTTCATTCGTTACAGATATATCGATTATAGATTAATACATATTCTGATAATTGATTAATGACAGTAAGAATACCGATAATATCACTAGAATTTATGAATGTAATATTACTATTCCTAGCTGAGTCCTGTATTTTTAGATATAAATGACAAATCTGTCACCATTATGTCAACTGGCAAAGTCAAGTTAACGTCACAGATTAGTATATTATGTTAACGTACGTGGCTTCTACTACTTTGTCTATGGTCACATGCAATATCATTTATGGAGAAGTAATTACATTGGTCAGCAATTATAAAATTTGGCGAGCCACCCAAAAGCAGCATTTAAATAATTTGGTCAGCATACAAAGATTTTGTTTGCAATAAAAAAAAACAGGCAGCAATTCTTGTTCCGCAACTAATTTTGATAATGGTCAAAAATTAAATCATACATAGGCAGCCAACAATAACATGAGTCTGCATAATAAACATTCAGTCCGCAAAATAACTACTTGAGCGGCAAGATTTCATGATTGAGCGGCAGAAAAACATGTCTATAAGCAGTATATTTGATTGGTATGTTAGGTTAGGGTTTTTTTTTTTTTTTTTTTTTTTTTTTTTTTTTTTAGTTTTTAGGTTAGGTTAGGTTAGGCATGACAAATAAAGTATTTTTGCTACTCTTATATGCAGCACAAAATGCATTTTTTTGCTTACACTCTGAGTGCTTACCAAAATTTTATTAAACATGAGCAGCTGATTGCAGCTTATATAATTAATATGCTGTACAAAATAATTACAGCCATCCAGAATGACATAAATTGCTGATTGATTTTGAAATGTTTGCTGACCATGAGTTGCTGACCAATTAGCTATTTCTGCTCACCGTTTTCTGCTCACAGAAATAACAATACTATGCTAACCATTTAATTGACACCCTCATTTATGGTCGTGTCGTGCATAGATTATGTCAATATTAAATCAATCACATATTTTGACATATACAACGTTTTGATAACACATAGTTATCGACAAAGCGTCGCAAAAGTCAAAACATAAGTGATTTATAACGTTTCGTTACCTCTATGCTCTATTTTTTAAATGAGTTTATTTTTTTATTTAGCAGTTGCAGACATATGGTGCGATTACCTTTTTTGTTATATTATTAAAAACGAAGAAATACATGGTATTTTTATCGCCGTACACTTAGTCTAACTATGGTACCAACAATGTATGGTTTCCTGCCAATCTTATTTATAACTCAATTCTTTGATACTCGTATTAAAGAGTCCAACATTTAGAATTTATAATGAATAACATTCTAATTATATGTGGGAGAGTAACGTACAACATAATTCTTAAATCATAACAAACAAATTGCACTATATTGCTGCTATTATACATCATTAGAAATTCATTTTGCAGATGTCAAAAGATTTTGACAGCATAAAAAATAAAAATAAAAGATCAAGTTTAGATTTGCATGTCACTTTTTTTCCTCAGGTGACCTTCATCCATCACAATGAGTACGAAACGTGTCCAGGATATCACCGCAACGGCAAGTGCTCCGGTGATTACATTGGACTCCACGCGGCCAGAGCTTTCTGACCACGTGACCTACTGACTAAACTCAGACTGTGCCCAAGTTCTAAGATCCATTTAGGCAAAAATTGTGAGGGTGAGCGACCCTCAAGAGAGGGACGATACAGAGCAGGCCCATAAAAGGGACCCAAAGCGCTTGAAGAGGCGCGGGAAGCCAAAGTGGCGCCAGCCTTATCATGAGGGAACCTAGTCATGGCGTTGCTGAAGGCTGCCAAACTAAGGGATCATGGAGGGTTTGGCGACGCAGATGACGCTTGCAGAAACAGAAGGTCCTGTGTAAGTTGATTATCAGAAAGAAAGAAAGAAAGAAATACATTTATTTTGGATTATCAGGGTCGATGAGGGCGTGACGAGGTCTACGATATCAATGACGCGAATTTTGCATGTCACTTTACAGCTACCTATTAATAATGCTTGACAGTTAATAGAGGCAGTAAAAGTCACGGTTACAGGATACAATGTTGACTCAATCAAGGAATTCATCTTAATCTGAGTTTCCTTATGTTAAGGGATCTGCAGTAACGTGGTATCGTCAGTACACCAAACAAAGCACCCCTCACGCACGCGTTCATCGTTACAATATATCTTTTTAAACGCGCGGCGTTATTTTTGTGACAGCTCTGGCCCCGGCCGACGCATCTTTTTTTCTATCCAGAGACGTTATTTGATTGTCGAATAAACAGGTACGCTATGAAGAATGTCGTGCATGTATAAACATTTTTGTAAATTGAATTTTTGTGATTCATGTCTTCCTTCCATTTTTTGTAAGTTCTTGCACTTTGCTTGGACTAGAGACTGTTTCAAGTCTGTTTTTAGAATTTAGGTGAACTGTAGCCTATTCTGAGAACATATTTATTTATAAAAGATTCCCCATTATTACACTAATTTTAAATACGAGTGTTTGTTTTCAATGTTTAAACATTTTGTGATCTGATACATTTATGACTTTCAACTCTTAATTACCTGGATCACGAATATCGTAAAAGTTAAATTCTGGTTATCAGAACTGGTGCTTTGGCAATTTTTATTTACACCTAGTGTAATAGAAGACTAACCTTTTCTTATTATGCAGTCACCAATTTCAGAGCTATTAGCATTTTCTAAGCAGAATATCAATTATTTGTTACGCAAAGTCATACATACTATTTAGTGCTGGTCACGCCTGTGAGTTCCACTATGTTCAATAGCAACGCGTAATGTCTTATTTCGTGTTATTAATAGCAACAAAAATAGTGTATTGAATATGGAGACGTTACGGTAAGTTATAGTCACCGATTTATGGACTATTCTAAAAATGAGGTTAGCATACTGACATGGAATAATGAATAATCGAGGAAGACGAATTATAAGGTAGTTTTATTTTTCTGAATCATCGATTGCAGACCTCGAATTTAGTAGTCGCAGTTGTAACGGACGAAGCAGTCAAGACTTCATAATCACAAAACACTGTTTTCATTTCATTTTCTTCGCAAGCCAGTGGTCCTCGAGTGGCGTTGTCACGCACGCACGCTGCACCGTTCACGCACGAAGGCACTCCGGGAAATGGCGGCCCTATCATTGCGCCCTGACGAACGCGCGCCCGATCTTATTTTGCTGTTTATATTTGGGAGAGCCAATTTTTGGCTATGGAACGTTTCACCATGGTTTTGCTAATGCTGAATTATTTGTCTCTGTAATTAAAGTTTTCGTCAACAAATTCGTCGAGTTTGAAAATTCGAAAGAAAATCCATTTATCATGGTGAAACAGTTATAGCGTATCATCTAAATAGTAATACAATGTCTGCTCGTGGAATAAAACAACTAATTTATACTTTTTTTTTAATTCCTCAGGAGAGGAAGGTTGAGAATTCATCACAAGGAGCACGAAACGTGCCCAGGACACCCACAACGGAAAGTGTTACGGAGGTTATGTCGGACTCCACGCGGCCAGAGCGGTCTGACCACGTGACCTATTGACTAAACTCAGACTGTGCCCAAGTTCTAAGATCCATTTAGGCAAAAATTGTGAGGGTGAGCGACCCTCAAGAGAGGGGCGATACAGAGCAGGCCCATAAAAGGGACCCAAAGCGCTTGAAGAGGCGCGGGAAGTCAAAGTGGCGCCAGCCTTATCATGAGGGAACCTAGTCATGGCGATGCTGAAGGCTGCCGAACTAAGAGATCATGGAGGGTTTGGCGGCGCAGATAACGCTTGCAGAAACAGAAGGTCCTGTGTAAGTTGATTATCAGGGTCGATGAGGGCGTGACGAGGTCTACGATATCGATGACGCGAATTTTGCATGTCACATTACAGCTACCTATTAATAATGCTTGGCAGTTAATAGAGGCAGTAAAAGTCACTGTTACAGGATACAATGTTGACTAAATCAAGGAATTCATCTTAATCTGAGTTTCCTTATGTTAAGGGATCTGTAGTAACGTGGTATAGTCAGTACACCAAACAAAGCACCCCTCACGCACGCGTTCATCGTTACAATATATCTTTTTAAACGCGCGGCGTTATTTTTGTGACAGCTCTGGCCCCGGCCGACGCATCTTTTTTTCTATCCAGAGACGTTATTTGATTGTCGAATAAACAGGTACGCTATGAGGAATGTCGTGCATGTATAAACATTTTTGTAAATTGAATTTTTGTGATTCATGTCTTCCTTCCATTTTTTGTAAGTTCTTGCACTTTGCTTGGACTAGAGACTGTTTCAAGTCTGTTTTTAGACTTTAGGTGAACTGTAGCCTATTCTGAGAACATATTTATTTATAAAAGATTCCCCATTATTACACTAACTTTAAATACGAGTGTCTATTTTCGATGTTTAAACATTTTGTGATCTGGTACATTTATGACTTTCAACTCTTAATTACCTGGATCACGAATATCGTAAAAGTTAAATTCTGGTTATCATAACTGGTGCTTTGGCAATTTTTATTTACACCTAGTGTAATAGAAGACTAACCTTTTCTTATTATGCAGTCATCAATTTCAGAGCTATTAGCATTTTCTAAGCAGAATATCAATTATTTGTTACGCAAAGCCATACATACTATTTAGTGCTGGTAACGCCTGTGAGCTCCAATATGTTCAATAGCAACGCGTAATTAATGTCTTATTTCGTGCTATTAATAGTAACAAAAATAGTGTATTGAATATGGAGACGTTACGGTAAGTTATAGTCACCGATTTATGGACTATTCTAAAAATGAGGTTAGCATACTGACATGGAATAATTAATAATCGAGGAAGACGAATTATAAGGAGTTTTATTTTTCTGAATCATCGATTGCAGACCTCGAATTTAGTAGTCGCAGTTGTAACGGACGAAGCAGTCAAGACTTCATAATCACAAAACACTGTTTTCATTTCATTTTCTTCGCAAGCCAGTGGTCCTCGAGTGGCGTTGTCACGCACGCACGCTGCACCGTTCACGCACGAAGGCACTCCGGGAAATGGCGGCCCTATCATTGCGCCCTGACGAACGCGCGCCCGATCTTATTTTGCTGTTTATATTTGGGAGAGCCAATTTTTGGCTATGGAACATTTCACCATGGATTTGCTAATGCTGAATTATTTGTCTCTGTAATTAAAGTTTTCGTCAACAAAGTCGTCGCGTTTGAAAATTCGAAAGAAAATCCATTTATCGTGGTGAAACATTTAGTTGTAGCATATCATCTTAATAGTACAACAAATTTATACTTTTTTTTAATTCCTCAGGAGAGGAAGGTTGAGAATTCTTCACAAGGAGCACGAAACGTGCCCAGGATACCCCCAACGGCAAGTGTCACCGTATCGGATTCCACGCGGCCAGAGCGGTCTGACCACGTAACCTATCGACTAAACTCAGCTTGTGCCTAAGTTCTATGAACCATATTATAGGCAAATCGTTAGGGCGACAAAGTAGATGACACTGTATAAACAGTGTCCTGAAAACAACTTGGCCATATCTAGCGGTTCTCCTGGTCTAGCAGAGCAAAAAAGCAAAAAAAGTTAACGACTCTTTTGCCGATAGGGGGCTCTGAAGTATGTATTAGAAAATCGTGGTTTTCGGCAGAATCAGCAGATTTTTGGATATGTTGTTCTCCATGACGAGCTGATTCAGAATATTCCACTTTTAGAAAAAGTGACACGTGACAGGCATGTGACCTTACAGTAGGTCTGTAAGGTCACATGCTAGTAGTAGGCCAACTTGTAGAAAAAGTTAACGACTCATTTTCCATTATAAGGCACAAGGTCGCATTTCCCCTCACAAAAAAAAATGATTGCGCTGGATTAGTATTTCGAGTAGCTTATATTAGCGTGGCGTATATCTTTATGACGTGCTGGTCCCAACATTAATGTACGGAAGTGAAAGTTGGGTATGGGAGAAACGACATGAAAGTAGAATAAATGCAGTAGAAATTAGAGCTTTGCGGAGTATGGCAGGAGAAAAACTGAGTGACAGATTGTATAATGAAGTGATTAGAAAGAAATGTGGTTTGAAAGAGGATATCATGACAAGAATAGAGAAAGGGATGCTTGGGTGGTTTGGGCATGTGGAACGGATGGATGAAAGTAGACTGACCAAAATGATTTATGAAGCTGGAGTGAGTGGAGATACGGGACGAGGAAGACCTAGGCGAACATATTTCGAACAAATCCAAAGTGTCCTCAAAAAAGGCCAGGTCAGAAGTAGCCGCAATCGTCGAGCATGTATGAGGAATGTTATGAAAGTAGATGAAGCGAATGAGATATATAAAGACCGTAGCAAGTGGAAAGATGTAATCTCTGCCTACCCCCTTGGGGAAAAGGCGTGAGTGTATGTATGTATATCTTTATAAATTGTAGCCTATGTGTCATTATGATGTATAAGCTGTATTATTGTAAGGTTTTATTAAAACTCATTCAGTAGTTTTTACGTGATAGAGTAACGAACATATATCTATACTTATAAACTTTTCATAACGTGACTCGGGATTAGGCATCTGTCAAAATCCTTTTTTGATGTATAATGTATAGAACATCTGTCAAAAATGGAACCTTACGATTGATCTCTTGAGATATAATTGTCAAAGCGAATACGACACATATTGCCTACACGTTTAACTCCATGATGATGACAGCAAAATAGGGGCAGACTTTAAATCAATTGAAAATAAAATGACACGTAAACTTACGCGTGTCAATTAAACACTGCGCCGTAACGAGGATATTTACGGCGTCACGTATGAGGCATTCCGGCTATCGGCGTATCCCTGGGAGAGGCATCGATTGGCCGAATCCGGCCGCTCCTGCGGGATCGACGCGTAATTTCTCCAGGAGCTACGTGCGCTGCATGCGTAATCGCCCGCAATCGCTCACCCCATTACGTTGCGATATGCTAAAGTGTAGGTGAGAGGCGGTAGCGTTAAAAGCTAAATACAAAACAATATCCGCGTTTGAAACCGTTTCGATCGGATTCAATGCAACAAACTTTTGACTAAATTTTTAATTGGAATACTTATGAAAGATCCTAACACCTTCAGAGATTTTTATTCAGACGATGAGGATTATTTATGTAACATCGATTTAATTCAATAGCCCAATCAATTGGATTTTTACAGATTAATGCCAGTAAAGCTCCTGGTCTTTACATCACTTGATAGTGAGTTAAGAAGGCTTAAGGTAAAAACGACCTCTTCAACAACAACGAAATCGGCTGTCTTACCTCAATTGTCTGAACCCAACAATGGTATTAACAATATTATCATAATAATAAATTTAATGCTAACCAGAAAAGCTCAGAAACCTTACCAAGAACTAATAAAACTATTATGATTTTTCTATTATCTAGAATGTAACGTTTCTGGCGAATAATCTAGTGATATCCAAAGATTCGCAAACGTCAATTGGCACTGGACAGTGCACACTGCTCACAGGATTCATGCCTGCTGTGGTGGAAACTTCTTTAACTAGCAGGCATACGTCGAGAATCGTGCTGGATGCAGCATCGCAAGACTAATCGCTGTGAAGATTAGAGATCAGATTAGAACGAGACTTAAACCAGATGGATGACTCTCTACTAAAATTATATAACATTAAATATTAAAACAAATATAATATACAATTTCCGAAAATCAGGCAACATAAAAACTTAATCGCTCGCTTGAATGAGTCGTACGTGGCTACATGCCTAATGGTTTCTGGCAAGGAATTCCAGGTCGTAACATCTTTCAGGGTGAATGATTTGTCAAAGAACATTAATATAGCGTCGCTGATACTGCTAGACCGAATTCAATATTGATTAAAAAACGGTGAATACTAGGATCTATATCCGTTACCATTAAAAATATATATACGAGTATTTAAAATAATATTCTACGCTATTTGCTATTTTATTAAATTTGCCATGAAATCAAAATCAAATCAAAATCAACTTTATTCAAATATGATTTTATAGAAAGCTCTTTTGAATCGTAGCATTGGCATCATTTAAATAATCATTGACTTTGTAATAGCCCTTACTCATTGGCGTCTTTTTAACATGTACCTTGAACTTATGAAAAGGCAATTCAGCTACACTATGTGGAATCTTGTTATAAGAATTTATACATTTGCCCATAAACGAGCCTCTAGTTTAAAAGATTAGAGAGTTTTGATTATTAAGTGGATTCAGTCATTGTTGGTTATATGGTACCATAGTATCACCAACAGTGGGTGAAGTGAAGACACGCGGTCACTTGTCACTTGACACACTTATAGACCATAACGTGGATCGATGTCAGATCGAAGCGAAGGCAATCAGGTGACTTCTTACAGCTGAAACAGTGAACGCGGCAGGCATCGACGATTGATGTGAATTACGATATTATGTTTAAACTGATCAGAGACTATATTCGCGTATCAAATGCTCGATATGTCTAACTGTAATGAATAAAATAACATTTTTGGATTTATTAACAACACGCTGATATCCCCGACTTTGTCTGCTCAAGATTACATCTTTATAAATTGTAGCCTATCAGTCTTACCAATAAGTAGACCTCCTCTTGTCTTGTAGTACCTCTTGTAGATACCGTTCGGTATGTTTTGACATTGCGAAAAGACTCTGAAATAGAACCTAAATAAACGTAATTTTATATCAATGAATAAAATAAAACAAACTATTTTTATTTACCATTAGAGTTTTTTAAAAAATGATAATTTTTAATGAAAAATCTTTCCAAATAGTCATAGTTGCGTTTCTGGTTTTTGAACGTACCTGTCAAAATTGAGTCACGACATGACAATTGACATTGACAATATTATTACATAGTCACTCTTCGACATAAATTAGTGATAGATTGCTGGCTAAGACTATGTATGTCCGCTGAGTCATCTTGCACTTCTTGTCGAGCCCACGTTCTTAGAGCAGTGCATACCTGTACTTCTACAGACAATCCGCCACCATTCACTTTTTCTCGATGCCCAATCAAACTAGATCCACAATTTTTCTTGTAAATTTTTTAGTAAATCTATATTTCTTAAGAAAGTCCTCTTCATTTAAGGTGAAAGGATCAAATATTTGTACGATTTCCTTTTTCTTGGTGGTTGTTCTCTATCTAGTTCATCATAAACATATAAATATTGTAAATAATCCATTTTGAATTTAGTTAGTGAAAATAATTTAAGGTTATACGATAGCTAAACAAGGGTCGCTGATTGTACAACGGTTGGGTAAACCGGCATACAATAGGCTTGTTGCCTAAATTTCAGTAGTTAGATACTAATATACCTTGATGCCTATTCTATACAAAATAATTATTTTTGAAAAAAAATGCTTATTTATAAGAATAATTTTGCATTTAATTAAATATTTGACATTAGTCATCAAAAACGCTCATGACTGTCATGGCGTCTTGAATGACGTCACGCCGTGCAAAACACAGCTGTTTTAGTATCGGAATATTCGGTATTGTGAAGTTATTTTAATAAAAAATGGATTCATCGTATTACAAGTACTGCATAGTGCCCCAGTGTACAAGCACAAGTATAAAAACACTAAAAAAAATATTTATATACGTGCCAAACAATCAGCAGATACGTAAAAAGTGGCTGACACTCGCGAGAAGGAATGATGCCCATTCTTTTTCGCACTTCCACAAGACACTTGGGAATGACATTTTGACTTTGACGTTTCGCACGGCGTGACGTAACACTTTTTAATTGGTGTTTGCTGTCACGTGACTTATGGCTTATTTTGTGCAATTTAATTTTATAAAAATATAAATAATCAAAAGTTATTATTTTATAAAACTTTGTTTTTTCATAATTAAATGATCATCTTAATAGTTATGCAACCTAATGCATCAGATTTGTTCATAGTGGATACAAGCCTATTTATCCACTCGTTATAACAGCTGAATACAACTGAACTGTCAAAATCATGCTTATTAGTAGTCTTTGTGTTATTACTGTAGTATACATCGTGTGTAAAGAGTTATTATTAAGGCTGTATGTGTTATTCTGATGTATAAGCTATATAACTGTAAAGTTTCATTAAAATCCATTAAGTAGTTTTTACGTGAAAGAGTAATTAAAACACTTCTCTATCGTTCGTGTCATGCTCGTCATTAGGTTTGCGAAATACCGATGCTAGTGGTTCGAGAAAATGGCCGCTCTGTCATTTTTGTATTATGACAAACTCGTTCGAAGTTAACCGCCTTTCTTATTTAATGCGTGTGTGCCAGGATTTGAACGCATTGCTGCTGACGCGGCGTCATGTAATTTTTTTTAACGGTGCAGCTACAAACAAAAATCTCACATGCACAAACATCCAGACCGGAACAAATGTTTCTAGGTCATACAAAATATCTGTCCCGCGCGGGAATCGAACCTGTTGCATACAAGCCGATTACTCGACCACTGCGCCAAACATGTCGTCAATTAATGGGATCACTTCCAGTATGGACTTCATAACAAGTTGAATTACTACTTCGTTCTCATACAATATAGAAATTAGTCTACATGTATTTTTGTATTTTTCCTATTCCCCATCGTTCCCGTTATATATTTACTAGCTTTCTGCCTGCGGATTACTGTGGAATTCGAGATTGGGTCTATAGAGGGTTAAGGGTCATAGTTTTTGCCCACGGCTACATATGCGCGGAAGTCAGTTATGGCGCGAAGGTTTTATCGCGCTTCCAGTGGGACTATCTATATCGACAATCCGTTGTGTAGTAGCCGATCACTCGATTGTGTTCAACGTATCGTCATAAAAGACTTAAAGACTTCCATTATCGAACTAGATTCATGTAAAAAGATACATAAAAATATCAACTATAGTTTTAATTAATAAAACAAGTCCATACGCTCCAATTCCTGGTGACAAATTTAAACGAACAAAGCAGTTCTGTCTTAACGACGCGGAAGCCATAATGCGTGCGTAAAAACTGAGCGTTGCTTTTAATTTTGTTTAATGTTATTGTTTATCAGGAGCGGGCGAGGAGCGCGTGGCCTTGTGCGCGTGCGCGGAACTACTGCGCACGCGCGTTGTTCATGTATTTTTATGTTTATATGTTCTTAACAGTTAAACAAAATGTGTATTTTAATTTACATTTTTGTTTCTCGTATGAGGTGTAATAATAGAATTCTTATTTTTCTAAAAAAAGAGATTTTGGGAAATTGAAACATAAATCAAGTCATGACGGGCTTAATTAAGAAATTAGGCCACCTGTAATAATCATCACAGTTGATATATGTCCCCACCGAGGGGTACGAGATTACTAATTGATTTAAATATGGCATATACCAGGACATAAAGGTTTCATGGGTAACGAAAAAGCGGACTCGCTAGCAAGACTTGGATCGGAAACACCTCTAGTGGGACCAGAACCGTTTGTTGGAGTCACGCCCAAATAGTGGGCTCATGCCTCAGAGCCCATACACAAGAAAAGCACCAGAAAGAATGGGCCAGTCATAAAGGAATGAAACATTCAAAACTGTTCATGGGCATGGACAGCTGGCTTAAGTTCGCACTGAGCTCAAGCAGACCTCAAACTCGCCTGGCACTAGGTGCCTTAACGGGCCACTGGGGTACAAGGGTCATGCTACATAAGATGGGTCACGCTAGGATCAAAATGTGCAGGGCCTGCAAGGTTGAAGAGGAGAGCATGGAGCACATATTGTGTCATTGCGATGCTCTGGCCTGCAGGAGACTAAGGCTAACGGGAATTGGTTACCCAAGACCGGAAGACTATAGGACCATATCGCCTAGGATCATCGTCAGACTCATGGGTTCGATAGATTGGACTAGTGACGAGGGCCACGCAAGCTAGATAGCACACCACAACCGACACATGTGGTAGCACAAAAGACCCAACAAGGGTCGAAGTGCGCAAGCTCCCGATGGGAGCAGCCCCGCTCGTAAGATAAGATAAGATAAGATAAATAAGGCAAGTGGTGACTCACCGCTCACTAAATGGGCCCCCCAAAAAAGCAGACCAATATTGAGAAGGGAGCAACATTGGTGTGAAAGGCTAACGGTGTAGAGAGGTGTGTCTGCGACAGCGATCGAGACGCCGTCGGCGTTATGACATTATTACACTTCCACCCTTCGAGCATCTGCTCTTGTGACTCCACTCTGTCCGGCTGGTTAAGGCAAGACAGAGGCGGGTGGTAAGCATCGATGTGCTTCAGGGTATGCCATCTTGATGACGCACTTACCGACAGCTCGCCAAAAGCAGCCCTGAAGGAGAGTGACTGCAGTAATGGCGCATTTATGGCAGTTAAAGGGCATTAAATGCCCCACCAACGGGCGACTTCCCTACGCACTTTTTATTATTATTATTGAACGAATACAGCCTTTTTCACACCACAAGACAATACTATTATCAAATATCTACCCAACTACCATTTTGATAATACGAAGACATTACAGGTATGAAGAATTCTTAAGATAAGATAAGAACATTTATTGTATACTGCTACGTTTGTTTGGCACAAGGTGCACATTCATTCATTCATTATTTTATGCTATGTCAAATATTTTAAGAAAATAAATAGATTATATTAATTTTTATTTTTTGCTTTGTTATTACATTAATTTGTCAATATTTATACATAATAAAAACTGCATTTCATGTCAAAATATTTAGCTTCTATATATGTTAGTGTTGTGTATAGACCTCCACCAAGGATCTTTAAACTGGATTAATGTTTAAATAAACATTATTAATAAATTAGAAAAGATTAAATTAATACACTAATTAGTGTAAGTATGCTATTAATTTAATTATGGAAATGTTTAACAGTTATTGAATATTTTTATGTTTTATCAAATTTTATTAATAGCTAATGCCTTTCTCCGTAAACAAACATACGAAAAAATCCATATTAAAAAAAAAAAAATTATTCAATTTAAAAAAAATCTGTTACGATTTAGTTTAAATCGAACGAGTAGGAAGATGGTCGTTCAAATAATTACAAATCTATTCATTGTCGAGAATTTATCATTTTATCAATTGATAAATGTGGCGTATAATTTTTAGCTACCAACAGGAATAACTTAACATTAAATGGCGGCGATCATGCATCTATTAAACCAGTATTAGTTTATTTTAATGATTGATCGCATTATATTTGCAAATAATGTTTGTTTAAGAAATACAACGGAGAATCTTTAATTGGGGTTCGAACTTTAACGTTTGATCTCGCGAATCGAACTTGAATGCAAAAAATAGGTCTGGTTCTGATTTTATACTGCATAAATTGATTAAGCTCTATGATTGTTACAAAATAATAGTAATAAACAAATAATAATTAACAGGAATGATTTAATTGTTTGTTTGTTTGTATTTACCACTTTTTTTTTATCAAGGGAAATGCTTTGACGCACCGTCCAAGCCCCTTGGGTAGGGGACAAGGGTGTGTGGGACTCCACGGCAACCGCGACTACCCACTAAAGCCTTCGGGAACACCTCATAGGCCATGAATGAGCGGCTACGAGCATGAGCAGAGCGCTGCGCTTGTGTAAGCCGCTCGGCCTAGCCCGCGCCGCTCCAACGTGGAACAACACGAGCCTCCGTCTCCGCCAGAGGCATGGGGGTAGCTAGTGTTCTCCGTAGCTACCCCCACCAACGCAGGAGTCATGTGCAATGCAGGCGATACGGTACCCATCCGCACCGCCTGCCGACCCCCAGTAGGACGGCGGAATCAGGGCATCGTAGCCCCTCCGTCGCCGCCTTATCCCCCGACGCCTCCTCGCACTTGCGTGGGGCTCAAGCTCGCGTTCTCGTTCAAGCCTCTCCTTCGCCTCCATCACTTCATGACAGAAGTGAGAGACGGCATCCCACGCCGCCTGGCTTTGTATTTATCACTAAAGTAACTGAGGTTGTGGAAGTGACAAAGCTCTTGTACAATGCGTTTTTCCACCAACCTCTCCTCCAATGAAAAAAAAATAACTAACCTTAAAATTAATTACTTGCAGGTCTACCTTTTTTAATATTTTTTTTTGTTACGCTGAGGATAATGCATGAAATTACACAACGCGAGAGCCGGTAGTTATATGGGGCTGTTCTCCCCTGAACGGAAGCGCGGGCGCGGGCGCGTCATCCCTAAGGAGAGCTGCATCGCGTCCTGACGAGGCCATGGAAACCCTTGCTGACACTACCACGACCCCTTCGGCGTATGGCGACAGGCACCCACTCTAGGCTACCACAAGGGTGGTCGCGGGATACCTCTGGCCATCCACCAACTCAGAATAAGTCTCTTGGATGACAACCACCCCATCTTGAAGAAAATGGGGATCCTCCGCCACTGTCCCTCTGTCAGACTATTAGCTGTCAAAAGATGTTGCGCAGGGTGCACCACGAGGAGGACGTAATTGTGAACTTATAACTTTTATATTAAATTGTAATAAACCCATATGTGTAAGTTTATTCAGAAGAATTTTGAACAATTTTTTTAAATTTTTTGTTGAAGTCACAAACCTGTCGATGTGTGAGAGAGTACACATCAATATGAGTTGCATCTGACAGGTGGTTACAATATGATGGTTTCTATAGAGGTGGTTTCTATGGTGAGTTTTAAGAGTTGATTATTTATAAACCGAGAAAAAAATGTTATTAAACTGCTTAAACGCACCTGAACCGACATTAAACTAATAAGACAAGACAAGAAAAATTGATTTTCAGTTATAGAGCAAAGTGTAAAAAGTAAAATATAAAATCCTGAAACAATATAATCGCTTTGAAATAAAAATAGACATAAGCTCTTTGTTTAAATGTTATTTGATCTAAAATAACTGGATATAAGTCGTGTAAAAATAAATTTTGTAACTTAGAAGTAAGAAAGAAAATAAAAAAAATCATAGTATATTTAGTTGTTACATAAAAAAAACTATTTCGAAAAAGTATTATAGGAATTGGCCCTAGAACATATAATGAAGTCTCAAAAGATATTAAGTGACTAAACGATAACATTTTTAAAACAACGCTTAAAAAAATGTTAAGCGAACAATGCCACTAAAGTCGATAATATTACTATCGACTTCATTCAATATACTTCGATTCAAAATAAATAACTTTTAGCGATGTAAAATATTGTGATATTAAGCGAAATTTAAATTATTATTCTTGAAAAGGTGTAGGTTCGATTACAGTTGAACAAGGTGAAAACTTAAAATTTGTAAAAGTATTTCTTCTCTTTAGATTTCTTAATTAATAACTAGAGATCGGATAATCGGATGCATATTTACCTAAAGTTAGTTTAAGACAAAGTATGGAAACGGCTTTTTATTGTTTTGTTAAATAAAAATCCCGGGATTGCGGAATTGAATAGCCGGATGTTTATTTATTTACCTAATTTAGTTTTTGACAAAGTATGGAACTGTCTTCTTATTTTATTTCCATAAATAAAAATCCCGGTACTGTAGAACATTTTGGTAATGCAAAACTAGTCGGTAATATGAGCTTAAAAACGACGTTACATGAAGGTTAGTATAAATGAACCCGGAGTCTCGGTCTTTTGAAAAAAAATACCACGTGCTAATTTAGTAATTTTCAAACAATATCACTACGTTAAATTTGCAGTCCCGTATTTTCCCGGGATTTTTATTTAACAAAATGTATTTTAAAAAGCCGCTTCTATAATTTGTGAGCCAAAAATTAACTTTAGGGAAATCTGCATCCGATTATCCGGTCTCTATTAATAACATTATTGAGGCTTTGAGAAGACAGGTGACGGGAGTCTTTTCAATAGCTCGGTTCTCATTACCGCCAAATCGTAATGCAATAATCCACAAACGTTTTGACCACTAATGACAATAGTTTCTGTGCATCTAACTGGGTATAGTCTTTACCTGCATTTTTCATGGTGCAGATAGAGGTAAGATATATACACAGCATTAGATTAAATTTCGCTCAAATGGCCTCTACGCGTTGGATCTGTATCCCCGCGCACGCCTTATAAAGGACCGTGTCTTATAAAGACGCGTGACTTAAGCAACAATAATATTGATAGAACGAAATAATTTAATTTTATAAATTTATTATTTTTCGTCGCAATAGGCACAATGTAATGGACATTAAAATTAATTGAACATCGCATATAATTAATTTACTTTTTATCATTCATTCATTCTGTCACTTTAATATATTTTTGAAGAAAATTACAGCTCTACATAAGTGGCATTGTACAGGTTTTATTAATTTCGATTAACAATCCATGCAAACAACTCTTACGCTGCACGGCCAGGCTGGTGATGTAACCGCCCTGATTTAATAACCTTAATTCGATTTGATCGGAATCGATCGATCTAATCAAACGCCAATCACCACTAAGAGTGACCGCGTATACTTTGAACCGATCCATCAATTTTTGAAATATCGGATATTTTTTTTTAATGTAGAACAAAAATGTAGAATGTTAGCGTACAATCAATTTATTATGTATGATACTATATAATGTATGATAACATACACTGATAGAACCTATTTACTTACATTATATTATCTTCTAATATCTACACTATTATTACAAAGCTGAAGAGTTTGTTTCTTTGTTTGAACTCTCAAGAGCTCCTGGTTCGAATAAAAAAAAATCATTTTTTAATAGGAGCGAAGAAATAATGGAAAATGTGAAAAAAACGGGGAAAACAGCACAGCCTCCAACATCGTCGTAGGGTGGCATGTTTGTCGGTATTTTACAGGATATATCACGGGGAGTGTGCGTTGGAATTGCACAAATTAATTCCGTCTTCTCCTTTCCATCTCAGAGGAACCAGACGCCGGCTGGGCTTCCACCCTTATGTCATTGATATACCTGCCAAGCGCATGAAGCGATCCGCTTCTTCATTCATTTGACGAACGGCAAGAGAGTGGAACTCTTTGCCCGCAGATTTGTTCCCTACACAGTACAACTTGGAGCTTTTCAAGAAAAGAGTGAATAGGCACCTACTGGATAAGCATGTTCCATCGTCGGCCTCATCTTCACTTTCCATCAAGTAAGATGAAGGCCAAATGCTTCTTCAGCATTCATAAAAAAAAAATATTCATCTTTGAGGGCTTCCATTGCGTGCGCTGCGAAAACGGTTCAAGATACCAAAAAAATATGTATGAAAGAATTATTCCACTTGAAATGATCTAAAAAAAATTCTGCGACAGTATATGTCTATCTTTTAAGGTTAACTCACTAGAATCGTTTTTATGGTAATCAAATTTGGATATGTCGCGTTGTCAAGATCGGGTTGCGGAGAAAACCAATATGTTCTTCTGCCGCAAGAAAATAAAACTAAAAAGATAATTTACGCAGAAGTACTTTAAAATAATTATGTTCTTTTAAAAACTTAAAACTAAATTGTCTACGATAATATCAGATATTGCCGCTGACAAAGTAGTGGGAAGTTTTCTTTGTAAATGATTTTTTAAGGAAGTTGAGCATTTACCCTTACGGGAATACTTTCCATCACAAGTTTTACACTTTAGACATTCATAATTTATTATCACGAAATAATTCCATATTACACTACTAAACTTCTTTGTAGACATTTTTTTAAAATCATGTACCAATATCAAACACAAGCGTTATCTATGCTGCCCAGTGTCACATTAAAGTAAAACAAAACAAAAAATTTGTAGATTGCGTTTTATATTATACTAGCTGACCCGTGCCCACTTTCGTTGGGCATAATATTAATAATCCCGAAGCGAGCACGAACGCGATCCGAATTAAACCCGAAGCCATCGCGCGCCGTCCGCTGCCTGTTTTTTTCTCCGATTCACTTTGCAAAACGGACTACCACGTAAAAACCTTTTTATTTTTCGGTTTTTTATATAACCTATGACACTCAGCAATAACGTGGCCTTCTATTGCTGAAAGAATTTTTAAAATCGGTTCAGTAGATCCTGAGATTACCCCTTACAATTTAACAAATATACAAACACACAAACTTTATTTCTTTATAATATTAGTATAGATTTCTACATTTATACTCGTATATTATAGAATATGATAATGTTGAATCTGTATGACAGAATATGGATTTAAAATACTTTTTATATATTTTTTATTTTAATTATCTTTTGTTAATATTATTAGTAATTGAAACAGAAAGCTGTATCTTTTGTTAGCGTATGGTTAGAGACAAAATATATTGTTATTTCCACTAGCTTGTCAGAGGCGCCGTGGCTTAGTTGGTTAAAGCGCCTGTCTAGTAAACAGGAGATCGCGAGTTCGAATCTCGCCGGGGCCTGAGATAGTGTCGTATTAATTCATTTTTATTATTTTTTGATGCGTCCATATCTTATGAGGAAATCCTGTAAGTATGTTCATAGTGCCATTAGCAACAAATATTGCAGTTTTCTTTCCTTTTTTTTATATTTATTTCAAGAATGTTAAAACAGTCAGATTTTTAATTAATAATTGTCATAAGATATGACAGCCGATAAAAAAATTATAAAAGGAAACAATACAAAATTTGGCATTTTCCTACAATTCTCACTCAATACGGGTGTTTTTTCATATATAATTCAAAAAATTCCCTGATTCAATAAATTTTGATCTCATAATTGCACGTTAGAATGAAATTCAACCTAATAGTTTAATTTTTTAAACATAATTAAAAAAATTGTTGCCTGTAAAGTCGGTTTTACGGGCGAAGATTTTACGTGACAACGTCTTTTTCTCGGTAGAATATTTATTGATATGAATATAATTAAATTGCACAATAGGAACAAGGAATTGAATGAAAATAAGAATTGCACAAATTTTAACTATAGAAATATATTTTGTTTACTAAAACATTGTACATGTAAACTTAAACTTAACTAATTCCTATTTGAGTGATTTTGTTGAGGAGAGAGACGCAAGGCATTCGGCGGGCCTCTCTCTCGTTCGGTGACTCATCGTAACGTTACCGAGCGTTACACTTTTTCATAAGTGACTCCCAGCCGCAACCTAATTTAAGACGTTGTCACGTCAAAAAAGAACCGCCGTGCAATGCAAGTAAAAACATGTCTCAACTCAAAATTTCGCGCACCGACACAGATTGTGTAAGAAAGATCCGTATCCGTGTGTACGGATCTTGACACAGAAAATCCGTATTCAGATCTGTACCCGCGGATCTAGATTTTTGATGAACCGGCACATCTACATAAATATACTATAGACGATTTTTGATTGTTTGTAGTATAACGTTTGCAGTCTATGATAGTAACAGAAATCGTTAATTCGTATTAAAATATATACTGACGTCATAGCCTGAGTAGAACATTCCCACGAAAAAATTATTCTTTTCGTTTATTGGTGTGTCTGTGCCGTATAAAGGATCTTGCGTACCTACACAAAGAGGTAGCAAAACTGTCTTCCACATATAACGCCGTAAAATTCTTATGAAATATGATCAAGCTCACAGCTTTAGTGGTAGAGCCGCGTTCCAAATACAAATGTGCGCACGCGATGCGTCTCGTTTCTGACCAATTAAATAGAAATGGCGACCTTCGCATTGAAGTGGTCTGATTTTATAGATTTCACATTTTCATTTCAACTGTCAAGTTTGTTCTACAGTAACGCGACTAAAGCTCTTTTATCTTAAAGCGCCTATCGAGCTTACCGTTGACCACAACGCAACATAAATCTGCCGTTTTTGGGGCAGTTTTAACATAACTCTTTATTGTACACATAAAATACATAAAAAAAAAGAAAGAAAACAACAAGTAGCAAGTTTACAAAAGGCGACCTTATTGCTAAACAGCAATCTCTTCCAAGCAACCTAGAGTTTTAAATATAATGCGAGGTGTTGGAACAACACCGCCACTTATGTGGGAGTTGTGTAGTCTGCAAGGCTTAACAATTAAAATTAAAAATACTTTAATTAATCAACAGAAATCCAATACGTTAACTATTGGTATTGAATTCATAATAATTACTAGTGATGAAACGGATATCCGGTAACTATCCGGTATCCGGCCTATCCGGCCTATTTTCACTATCCGGCCGGATACCGGATAGTAGGGCACTATCCGGCCGAATACCGAATACTAGATGTTTCCCGCGATACCGTTCGCGCTGAGTGCTTTACGCCCTAAACTCGTCTATATCGCGCTTTTCTGTGGGAATACAAAAGTTTTTAAGCCTATCTATATTGTTTCTCGTTGTCTAATCTATCTCTGTATCAAATTTCAGCAAAATCAGTTCTTTAGTTTAGGCGTGAGAGAGTAGCAGACAAACAGACTGAATTCATAATATTAGTAACGGATTATTTTGCACATACACACACATATATGAAACGCGATAAGCGGCCGAATATCCGGTGGCCGGATATCCGGCGCTCCGGACTCGTAGTTAGCCGAATATCCGGTATCCGGTATCCGGCCAAATCACTATCCGTTTCATCTCTAATAATTACCACTTTTGTCTATGAGCGTCAATAAGTGGGTGCTGTGTCTATTGGGACTATTAGAAACTTAATATCAAAGCTAAAAAGGAGTTTGATTTTCATAAAGCGTAGTATTTCGTTGGTTAAACTTTATGTTCTATTGTATTTAGCCACTTTACACCTGGGGCGTTATATTGTTGCTTAAGTCACGCGTCTTTATAAGACACGGTCCTTTATAAGGCGTGCGCGGGGATACAGATCCAACGCGTAGAGGCCATTTAAGCGAAATTTAATGAAAGCGTGCATGGAGTGTACCAACTGGATCTAATCATCTGCAACATGAAAAATGCAGCCAAAGACTACACCCAGTTAGATGCACAGAAACTATTGTCATTAGTGGTCAAAACGTTTGTGGTCTATTGCATTTCGATTTAGGTGGTAATGAAAACCGGGCTATGGTAGAGACTCCGGTCACCTGCCTTCTCAAAGCCTCCTAATTGATTTAAATATGGCAGGTGGTGACTCGCCGCTCACTAAATGGGCCCCCCTAAGAAGCAGATCAATATTGGTGCGAAGAGAGCAACATTGATGTGAACGGCTAATGGTGTAGAGAGGTGTGTCTGCGACAGCGATCGAGACGCCGTCGGCGTTATGACATTATTTCACTTCCACCCTTTGAGCTCTTGTGACTCCACTCTGTCCGGCTGGTTAAGGCAAGACAGAGGCGGGTGGCATACCTGAAGCACATCGGTACCCTCAGTGACGCAACTCACAGATAGCTCGCCACAAGCTGCCCTGAGGGAGACTAACTGCATTGATGGGGCATTCATAGCAGTCAAGGGGCATTAAATGCCCCACCAGCGGGCGATGGGGTCGTCACTGCCCTACGCACTTATTATTTATTGTTTATTATTTCCTTTTGTTTATTATTATGTCCCTTTCAAGCCTGATGACTAAAGCCCAGACTGAAGTTAGTCGGTAGGTCACTACGGTCTATTATACTTTAATTTTATATTGTTTATTATTATTTTTTACAAAATATGACATACACACCCGGAAGAGGAATAATTGAGTAATTCAAATAATGAATAAAAATTATTATTACCGTAAGCGATTTAAAACTCATTGCTTGTTTTTAAATGAAGAAAATACCACAATTTTGTCAACAACCAAGGAATTTCGAATCACTAACAGTGATAAAAATGTTCACTGGTTATTAGAGTTATATAATATACCTGCCGAATACCTTTGCTCAGGGTAAAACCCTTCGGAGGCAACGTATACTAAGAGGATTAAATTCACCTAGATGCTTAAAAACTGTGAATAAACTCTATTGAGCCTTATCAGCCACCATACCGAACATAAAAGTTTCGGGATTCGAATCTATGATATATCTTAAGGATACAACGATCTACCGTTCTTAAAATACCTAAAACCTAATTTAATAATGTGCTGAAGTGACCCCGCGTATTTATTCTGAGCTCTCTATTTTCATTGTTGGAATTACCTAAATGCTTTAGCTTAATACTTTAGATTGTACTATTTTATACTTTTGTATAATACCGCTGGCATTGGCTCTGTCAATTATACTCGTAGTTGTCTTGACGCTGCCAGAATTAAAGCCTTTTTTGGTCACTCCGTTCACTTGTGTGACTTGAAAATGTGCTGATCCAGGGTCTTTTGTTAGCCTCACTCATTTTTTCGTTGTCGTTCCTACACTGTCGTTCCGTTTTTATTGTTATGTGTGTGTGTGTGCTAATAGAAGTTTTTTTTTTCATTCAAGATGCGCAGAATTATCAACAGAAATAAGCTGCATTTCTTTTTATATATCGTCGCCTGCATTTCCTGTTACTAATACGTTCACGACCTCCTTAGTCGAGTGTACACCAGTTTCAAGGTCATTTCTAAGGTCCCGGGTTCGAATCGCGGTGGGGGCAAATGTTTTTGTCCTTAGTCATGGTTGTTAATATATACTTGTATGAAAAATATTTATATATGTATATTATTTGTATGTCTATCCGTTATCGTAGATCCCATAACACAAGCCTTACAGAGCTTACTTTGGGCTAATCGGTGTAAGTGTAAGAAATATTTATTCATTTAAATTTATTTAATTGAATCCTAAATTATATTCCTTGTTAATTGACAATCAAGAGATGACCGGTGCAATACACTTTAAAACAAATAACAATTGAAACTGAATTAATGCGATGATTAAAATGGCGTTCATACCGCGTTCTAAGCAAGGTATAAATACCAGCTCAAGGAAATCAACAGATTAGTGCTGCGTCGGACTGTGATTTATTGACACGACCTGTTAACTCACATTAATAACAGCGATAAACGTAATATTGTTAGTAGCGAAGAATCGAAAACGTGTCAGGATTTTTTTTTAACTTAATTGCTTGAGCATTTTTTTCTACAGTGGAATGCGGTACTGTTGGCGAATGTTACACGATCGTGAAGATTGCACGCTGAACGACTGGGGTTGTAAACAAAATTCAAATTCAAGCATCGCAATCGAACAACTATTTATTGTAATGTGGAATAATTCCCATACAAACTCCGGGATAATCCAAGATCGAAATAAGTTCTAAAATATACTGTAGGCTGATGATATGTTACTTATATCCTCTCCAAGAACGTTCGACAAATTGTTTTTTCTGGACTGACCTATGCTGAAGCCGTAGATTACTATATTCAGCTCGACCTTAAGGGTGTTTGCTTACGGCACGAGAACTAAAGGTTCTGCGACTTGCCCGCTATCAGATCAAACCCACTTTCCGGTCGTTAGGGTCGAACGATTATGCGGCATCAAAAACCGAAATCTGGCCACTCACAAAAAATCTGAGAAGGAGGCTCAAAAGTTACCTAAAAGGCAATAGAGGACTGTGCTTTGAGTTTGTCTGCATAATCGGATATGATGAAATCCGCAGAACTAGCGTTACCGACATAGCCTGAAGAATTGCGAACCTTAAATAGCAGTGAGCAAGACTGACGGCCGCCAGGACTGAAAGATCTTCGAGTAGCATGCATATGCTGGACACGAGGAGATCACTAATTAAACCTTCAGTTACTTGCCCCTTCTTCATTGAAAGGTTCTCTCAATTTCCGAACAGGTGTAGACTAAAGGTTGCGTAGCTCTTATTGTGTCAATAAATACCTATAAAAGCCTAACTTATAATTAATCTGTAGGGAGGTCAATTCTGTACATGAAATATATTTTCAAAATAATTATCAGGGGGTGATTTGAGATCCATACTGATGTCAAAAATGCAATCAGTAATATTTTTGTCTATCTGTCAGTCTGTTATACAGACTGACAGATAGACAAAAATATACCTATCGTTATAGAAACGAAACGTGACGTTATAGAAACAAAAACTACTCAAAAGATTTTAACGAAACTTGGTACAATAATTTTTCACTCTCGGTCATTAAAAATGCTATCTAAAATTACGATTGCTAAATAAACATGAATTTGATTTTATTAAAGCCATTATCAAAACAATGTTTTTTTTTTTACAGAAAATATAAAAAAAAAAACATATCCTCGTTCATGATCTTTATTTCTATACAAATCACCACAAAACTTGTCTTTCAATTAAATGAACACAAGGTAACACAACCTCTCCCTAATCCAAAACAGGAAACGCGTCCATCGGCCATTCTATAAATTATTACGTTCAGACTCTAACGTCCTATAAATCAGACGTCACGCGGCTGCATCGAGTTTTTCTTGTCTTACAACACCATATTTACGACTGAGGCTAACTGCTTTCGTACGCGAAGGTTGCACATCATCAGTAAACCGTGTTCATTTACACACAGGTATCATATAGGTCAAGGTGTCGTGGACGTGTCGGGTTTGGTGTTTTGGTAATGTCCTAGATCTTATCCTAGTTGTCAGCTCGTGGACGTGTCGGGTTTGGTGTTTTGGTACTGTTCTAGATCCTAAATTATCTTAGTTTCCAGTTCGTAGTGTGAGGTCAGCTAGAAAGAGCTCTGATGAGAAATTATAAGCCTTTTCGTAATTATGATTGCCTGTCACCTGGAGACACCGGAGAGAGCCAACTATGTGTTTAACGACGATAAAGTTACGCGACGTCAGCCGTGATCCCATCCCATCCCAGGATCAAGAACTAGATCTTGATTCGGTCGTGTCAGTCAACCGATTTGAACTAACTGTCTGGTAAGTGGTATCGCCCGCGTTATATCGAATTATCTTAAAGATAAAAGTATATTTTCGCAGTATAATATAATCTATCATACTTAATCACAGAATCCGTTCAATTGATTTCATCAGATTTTCTCTCAATAAAAGATATTTTCCTGTGTTAATATTTACCCTATATTTGTCTCCTGATCTTAAGCTATCTTTACACCATATTTCAGTAGTCTGTAGAGTTTTTTTGTTATTTTGGAGTAAACAGATCACCTGATAGTAAGCGATTACCACCACACATAAATGCCTTTTTTTATAGGCATAAAAAAACATTTTTGGACTTTTTGTATTTTTTTTGCCAACTGTAAGTGTTTTACAAAATCTGTGTAAGCAGTTCAAAATATGTCAAAAAGTTAGGGAAGGTCTTCTAAGAACGTTTTGCTGTAACTGCAACGGTTAGGTACTTGCCCTTACTGCCCCGTTTCAAAAATACACCATATTTTTTTTTTTATATTTTTGTATGAAAATCTTAATGCGGTTCTCCGAATACATCTACTTACCAAGTTTCCACAGTATAGCTCTTATAGTTACGGAAAAAGTGGTTGTGACATACGGACGGACAGACATGACGATTACATAAGTGTTACGTTTCTTACCATTCGGCTACGGAATCCTAAAAAACAGTTCTGAACATACACATACACACGCACTCACATCGGTCAGTTACCTATATCATAGTATAAGTTATCGTACAAAAAATTACTGTATTTTATTAAATTATATTTTTTTATTATATACATATATCTCTTTCATTGCTTTATGGATGATATATTTATATAGATGGGTGTTGGGTACTTAAATTTTAAAGTAGATAAAAAAATATAAAAACGTCGACACGTGGTACTATTAAGAGTCCTGTCAACAAACAACATCCTGGAATAACCGGAAACCAACACTCGATATTCTATTAGAGCCGGAGAAGGCTTTGACGAATAAATTCGGTATCTGAGTAACGGGCCGCCTGTTTATGGGCCATAAAGGCTGACTCAAACACCGATAGCACGCGCGATTTTCATAAATTCAAGTTTTCTACCATTCAAACTGAAATAGAGTAATCCAAACAATGCCTATTTTTGGCACAAAGAAGATAGATAAGAAGATAAATAGAAATAGACCCACGCAGAAGACTCTGAGGCAAGTTGTTGTAGGCGAAAAATGAATAAGAGGAACTAACAGACGTACTTTGTAAAGTTCGTCCAGTGTTGCCTGTTCGAGTCGCTCTATCTTACATTTTTTTTGTTTCTTCTTGTAATCTGCGGTCGGGTTCAAATTTTACTCCTTGCCTTAAGTCTCCATTCGATTTTCTTAGGTCCACTTAGTAACATGGCAGGTAAAGGCGAGCAAGCGCTCGCTTAATGACCCTGCCGCGAAGGCAGCGTGCGCGGCTGGCTTCCGCGCACGCCGTTGACGTGCCTCTCTACCTAGGAATTGTAGGGATGTTCTCGGACAATCCCCCCCTTGGCGAAGGCTCTGATCGGAGAGCCCTACACACGGCCGCGCCTAGCCAGCACGGCGTTAAGGTGCATAAGGTTCATTTCCTCTAGACGAAAAAGTAAAAGTCCACTTAGTAACTTCTCTTCCATACTCGTACCATAATATAAAGTGATTCAAAATAATACATTTTGGTTCACTTTATATTATTATTATTATATATTGAAAGAAAGTCAAGTCCAAAGTACACGTAATCGACAAATTTGTATGAATGTCGAAGCTAAGGAAATATGTTTGGATCATAGTTTTTCAGAGAAAACTATGATCTCTGCCTACCTCCATGGGAAAGAGGCATAAGTATGTTTCTTTTAATATCATTGTTGTACTTTTAGATTCACTGTCTCATTTATTCTCCCGATTTTCTCAACAATTTGAGTAGCCGGTGACATCTGCGCCGCCAAACCCTCCATGATCTCTTAGTTTGGCAGCCTTCAGCATCGCCATAACTTGGTTTCCTCAAGATTGTTGACCTACTAAGTCGAATGGTTGGTATACCGGTTTCACGGAGTCGCCATCTCTGAGGCCGCGGGTTAGAGTCCCGGTGGGGGCATGGTTGTTACAATATATTTTTGTTCCTCGAAGTCGCTTCGCGTTCCCGGGGGCTCCCTACATGGCTGAGGAAGGCCATCCAAAAAAAAAAGGTTCTCTCAGGATTAGGCCGGCGCCACTTAAGCTGCCCGCACCTCTTCAAGCGCTCACTGAGAAAAAAATCCTGCTAAATTAACAACAAAGCTACCGATTGACTCAGATACTCACCCAGCACGGCTGCTTCGGTGAGTATTTGTGTCGAATAGGACGGGAGGGATCGACACATTGCCACCACTGCGCATCCGACCTCGACTCGGCCCAGTACACGTTGGCGGAGTGCCCCACGTGGGCCTCCGAGCGCCGAGTCTTGGTCGCAGAGATCGGGCGAGATCTGTCTCCGCCGGCATTGATTGCGGCAATGGTGGCGGACGAGGGAGGTTGGAGGGCTGTGGCCTCCTTCTGTGAAGCAGTGATGCTCCAGAAGGAGGCCGCCGAGCGGGGTCGGGAGATGGCCGATCCCGCTCGAAGAAGGCGGCGCCGGGCTCGGTAGCACAGCTGCGGCGCCGCCGCGGGTCGCCGGCGGGCGCGAGGAAGTCGCGACTGCTACGGCGACCCGGGATGGACCGCGCCCCTTCCGTGGCCGGGGGGCGTCGTCGGTGGAGGAGACCGGGGGAGGTAGTAGCCTCCCCCGTGGAGGACTCCCCTCTATGCAGGGGAGCGGAGGCTGGGGGTTCCCGGAAGTGGCTTGATGTTCCCAGGGGCTCCCTACATGCCTGAGGAAGGCCATCCCTGAGGTGTTTAGTGGGTAGGCCTCACCCTTCTGGGGAGGAGAGCCCCACATAACCGCCGGCTCGACACAGCCGGGGTATGCAATTTAATGCATTTTCCTCAGGGGAACAAAAAAAAAGGGCCATGGGAGGTTGGTGGGATTGGCCGCGTGTAGTCCGACATAACCTCCGTGACACTTGCCTATGCGGGGGTATCCTGGGCACATTGCTCCTTGTGATGAATTCTCAGCCCTCCTCTCCTGAGGAAAAAGAAACCATTTGAGTCTTCTCACATATTCAGGATTTAAAATCTTTAATAGAGTTATTTTTCAATTATCAATCCTTGCAATTATAATTTTAAAGAAACTGCGACAATTATCGCGTCGAAGTAGTTTACAATAAATGACAAAATACATAAGCTAACAAGTAGTAATAGCAATTTCACATATTAATAACGATCGCCTTCCGCGCCGACTGTACACTACGCGTTTCGTAAGGAGAACCATAAATTCAAGGTTATTTGGTTATTACGGAGAGAGATTGTACAACATTTGTGGCGATAAAACGCTATCAGGGCCCATAATTCATTCCACAATAACTTCATATTTCACACATTTGTACTGCGTACGAGCTGCGACATGCTCGTCTCCAAATCAATGTTTATAATTTATGGTAATAATGCTGTCTCCGATTTATGGCTTCTTTCTATCATTATCATATTTAATTAGCACTTTTCACTAATGTTTTCTACGGAGTTGGTGAAGATTTATAATTTGTTAATAATTAAATTATTTCTCGCGATCTCTTCGTTTTTAGATGTAAAGTGTTATATAAGATGATCTAATGGAGGTAGCTATTTTATTTAACTTATTGCACAATCCTTTATTACATATAGTTATAATCAAGAAAGCTTTTTATATATAAATCATTGCTTTTGACGTGAAACGTCTTTAAAATCGCGCCGAAATATACGGTACCAGGCTTAAAAAGTGGACCGTAACGAAAAGGTCTATATCATCGTACCTTAATAATTAAAAAACTATTAGTCTTAGAAACAAAAATGTGGTGTGAATATTTCACTGATATAGTCACCTCGCTGTAATGACACTGAGATTTTTATTTAAATACTTAAAACACCGTTAATCTTGTTTTTTTTTTTATTTCAATCTTTTACTTTAAAAGCGATTCCCTAAAATAGACGTTTCACGTTAAAACCAACGGCCGTGTACCCCGGCACAGCTCCACCCGATTTTTTTTTCATTCGATAGGGCAGCAAACGAGCATACGGATCACCTGATGGTAAGGGATAACCGTTGCCCATGGACACTCGCAACACCAGAGGAGTTACAGATGCTTTGCCGGCCTTTTAAAAGGGGGGAAGGGAGGGTTGGTCCTCCGGTACCCTCACTCACTCGGCGAAACACAGCGCAAGCGCTATTTTACGCCGGTTTTCTGCGAAGCCGTGGTATCACTCCGGTCGAGCCGGCCCAATTCGTGCCGAAGCATGGCTCTCCCACGGTAAAACCGTCTGAAACCGCTGCAAAATTTTCATTAAGAACAAATTTGATAGAAGAAGTTGATAGAAGATGATGAGATACTTGGGTACTGAAGGAAGTTCAGGTTAAGAGTACCCGTAACAGACGAACGTGCAAGAACGTTTTACTGAAAGTCGAAAGCCTAGTATCTAGAAGACTGTGATCTCTACCTAGCATCATGGGAAAGGGTCGTAATTATGTTGTATTGTATGTATGTTGTGTTGTATAATTATGTCGTAAGTATGAATGTATATGTTACTGTAAAATTTCGAACTAGTGTAAATTCGAAGATTTTCCAGTAAAACCCATGATTTACCAATTCTTTATGGTAAATGTCCGAAAAGGTATGCGATTCGAACTTTTACTACCATAGTCTTGGTAAATCTTAGGATTTTCATTGAAGGCACGGTGAATGTTGAAAAAAAATCATGTTATAATGTGTTCAGCGCATTGACTCATTGCTAAATGCTAAATAGAAAATACTGATCACTTATTAGTCAACGTAAGCGTTATGTTTGTGAAAATATAATTTTCCTTGTGTTATTTTGTACTACTTAGGAAGTATTTCAAAGATTTTAAAATTATTAGTTGCTCATTAACAAAATAATATTCAAAATGAAAATAATTTAAATATTATATAGTATTAGTTATTTAATTACTATTGTTTGATACCTATATAATATCTATCTAACACTTACCTAATAGTTAATTTAAATAAATTATTAAGAATTAGTCATTACTTTATTCCTTAAACCTACATTCACCAGCTGACAGCGGTAAAACCTAGCATATGCTGTATTCGAATGGTAAAAGCCCGGAATTATCGTTCCATTTTCTGAAATGCTTACATTTACCGATTCACGTCGGTAAATCCTAAGACTCACTCACTAATCTTAAGATTTTACGCAGTTCGAGCTTTTTGAGTAACATATACAATACAAAATTTAAATTAAAACGTGCATCCAATAAATTATTTGTAAATTATATAAAATGTATTCTTAATTAATTAAGTAATATATTTAATTAATATACAGTTCCAAACAAAACCAACTCAACTTAAAAAAGAAACATATCTGGTTATATTAATTTGAGACTATATTAAATTGTAATGTAATAAATTAAATGTCTCCTTCGATCATATTAAATTAAATTACAATAATTTATTTATTGGTATATATACATTGCAGGATCCTCCTACTAATATAAATACAAAAGTTTGTGTGTATGGATGGATGTTTGTCACTTTCTCACGCAAAAACTGTTTTTTTTTAAGATCTACTACCGAAAGGATTTTAATTTAATAGAATATGGCGATAGTTTGAGTGTGAGATAGATTCAGATATATAAATTCTAACACTAGATATCTTTCCTATTAATAAATAAATTTTCGAGCGTCGGTGGCGCTGTGGTCTCGGCACTGGTTTGTGCGCCGTATAGAATCGGGAGGCCCGCGATCTAATCCCCACCGTGTACCAATGTGTTTTTCGTTCCGAATTTCATATGTACATTTATCCGACGCTCCTACGGTGAAGGAAAACATCGTGAGGAAGCCTGCGTACATCTGCGAAGCGATTCAAAGTTGTACGTAGTCAACCAACCCGCACTGCGCCAGCGTGGTTGACTAAGGCCTAATCGCCCTAACGTAGTTACGGTAGGTTCGAGCCCCTCGATGGGGACGTATATGAGCTGTGATGAAATAAATAATAATAAATCTGGGGGCACGGCAGTGCCCCCGCCAAGTCGAGCGCAAAGCAACACTGTCGTACCATCCTTTACTGGAACCATTTCGCCGCATTTTCAGGCCTTCAATTGAGAACCCCTGGAGAAGTCCAGAACGCAGAAATTTTCGTTATCCAGTAAGCTATAATCTATCAATGAAACTTAAGGACACTGACACATGCAGAGTCTGCGAACAAGAGCGTGAAACACCAATACACCTCTTGTGCTACTGTGAACCGCTGATTCACAAAAGAAACAGACACCTGGGGAAAAACATCCTTGACCCAGATGAAATAAAAACAATCCGAACTGGGAACATCCTATCTTTCTTGGACAGTGCCCAGTTAAGGGAGCTACTGTAGGGCCTTCATAGAACCTACATAGGAGGCTGGTCACAATAGATCTCAATAGGTCGCAGTGATGCACATCAGCCCCGACTTACATGAAATAATGAAACTATAATCAAGTACTTAAAATTCAAAATTTCAAGTCTACAGGTCATTTAGTTCCGAAGTTAAGCGAAAACAAAGTTTCGCATTTATGACACACTCTCATTCACTCATGATCATCAAAATAGAACTAGTACTTCCCATAACCTCAGAGAGCTGAAATTTGGTACAGAGTTAGGGTTTTATAGCCACATAAAGGGAAAACTATAAAAACTATAGTGTTTCTACAAAAAGAAGTGAAATCCCACCAAAAAACATTCTGTAAAAAACTAGCAAAGTCTCGATGGAGCGACTAGTTTATCTCTAAAAAGTAATGAAATATAATAAAGTCGTGCCAAGTCTAAGGTTCCTTATTGCGATTTCGTTATTATTATTGTTAATGTTGAGTGACTTGGCCGTTGTCCAATCTAAAAAATCAAAAAAAAAAAATATGATGCATGAAGCTTATGAGATCGCCATTATTAAAAATTCTTAATTAACACGATCTATCGACGGAATTGTGTTGTTGGTCGAAACATAAAAATATTAAAACAAGTGTCATTCGCATCGAGGCATTTGTCAAATTAATTGGTATTTCGAATGAATGCTACAAATGATTCGTCTATAAATAACCTGATAATATTCAACTGTAGAAAAATTTGCTTAGATCGCTACGCTCTTATATTTTAAAGGTTCTACTGATTCGAATCTAATCGTTAATTATTCAAATGACCATTTTGTGACCAATAACTTACCGACTTATTTTTAGACGAGAATTTTCTCAAAGATTTCTAATGAACATCAAATAAATCAGATTTTGTGATTGCTAAATAACTTAATGATGAGGTTAAATGAATGCAATAAACAGTTAATAATACTGTTTATTGCATTCATTTAATGAATGCAATATAATAAAGACAATCGAAATATAGTCTTTATAAAAATAATGTGAATTTCTTTAAAAATTATATAGGAAGTTGGGTATAGGCATAAATAGGTAAAAATACAGGTAGAAAATAAAAGCCGATTATACATTTGTTGATTTATTATTTCACGATTAATACAACAGATAGTATATATATTTAAAACAAAGGTTTACAACTAGTGTGTGTTACCAGTGATGACTTACGTCTCTGAGACGTGGTACTTCACAAAAACCCTTTTTAAAAGACTCAAAGTCGCTCAGCGAGCTATGGAGAGGGCTACATATGCTCGGTATTTCTCTACGTGATCGAATCAGAAATGAGGAGATTCGTTGTAACACTTTTTTTTTCACTGATTTTAAGTACTATTAAAGACACTTTTTTTTTTTATTCATATTGATTAAATTCACATTTACAATTGTATCTTGCATTGGTTATGTTTTCGTCGAATTGTTACTTTGACATTGACAGTTCTATAGTGTGGGCCGCTTATCATGATCCTAACACCATTATCTATGGGCAAATTAGGCAACCAAATCTAGCCAAGCGTCGTCTACAAAGATAGGTTCTTTATTAATAATACTGAAACATCACTCCGGAATTCATAGATTAAAAACAGTGTCGTAGATTAATAACTGCCCACAGATTATATACCGGATACTAATTAACAACAAATTATTTGCACTGCCGATTACAAAAATATCGTTTAGGATTAAACTTAAATTTAGGAAGATCAATTCTTCCTTTCCTTTATTTGTGGCGGATCGACATAGTTTCTACACCATCCTAGTCCCATTTAATAACAAACATCACATACTATACATCGTCTATATAGTCTGTGCCTCATCGGTGGTAAGCAATCTGTAATGGTATACTAATCTGTGACTTGGAGATCTGAAATCTGGGAATTGGGAATCGATCTATTGTAAAAATCTCACGCATATTTCGTGATATAAAAATCGTATAAAAGTTACTGACAGTGGTGTCAGGATCACAAATTTCAGGAGTATTTTATTTCCCATAAAATTATCCATATCTCTTGGAACCAACATAATTTAACCTAGTTGCCACCGGCACTTAGGAAAAAAATAATAAACTAAAATATTTACATATTGAAAGCCCGATAAAAAGGTCAGTAATAGTTGCATTTATCTCTTTAATTCTTTAATCTCTTTAACTTCAATTTGTTCCCAATAGTAATGATTTTCACAAATAATTATTGATATTTGTTTTGAGCGGGTAGGCTTAACCACCCATACAAAATCATGCTGAAATTAGTTGCTCAGCTGCTAATCTCATGTATTTGAGGTAATTGGTGTTTGTATTTAATCATAATAATATAAATAATGTAAATTCTTGTTCTTTTAAAATGTAAATGTACCATAATTTGATGAATGTTCAATAGATCATGTTTGATATTTTTCTTTGTAACCTAGTTGTCAGATTTAATTGTATGAAGAACAATAATGTATATTTTATGGGTTCCTTCTGAACCGCATAGACCACCCACAGTGAGTCCATGACTATGATAATGTAGCATTTTATGATATGTAACAGGGCAAAAAGGTACCGGGAGGTTGTTATACCCGGCCCTACAAATTTATGTAAGGAAAATATATAAAATAAAATATCCTTGAAGAATATCATATAAAAGTTAAGAAGAATAACTGCCATATATTAAAAGAAGAGTGTCTGGACCCAGTCTCAAGGAAAGTATTCAGTACTAACCACCGGGGGATGGGAATTTAGCATTAGAATACATGTTATCTCTTAGATTTTAGAATTACCATAATAAATAGTTTATTTCAATACCCTGATCAACTATTGTTGTTAAATATCCTTGCCGAGATTGGTCAAACAGCACCAGAACCAACCTGCCCTTGTGTCTCTCTACTCATTAAAATTTGTTATTTTATTGTAAGTACATAATAAAGTTATTTATTTTAATTGGTAATTTTTAATTTAGTTGTTGCAAAAAATATACATTTATAGTGTTAAAGTTTTAAATATACCTTTATAGTGTTAAAGTTGATAATTAAATCAGTCACTTTGTTATTTTGTATTATTTGTGTTTCCTTTATAAATCTAGTTGGTGAGTAAGAGTATTATTACATTACATCGTAGACGAAGTAAAGTCAATGACATAGCCCATAGGATTAGTAAGCTGAAGTGGCGATGGGCCGGCCACATAGCACGAAGATTGGACGGTTGATGAGGCAGCAAGGTTCTTGAGTGGGGACCACGTACCACCAAGCGCAGTGTGGGACGGCCACCTACCAGATGGACCGACGACCTAGTGATAACCGCTGGGTCTCGTCGGATGCAGGTGGCAATGGACCGGTCGCGCTGGAAATCGACAGGAGAGGCCTATGTCCAGCAGTGGACGGCGATAGGCTGATATGATGATGATGATATATAAATATATCCAGGGCTAAGACAGCATCAAAAAAATTAGGAGTCCTTGCCAGGGTGCGCAGGTATTTCACACCCAGCAAATTGCTGAATCTTTATTCAGCCCAGGTACGCTCTTGTATGGAATACTGCTCGCACCTCTGGGAAGGATCAGCCCGCTACCAGCTTGAGGCTTTGGAAGCTATTGACAGACACGCCAGAAGACTAATAAACGAGGCATTAACAACCAAAACACTCCAACGCCTCGAACATCACCGCCAAGTCGCGTGTCTGTGTGTTTTCTACAGGTTACATTTCGGGGGGGATGGAGTTCGCCGCCTGTACGAGGGCGTCGTGCGATCCGTGGCCATGTATGGGGCTCCCGTGTGGTCGCAAGACTGCGCGAGGTCCCCCCGCCGCAGCGGGGGGACCTCGCGCGCGGCGGGGGGGAATTTCGTACGAGGCGGCGACGGTTCTGGGACGCTCCCCCCCATTCGACATCCTGGCCGACATGTACGCGGCGACGTATGCGTCGCGGCGTGTCGGCCGGGAGGGCGATGGGGGGAGCGCCCTGGAACCCGCGCACGAAGTGCCTAAGCGGGAGTGGCACCGACGGATTGTGGCGGCCTGGCGTGCGCAGCTCGAATTACGGATCTGCGCGCGCCAGCGGGCCGTCGGTGCCGTACTCCTGCACCTCGAAGCTTGGCTCCACGGGAAGGAGGAGGTCACCTACCGATTGACTCAGATACTCACCGGCACGGCTGCTTCGGTGAGTATCTGTGTCGAATAGGACGGGAGGGATCGACACATTGTCACCACTGCGCATCCGACCTCGACTCGGCCCAGCACACGCTGGCGGAGTGCCCCGCGTGGGCCTCCGAGCGCCGAGTCTTGGTCGCAGAGATCGGGCGAGATCTGTCTCCGCCAGCATTGATTGCGGCAATGCTGGCGGACGAGGGAGGTTGGAGGGCTGTAGCCTCCTTCTGTGAAGCAGTGATGCTCCAGAAGGAGGCCGCCGAGCGGGGTCGGGAGATGGCCGATCCCGCTCGAAGAAGGCGGCGCCGGGCTCGGTAGCACAGCTGCGGCGCCGCCGAGGGTCCGGCGGGCGCGAGGAAGTCGCGACTGCTACGGCGACCCGGGATGGACCACGCCCCTTCCGTGGCCGGGGGGCGTCGTCGGTGGAGGAGACCGGGGGAGGTAGTGTAGCCTCCCCTGAGGAGGGCTCCCCTCTAGGCAGGGGAGCAGAGGCTGGGGGTTCCGGAGGTGGCTTGCTGTTCCCGGGGGCTCCCTACATGCCTGAGGAAGGCCATCCCGGAGGTTTTTAGTGGGTAGGCCTCCCCCTTCTGGGGAGGAGAGCCCCACATAACCGCCGGCTCGCCACAGCCGGGGTATGCAATTTAATGCATTTTCCTCATGGAAACAAAAAAAAAAAAAAAGGTTACATTTCGGGGAGTGTGCTCAGGAATTGCATGAATTGATTCCGTCTGCACTCTTCCATCTTCGGACGACGAGACGCGGCCAGGGACTCTATCCGTATGTGGTCAACATTCCACCTCTATAATATAGGGAATTTCAAGGCTAGAGTAAATAGGCACTATTTGAGTTTGCGTGTTTCACCTTAGGCAACATCTTCACTTAACATCAGGTGAGATCTTTCAAACGCTCTCAAATTTGTAAAAAAAATAGTGGTTGCTAAATATCTAAGTAATTTTTATATTTAATAAATATTAGACTACGACAATTATTAAGCTACACTTTTAAGAATAAATATAAATAAATATAAATTGGTTGACATAATACAACATTCATTATAATAATTATACAAAAAATATTGATTCTAGAATTTAGTATAATTGAATTGAATGATTAATTTCCGCGATACAATTAACATATTGTTAAAAATTAATTTGTATAATACATCAATTAATTTCGGCTATTTGGTTAATAAATTACAAAAAGACAAATGCTTAAGCCTTGGTTACAACTCATAGGTCTATGGGACCCTGATTTCAATAAAACACTGTTAAAATTAAAAGTAATGGGATTTTCTTCATATTGCACTTGCTCAATTATTGTATGTGCAAAGTGTTCAAAATATAAATGAAGTTATATCATTTTATTACGTCATAAACTCTATTTTCTTAATTTGTGTACCTTATTTCATATTTCATTATAGTATCAATTTTAATAGGGTCAAACTGAACCTTAAACAACGACAGTATGAAATATGTTTTGAGTAATGACCAAAAGTTAAGGCGCCTAGCGGTCCTAATGACCTTGCACCGTTTATATTTGATTACAAGGAAATTTGTAAGAAATTACACGAGCATAATATGTGCTTCTTTAATATGTCATCACGCAAACAAATATTATAAGAAATATACCAATAATTATGACAATATGTGATTGATGAAATCATCATTTAACCAATAGACACCCATTGTTAGACATAGGACTCCTCCAAAATCCGAATAATGATATCAACAAAGAATCTCTCTCTCTGCAAATAAATGGATGACAAGTCAAACTGAGTACTGGTCTTCTGGTCTCTTTAATTTGCAGCATCTGCCCTCCAAATCCTTCCACGATCCCTTAGTTTCAGCCTTCAGCATCGCCAAGACTAGGTTCCCTCATGATAAGGCCGGCGCCACTTGGGCTTCCCGCGTCTCTTCTAGCGCTTTTGGACCCCTTTTATGGGTCTGCGCTGCATCGCCCTTCTTCTGAGGGGCGGTCGCCCTTACGATTTGCTTATATGGTTGTTAGAACTTATGCACAGGCTCAGTTTAGTCGCGCGTCGTTTTAATCTAGGAAGAGAAGTTGTTCTCTAGTCCTTAGATAGAGAGTCCCTGCTGTATAACAGCTAAAATTTAAAGGAATATTGGTGATAATGAAGAAGAGTTTCTAATAGACACAAAAATATATAAAACAGCTATATAAAATAGCCGTTATGGTGCAGAAAGCGATGTATGTCAGTTACGTAGCCACCACTCGTCAGAGCAGCAAAAAAAACATGAAATATTCATAAGAGCATCATTTTACAACATTTTATTGGATCGAAAGTGCACATTTTCAAATTCGATTCCCATTAATTAACTCGCTCACAAATTTATTCACGCTTTCACATTTATTTGAGCGAGACTAGCACAGTTTTTGTGGTGCCAATTTATTTGTCAGTCCTATGTTTTAGTTGTCACCATAATGCATATATAATACACCCACGGCTATAATAACAATAATTTTATAAAGCTAGTTGGTAGTAAAATGTTTTTGTGGAATATGAAGGCTTTTGGATGTACTACGTAATATACTGCTTCGGCGAACATGCCTGAAGCGCTACATCGCCACCTCAGCCGCAACAGCATCCTAAAGGCATTGTAGAACTGACCTCGCAAAGCGTAGATCCACTGCGTATATTCCTCCGACAGGCCACTAGAGCAAAAAGACAGACATATGATTTGAAAAGCAATATTTTCACATCATTAGTACATCCAGCCAGTGATGCCATATCTACCAACTTTTTGGTAGATCTACCAATTTCACTTCAGTCTACCTATCTACCACCCCTTTTTTTTTTTTTTTGTTTCCCTGAGGAAAATGCATTAAATTGCATACCCCGGCTGTGGCGAGCCGGCGGTTATGTGGGGCTCTCCTCCCCAGAAGGGGGAGGCCTACCCACTAAAAACCTCTGGGATGGCCTTCCTCAGGCATGTAGGGAGCCCCCGGGAACACATCCGGGAACAACCTATCTACCACCCTAGACCTAAAATCTACCTATTTTTTTAATTTTCACATATCACCACTTTCATATTTAATATTTCCATGTTTCCGTCATGTTGCGTCTATAAACCGACATTATTTATTATTTGTTTTGTCTGTGGCCCAATTCCGGTTATTTGTTGTAAATAGACTTGTTCTCTTCTTACTACTTAACTTAGACTGTGGTAAATATACTTAACCGTACGGTTTCGATTGTTACGCTTGTTGTGTTGCAAAATTAATGAATTTTTTTTCTAAATTAAGATGGTAGATCTACCAATTTTGCATTTTACATTCTACCAACTTCTACCAACATTTGACACATAATCTACCAATTTTCGACAATTTGAGTTGGCAACACTGCATCCAGCGAACTGGCGAGCATATTGCTTCCTCTCCAGATCCTCCTTGAGATCACTGGTAACCGAATGCTTTTTTTTTCTTTTTTGGACGGACTTATGCTGAAGCCACAGGTGGCTATGTTCAGCTTTCAGTGAGTGTGTTTGTTGTAGGCGCACGAACAGAAGGTTCGACGCCTCGCCTGCTAACGACACCGGCGACCGTTCCGGAATCGTTAGGGTCGAAACAAAGGACGCAACTTGAGCGTCCCATCTAGTGGCTCGGACGTTCAAGATCGCCGTGTAGTGGAGGGTGAGAATGAATGTCAATGTCAACGAAAGGGAAAGATTAGATTTTTTTTATAGGATAGGGCAGCAAACGAGCAAACGTATAACGTATGGTTTATATTGTGTATGTATGCGTAAAAAGAATAATTCTTGTGTTTATCTATTTCAATTTATTAATAATATTTTTGTTAAGTACTACAAAATTTTTCATGACTAACAACTGGTTATCTGTTGATCATTCGCTAATATTCGCATGTTTTCCAGAGAGGCTGAGCCCTCATCCATTCGAAATTGTAACGTACTTTACTTTTCTTTATTGTTATTGTTTTTGCAAAGCGAATATTATAATTGGCACTAGAAATGTACAAAGATATATAAGAATGTGTAGTTTGCGGGTTTCTCAATTACAATGTTGTCGTTCTTATAAATTGGGACTCTTTCGGATGCGACATGATAGGTATACAAACCCCACCGGTCTCAGTCTGGCTGCTATCGTGGACAGCCTGGGACTGGACGTAATTTCCCCTTATTCACCCACCCATTACCCCTCTAATACCGCGCATCAACCCGATATTTTAGACATTGCTCTCTTTAAAGATATAGGGTTGGTTCTCAGGTCTCTAGACACCCTAGACGATCTGGGTTCCGACCACCGCCCAGTTAGGTTAGTTCTCGGTGTCCCACTATCCGCGCAACCTAACACGAAAAAATTCACAAATTGGAAGGGTTTCCAGACTTCCATCGTGACTAGCTTAGAATCCCCCGAGTCACCGTACACGGATATTGAAGCGAGCTATTTCGATAGCGAGCGGAAAATAGACGATGCGGTCGACTCTATCACGCGAACCATTAATGATTCCATCGCGGATAACACGCGGGTTGTGAACGTGCCGGCACGTAAACTCCCGCGTGCAATCCGCGACTTGATTTCCGAGAAAAGGGCGGCTACCCGGCGAGCCGCTCTAAATCCCACCCCACAGCTTAGGGCCATAGCCAACCGCCTTCAGCGGGAGGTAAGAGCCACCCTTAGGGAACATAGGGAAGCCCAATGGGAGGACCTTCTGTCCTCTATCACTCCCAGTCATAAGGCGTACTACAGAGTTGCCCGTGCACTCCGTTGTGACGCAATAACACACACCCCCCCTTTATCTAGACCAGACGGCTCCATCGCCTTCGACGACGATGAGAAAGCCGAATGCTTCGCTGACAGCATTGCTTCTCAATGCTCGCTCAGCACTCAGCCCTGCGATCCTGACCATGTCAGGCGCATAGAGGAGGAAGTTCTCCTCAAGAACTCCCTCCCACCCCCTCACGAACCTCCCTTAGATCCGATCTCCCGCGATGAGGTCTTTAAAATCATTAGTAGCCTACAAAACCGGAAAGCCCCGGGTGCTGACGGTCTATCCAATAAGGCATTAAAGTCCATACCCAACCAACTCCTCATTTTACTGACCATCCTATTCAACGCCTGTTACGAGAGGTGCTACTTTCCGCGTAAGTGGAGAGAGGCAATCGTAATAGGTATTCCGAAACCCGGAAAATCTCCCCATATACCTTCCAACTATCGTCCCATTAGTCTCATTAGCTCATTAGGGAAGGTATATGAGCGTTTAATTCTTGCTCGTCTTAAAGAGCATCTCACCACTAATGACATTATTATTCCCGAGCAGTTTGGCTTTAGAGCTAAACACTCATGTCCCCAGCAAGTAGGCCGTATAGTAGAGTATATACTAGACGCGTTCCACCCCCGTAAACATAAAGTTCTTGCCGTATTCTTTGACGTTGCCAAGGCCTTCGATAAGGTCTGGCATGACGCGTTAATTGTTAAATTATATAAGTCTGGAACCCCTGACCGATTAGTCCGCGTTATACAGGCGTTCCTGTCAAACCGTACCTTTCGTTTTAGACACGAAGGTATACTTTCATCCCCTCGCATAATAAGAGCCGGCGTCCCTCAGGGGTCGGCTCTCTCTCCCACTCTCTTTACAATTTATACTAACGACATACCTATCCCTAAGAAAGGTATGCTCTCCCTCTTTGCGGACGACACTGCCCTTTATAGCAAGGGACAGTGCGCCCAGAAGTTAGTTAGACGCTTACAACCCCAGATAGATGAGCTTAGTGCCTGGTTTCGCTTGTGGCGGATTGAAGTTAACGCGGAAAAATCTTCTGCGGTATTCTTCGATCAGACCCCAAGACACCGGCTAGTCCCTCTCAACACTGACTCGCTCAGCATTAATAACCAAACAATCCCATGGCAGCGGTCTGCCAAATACTTAGGGGTTACCCTCGACAGTGCACTCACCTTCCGTGATCACGTCGATCGAGTAACCAAAAACGCCAAATTTTACATGAGCCGCCTCCACTCCATGTTGGGGCGGCACAGTAAAATGTCCCTACGAAACAAGCGAACACTCTACAAAGTTTGCATACGTCCAGTGATGTCATACGCGTGTCCCGTTTTTGCTCACGCTGATCCTAAAATCCTAAATAAAATACAAGTAGTTCAGAATAAATTCTGCCGCGCAGCAACTAACTCTCCTTATTATGTTCGAAATTCCGATCTCCATAGGGACCTCGAGATAACGACCATTCAACAACATTTCCGTACCTGCTCCGAACGCTTCTTCAAAGCCGCAGAGCAACACGCGAATCCGCTTATTAGGAAGGCAGTGGACTACACCCCTGCTCCTCCATCTCGTCACCGATATCGCAGACCCCGTCACGCTCTCGTCGACCACGATAATACTTTAACGCGGGACCTTCTGTCCTTGCAGGCGGCATCTGCGCTGCCGGCGGCATCTGCGCCGCCACCCCCTTCATGATCCCTTAGCTCGGCAGCCTTCAGCATAGCCATGACTAGGTTCCCTCATGATAAGGCCGGCGTCACTTTGACTTCCCGCGCCTCTTCTAGCGCTTTTGGGTCCCCTTTATGGGCCTGCGCTGCATCGTCCCTCTCCTGAGGGGCGGTCGCCCTCACGATTTGCCTATATGGTTTTAGAACCTAGGCCAGGCTGAGTTTAGTCGGTAGGTCACGTGGCTGGACCGCTCCGGTCGCGTGGAGTCCGACATAACCTCCGTGACACTTGCCGTTGCGGGGGTATCCTGGGTACGTTTCGTGCTCCTTGTGAGGATTCTCAGCCTTCCTCTCCTGAGGAAAAAAAAAAAAAAAAAAAAAGATGCGACATGAATTTTGGAATCAGGAAATTTATAATTTAGAGTTACGACACTTGTCTCTGTTTCGTAGGTATTTATCTAATTGTAAAATTATAATTGTATGTTACAGTTTTGTGATCCAGTTTCTCAATTGGAAGGGTATATCTTTTGGTTTGCTTAACCCGGGTTCTCTCGGTAACCGACATGACGAATTCCTGGTAGCGTTGCAAAGACATAACGTAGACGTACTTGCCATCAATGAGACTTGGATAAAATCGGGTGAGGAAATGCGTGCGCCTACGCCGCCTGGGTACAGATTCCGACATGTTCCGCGACCGCCTGGTGTGCGTTCGCGCGGAGGCGGCGTCGGTTTTTACCTTCGCCGTGGTATAAATGCGCGGCCACTCGATCATCCCTCATCCCCTTTAGTCGAGCAAATGTGGCTCAATATAAAAATAAATAGATACAAATTAGCGGTAGGTACCGCATACCGTCCGCCTTGGCTAAGCCTGGATACTTTCATTGATGCGTTAACGGAAACGGTGAGTTTTTTGTCTTCCTTTGATCACATAGTTTTGTTGGGTGACTTTAATGTGGATTTACTTAAGAATACTGATATAAATTCAAGGAAACTATTAGATTTTTTTCACAGTGTCAACCTAAAGCAGTACGTGTCAGAGCCTACACATTTTACTCAGAACTCCCAAACACTGTTGGACTTAGTATGTAGCACCACGAAAGTTATAAATATCGTAGTTGATTACGTGCGGGATCTTAGTGGGCACGCGTTTGTTTCATTCGAGTTAAATATAAAGAAGCCCAAAGCAATTCCACATTGGATAACGTACAGGCCTCTCAAAGATATGGATTTGGCACTTTTTAATACCGATGTTGACAGTATAGCCTGGGAACAGTTGATTGATGAGGATGTAAATAAAACACTTGCCGCCTTTAATGCACGTATATTAAATCTGTTCGATTTGCATGCACCTATCAAAACTTCTTACATTAAAAATCAGAGTTATCCTTGGATAACTCAAACTATTAAGGATATGATGCGTCTCCGAGATAGAGCTTTGTGTAAATTTCGCCGTACTAAACTCGCTTCTCATAAGACATATTACAAAGATTTGAAAAATGCTGTGGATTTGGCTCTTCACTCCGAAAAGGCTGCTTACTTTCGTTACTTTATAAATAAGAATCTGGGGGATTCGCGTACACTCTGGAGTAACATTAAGAAAAACGTTGCAGACTTTCACAAAAAACATACTGATCTGCCAGAGTATCTGAACGATCCAGATTGCATAAATGATTTTTTCCTCAAGGTTCCCGGTAATAATAGGATTAATGATTCGCTTTTAAATTACTACCAAAGTAACGCTTTCACTAATGACGTTTTTGGCTTAAAACCTGTGGATGAAGGTACTGTCCTCAAAATTATAAGAAGTTTTTCCACAAATGCTCAAGGCATTGATAACATCACGCTGGATATGATTTTACTGACTTTGCCGCGAACACTTGGTATAGTTACTGCTATTGTCAATATGTGCATCAAAACAGACACTTTTCCAGATTTATGGAAGGTCGCGATCGTTAAACCTCTTCCCAAGGTTAGACACCCTAAAGAGTTAAAAGATTTACGTCCTATTAGCATTTTACCGTTTTTGTCAAAGGTTCTGGAAAGGGTTATATGTATGCAGGTAAATGAATATTTATTGAATAAAAATATCTTACCCCAAAAGCAGTCTGGTTTTAGAACTGGCCGAAGTACAACCACGGCCCTTTTGGACGTGATTTGTGACGTATTGACGGGACAGGATATGGGCGAGGCAACCATATTGGTACTACTAGACTACTCTCGTGCGTTCGACACATTGAATGTGTCGTTACTACTGTCTAAATTGAAGTATTATGGTTTTGATGATGCTGCTTTGAGGTTGTTTTCGAGTTATCTTTCTGGTCGATCACAAATGGTAGAAGTTACTTGTATGGACAATTCTAAAAAATACTCAACTATTTCCTCCGTGGACCAAGGAGTGCCACAGGGCTCTATACTTGGACCTTTGCTGTTTATTATTTACACTGCGGATTTAGTTAGCTGTTTGCAGGGCTGTGAGCATCATTTATACGCCGATGATCTACAAATTTATAAATCATTTAAACCTACAGAAGCAGAGACATCTGTGCAGATCATAAATAAAAGTTTAGAACATATAGCCGAGTGGTCTGAGATGAATGGTATTGTACTGAATCCATCTAAGACTAAATTTCTTATTCTTGGCACTAGGTTACAGGTAGAACGGACTGAAATGTATAACCCAATTATCAATTTAAAGGGCCAAAAAATTGAGAGAGCGTTGAGGCTCGAAATCTTGGAGTTGAAATGGACAGTAGTTTGAGGTTTGAGAACCATGTACTTAATGTAGTTAGGCAATGTTTTTATAGGTTAAAAGTACTGTATCGTATTCGTAATTATTTAGGTGTTGAAATGCGAATCTATTTATGTGAATCATTAATTTTGTCGAAATTGAACTATGCTGATGTAGTGATCAGTGAATGTTTGTACAACCGAACCAAGAAAGTTATTCAAAGAGTACAGAATGCTTGTGCTAGATTTTGTTTTCCGATTCCACATAGAGCTCACGTGACACCTTATCTAAATACTAACAATATGCTGAAAATGGAATCAAGAAGGAAAATGCACTTCGCGAGCTTATTATTTCAAATTATTAATAAGCAGAATCCTCCATATTTGTTTAAGAAGTTAACATTCTCCCAGCGTGCTAGACTAACTAATCGCCTCATAATAAATAAATCGTTCAAAACCGCTGCTTTTCGTGGAAGTTTTACCTACTCCGCCACTAAGTGTTGGAACAACATTCCACCACCTACAAGGGCTTCCCCTACTGTTCGCACGTTTAAAAAAGCTTACAGAATATACCTGCTAAGTTTACAAAAGACGGAGTAAAACGGTGTTGAGCGCTTTGTTTCTGAGTTTGGTTGGTGAGTTAATTTTAATTTTAATTTTATAAGTGTTTTAGAAATAAATATTGTTTTCTGCTCTGATTAGTGAGTGGTACCGTTTTACGACTAAAGATCGGTTGAAGATTTTTTGTTCCTAAGGGTATTTGGTTGAGAATTAGTTTTGTACAGATTTAAGTTTAGTTTTTGCTGCTGTTGGTTTGCACAGAGCTTCACGTTGTTACACAAGGTTTCCGCAGAATACCAGTGTTTGGACACTTTCGAGTGTCCAGACGTAATACTGAGCGGAGACCTATTTAGTGTTTTTTGTTGTGTTATTCATTAGTTATAAGTATTATTGTATTTTAGACACTAAATAAAGATTTTTTCTTTCTTTCTTTCTTTCTTTCTTTCAAACGGATCACCTGATGGCTTTCCTACGGTAATAGACCAAAAAATCAACATTACTTTTTTTTTTTTTGGACGGACCTATGCTGAAGCCTCAGATGGTTATGTTCAGCTTTGCAATGAGTGTGTTTGTGGAAGGCTCACGAACGGAAGGTTCGAGACCTAGCCAACTAACGACTCCGGCGACCGTTCCGGTGTCGTTATGGTCGAAGCAAAGGGAGTCGACGCAGCTTGAGCGCGCCGTCTAATGGCTCGTCCAACGTTCAAGATCGCCGTGTAGTGGAAGGTGAGAACCTACCCGGTACGTGACGGCTACCGGGTACCGGGTATATGTTTGACGAGGGATGTGTGGCCCGAGTCGTCGCGCTCGCTGACGAGCGCGGTGAGTGAGCGAGATACGTGGGTCTGTGGCGTGAGAGAAGACGCGGTTTGTTGGCCGGCAGAATCCAGCAGAATTCAGAAGAATTGGAAGCATACGCTTGTGTTCATATATGCCAGCCTTAAATCGTCAATAGTTATTTGTGCAACAAATGCGCGTGCTGCGCGTGCTGATTTGAGTCCCGAGCAAGCGAAGGATTCTGTTTGAATCACGAGCGAAGCGAGTGATTCTAGAGTAGAATCCTGAGCGTGTCGAGGGATTCAAAGGCACGAGATGCAAACAACTTTGCTCTCGTGGGACACACATAACTTTTCACTTCAGCAGCGAGAACAAATATCATACCTACTTTGGAAATAAAATAAGACACAGGAACGAGTATATTGTAAAATAACTCATTTATTTAAATTCAAAATTATACAACAAATTAAAAGGTAAGCGTAAAGTTATTACAATTCTGTAGATTAAATGTTACAGTCCCATTAGTTACTATACATAGGTTACTATAATCTGTGGTTAGCTTTGTCTCACTAGTGAGTAAAAATCGATTTTACTCACTGATTTTAAGCAGCAAAACCTTCATGTTTGAGCTACTGAAGTGAAAATGAAATTTTTCATTTCAATGAAATACTAACAGTATGTCGTTTCAAAAAAAAAAACTCCACTAACGAGCGTATATAGAGAAAGAATTCTCTGCATACGCTCGCTATTGGAGTTTTCTTTTCGAATCTTGCAGAAGCAAGGATTATTTACACATACATCTGTGTTACAAAAAGTTGGACGTGTCTACGTAAATACATACAATAATTACTCGAGTTTTAACAAATATATTCATAAAACACACATTAGCAGGTGTTAAGCATGCATCAGTAGGCATGCGCCGCCAATAGACCGTTCGATGACCATTGAAATATTTGCATACACTTTCTGGTCGTCGATTAATTTAATGACTCAATGCAAGCATAATTTGCATTGATTCAATATTTAAATTGTTGCATGTATTAAAAAACTCGCGTTTGTATTTATTATTAAGAAATATTTGATAATGATATTATAGTTTACTAGCGACCCGCCCCGGCTTCGCACGGGTGCAATGAAAAAATGGTTATGGTGGGTTATCCCTAAGCGATAGACATATACCATCGCGGACTTTTTTGTGGATTTTTGTAAGTTGTACAATACTGTAGTACATTATTTTGGTCTATCTCGTAGGGTTCAGCCAGCGTTTGCAATATAAGCGCAAAAAAACGTGCTTATTTACGACATCACATTAGAAACCTTTAAATTTATCAGTGTTTCTCTACTATATTATGCATTTTTTATACATACAAACCTTCCTTAAGAATCACTCTATCTATTAAAAAAAACCGCGTCAAAATCCGTTGCGTAGTTTTAAAGATCTAAGCATACATACGGACATACAGCGAAAGCGACTTTGTTTTATACTATGTATTGATTGATATGCGACACCCAGTACTTCTACTTGAATGTTTTCAATATATAATTAGTTATAGGCTTGCATTTACATTATTTAAGGAACATATATTTACATTCATATACATGTTTATATTTATAAGGACAAAGGCTTTGCTCACATTATTTTGTGACTAATACCAATCACTGAACTATGACCCTTTTACACTTCTGTAGCGCACACAATTTTAAGTTTGTACTAGGTTATTGTTTTAAGTAAATTTGATTTTAGTATCTTTATGTTCCTATGTTTGTGTGTGATGAAGAGGTTTTGTAAATTAAGATGTTTATCTATCTATTTATTGAAAATGATAAAAAAAACTTTTTCTTTGCAATGATGCAATATCTTGTTTGTCTGTGCAGTGATGGAATGAGAATTCTTTTAAATATTAAAGAAGAACCTTAAACAAATTATTTATATAATAACCTGTAGCTACTTCTTAATACTAAGGAAATGCTGAAAGCCATTAAACGATGGTTATCACTTTGAACGTACATACATACGTATACTCACACCTCTTCCCCATGGGGGTAGGCAGAGGTCACACTTTTCCACTTGTTACGATCCAAACATTCCCTAACTCCTCGACTTTCATTAATAAAATAAAAAAGAAATATTTCTTACACCAATTAGTCTATCCCAAAGTAAACTCTGTAAGGCTTGTGTTACGGGATCTTGAGTATACATACTCGTATATTGTACATATATAAATAAATTTGGTAAAAATATATCATATTCCTAAGGTACAACTGCTCAAATTCATCACGCAAGCTTCTGCCCCCAGCGGGACTTGGACCTACTCGAATTAATATTTCATGAACGCTCGTCGTTTACGGATACTTTTGACCTAAACTTCTTTCAGTATATTACTTGTTTGATCCAAGTATGTTCGTCTAGGTCGTTCCCTATCAACTGACCTATTAATATTTGCCTTATTAATCCTTACTGCGTGTCCACACCATCTAAGAATTCCTTTCTCTATTTTTTTCACTACTTCTTTCAGACCCCAAATTTCTTTTCGCCCCAGCCATACTCAACAAAGCTCTCATTTCAACTACATTAATCTTGCGTTTATTCTTCTTTTGCCGCACCCAGCATTCACTCCCATATGCTTAAGACCAGCATGCCTCCACGCACAGCCAGTCGCGCCTTTTTTGTCAAAGTCCGTCTGACAATGAAGCCATTTATAGCTCCATTTAGTTTGCTGCCATTACTCTTCCTTCAATCTCAGACTCATACTTACCATCTCTTGTAAAAACAGATTCCAGAGACACAAACTCTTCCACTAGCTCTAAGCATTCGTTTGCGATCATACTCTTACATTTTGAAACTTTCTCGTCTCTTTCAAATACCATATTTGTTTTGTTTACATTCAGTTTGATTGCTTAAAGTTATTGTATCCGCCAAGTCCAGCGAGAAGCAAACATTGCCGTACCATCCTTTACTGGAACCATTTTGCCGCATTTTCAGGCCGCTATTTGAGAACTTCTGGATAAGGCCAGGACGCAGAAATTTTCGTCATCCAGTAAGCTATAATCACATACTTAAAATCCAAAATTTCAAGTCTACAGGTCATTTAGTTCCGAAGTTAAGCGAAAGCAAAGTTTCGCATTTATGACACTCACTCGCTCACTTATGATCATTAAAATAGAACTAATACTTTCCATAACCTCAGAGGCTGAAAGGTACAGAGTTAGGGTTTTATGGCCACATAAAGGGAAAACTATAAAAACTAGTGTTTCTTCAAAAAGAAGTGAAATCCCACCAAAAACTCGTTGTCCAATCTGTCGCCAGAACCGCTACCCATCAACGATTGAAAATTGCCATTTGGAAAACGTGGTGTTACCCTTCAACGGCCAAGTCACACAACATTAACTATGATTATAACGAAATCGCAATAAGGAACCTTAGACTTGGCACGACTTTGTTATATTTCATTACTTTTTAGAGATAAACTAGCAACTCCATCGAGACTTGGCTAGTTTTTTACAGAATGTTTTTGGTAGGATTATTCCTTATAATAACATCGGTAAATAATTAGGAACATTAGTAATCAGCTTTTTATAACATTTTCAACACAAATATAGTTTGTTTCGATAACATTTTAACATTTTATCAAAACAAAACATCAAAATTTAATCGATTGTCTTAAATTAGTGGGTATTAATTAAAATATAGCACATGACTATTATAATAACGAATTTATTCGTACGCATTAATTAACAACACACCAATCTTGTTCGTATCATATTACTTGTGTTCTTTCATTTTATAGTGTCCTACATGCTAAAGGAAAGCACTTTTGTGTATAGACGGTAGTCAAAAAATAATGGCCGACTATCATTTGTACGTCAAAGAGCGATATTCTTTAACATTGAAAATCAATAATCAACTTTTGTTTATTATTTACCGTTCCCATAGTGGTGATCAGGAGACAACTCGACTGTTTGAACATCTGAGTCGGGTGGCAGATGACGCGCAGGAGCGATTTCCTTCCGCCGAGCTGGTGTTTTTGGGGGACTTCAATGCTCACCACGAGTTATGGTTAAGTTCCTCTAAAACTGACCACGCTGGGAGGACTGCCCACGCATTCGCTCTCACGCATGACCTGACACAATTGGTTACCCAGCCCACCAGGGTCCCAGACACTATCGGTCAAGCGCCCTCCTTGTTGGACCTTCTGTTGACAAATCGCCCCGGCGGGTATCGGGTGGTGGTTCGGGCTCCACTGGGATCCTCGGACCACTGTCTGATATCTGTCTCAGCACCTCAGGCATCTAGACCGTCACTTATGGTTGCAGCGCGCCGTTTGTGGCACTATGCGTCAGCAGATTGGGATGGTATGCGGGACTACTTTGCATCTGTCCCTTGGCGGCAGCGCTGTTTCAGTGGGATGGATCCGAACTCCTGCGCTTCCTCTGTTGCTGACGAGATCCTGCTAGGAATGGAATACTATATTCCGTATTCCAACCTCGTCAGCAGAGGCAGACGAAACCTCTGGTTCAACCGCGAGTGTGCGTCCGCTGTTGAAAACAAACAGCTTGCATACCGCGCTTGGATCAGAGGTCGAACAACCGGGGATCCCAACACTAACCTACTGAAAACAGCCTACAATAATGCCACCAAGTCTTGCAAGAGGGCTTTCATCAGAGCGGATGCTCAGCGCGTTGCCCAGGTTGGTCAGGAACTGCTAGCGCACCCTACTGGTAGCCGTTCTTTCTGGCGCCTGACTAAAGCTGTGCAATCTAACTTCTGCCAACCCTCGCTGCCACCGCTGAGATGCGCCGATGGTTCTCTCGCTCATCAGCCGCAGGAGAAAGCCGACCTCCTGGCGAAAATGTTCGCGGCTCATTCTCGTGTCGACGACTGTGGTGCACAACCTCCGATACTCCCCCATTGTGGCGTTTCCATGCCCGGGATCCGCATAAGACAGCGTGATGTGCGAGCGGAGCTTCAGTCGATCGATACTCGGAAAGCGAGTGGTCCGGATGGCATTCCAGCGATCGTGCTCAAGAGGTGTGCAGCGGAGTTGACTCCAGTCCTGACGCGTTTATACCGCCTGTCGTTTTCTGCTGGTTGTGTGCCGAAATCTTGGAAAGAAGCCAATGTGCAGCCGGTCCCCAAAAAGGGAGACCGTTCCGATCCGGCTAACTATCGCCCTATAGCCGTCACCTCCATTCTGTGCAAAGTCATGGAGAGGATATTGAATGCTCAGCTGATTCGACACCTAGAAGGTCACTCGCTAATTAATGACCGTCAGTATGGGTTTCGTCCTAATCGGTCTACAGGTGACCTTCTAGCGTTCCTTTTGCACAGATGGGGAGAATCTATCGACAAGCGCGGTGAGTCTGTGGCTATCAGCCTCGACATTGCTAAAGCTTTCGATAGAGTATGGCACAAGGCTCTCCTTTCCAAGCTTTCAGCATACGGATTGCCCGCGGAGCTCTGTACATGGACTGCTAGCTTCCTCCACGAGCGAAGAATTCGCGTTGTCGTCGATAACTGCGCTTCGCGGTTCGTGACAGTCAACGCTGGTGTTCCGCAGGGCTCCGTTTTATCCCCGACATTGTTTCTTCTGCATATCAATGACATGCTCTCCCTGGGTAGTATACATTGCTATGCAGATGATAGTACAGTGCACGGAGGATATCATGGAAGCTCAGGGGCCACGCGAGACAATACTAGTAGGGATAGGCAGAATCTTATTACTGAGCTCAACGGGACGTTGGATCTCATCTCCGAATGGGGCTCCAGCAATCTCGTTGAGTTCAATGCTAAGAAAACTCAGGTGTGCGCGTTCTCGGCTAAAAAGTCACCTTTCCTCCCCCTTCCCTGTCTTCAGGGCGCTACTCTTCCCGCCCAGAGCACCATCTCCTTGCTTGGTATGAACATTCGCTGTGATCTGAATACCAGAGACTACATAGAGTCCGTCATAACCACTGCCTCAAGGAAACTCGGTGTCCTGAACAGGGTGCGACGGTATTTTACCCCGGACCAACTCTGCCTGCTTTATAAAACTCAGGTCAGGTCCTGTGTGGAATATTGCTCGCACCTATGGGACGGCTCCGCTCAATACCTTCTTGAAGCTCTGGACAGATTGCAGCGGCGCGCAATCCGCATAATCGGCGATGTAGAGGCAACCAACACCCTCGAGCCTCTACAACTTCGTCGTGATATCGCCTCTCTTAGCGCCTTCTATCGGATGTTTCATGGGGAATGCTCTGAAGAACTCTTTAGCCTTATCCCTCCCTCTCCTTTCCTTTATAGGAACACACGTAAGGGTCTTCGGAGCCAACCGTACACTACGTCCCCATTCCACACCGCACTAAGAAATTCCAAGATTCCTTCTTCTGCCGTACTTCCCGCACTTGGAATTCTCTGCCTGCGTATGTGTTTCCTACATCCTACAACATGGGTTCCTTCAAAAGAGGCGTGAAAAGGCATCTTTTGGGCCGGCAGGGATAGGGCAGGTAGGAGAGTGGAGTAAAGTCACTATCCTATCTGTCATCTCATTTGGGCCTCTTTCACCGCTTAACATCAGGCGGGAGGAGGTCATCTGCCGCGCCTAGAATATAAAAAAAAAAAAAAAAAAATTATCCTAAAAGTTTTTGTATATTTTTTAATCTTCGTTAATTTGTTTCTATACATATTATTTATTGTAAGATCGTGGTAGCAAAATCAGTTAAAGTTAAAGTTAAATCATTAAGGCGACAAAATAACAGAGATTACGAACGACTGGACTAAGCAATTCTTTGTGAACAAAGAGTGCAATCAAGCAAGATGTAAGCTCTGTTAACGTTTTCGACCTTGAATGAATATCGCTAAAGAGGATAGGCTACTTATAACTTATCTATTACAAGATCAAGCTGATTGAAAACTGAACAGGAATGGGAATTGTTTTATACTGAGTACGTCGCACGTACGTCTTGTGAGTACGTTTGACTGGATCCTGATCGATTAAGATCATATAGTTTTCAGAGTGGATTGTTTTTTCAACAAAAAAGCTGCACTGCATATATCTTAATTCCATTCAAACCGTAGGGCCCTTATGGCCAAGGCAAAGGCTGAGTTTAGTCGGTAGGTCACGTGGTCAGACCGCTCTGGCCAAGTGCAGTCCGACATAACCTCAGTCTCCCTCTCCCGAGAAAAAGAAATTATATCTTAATCACTGCTGTGCTAATCTCATAGAATGGTGCAGCGGTGATCAGTAGAGATCGGATAATCGGATGCATATTTACCTAAAGTTAGTTTTGACAAAGTATGGAAACGGCTTTTTATTGTTTTGTTAAATAAAATTCCCGGGATTGCGGAATTGGATAGCCGGATGTTTATTTATTTACCTAATTTAGTTTTTGACAAAGTATGGAACTGTCTTTTTATTTTATTTCCATAAATAAAAATCCCGGAATTCCGGTACTGTAGAACATTTTGGTAATGCAAAACTAGTCAGTAATATGAGCTTAAAAACGACGTTACGTGAAGGTTAGTTTCAGTTCCCCGTGTGATTTGTGAGTAGGTATATAGCTCACTACTTTCGTATAACACTCTTCATGTAATAAATCGTACATTCATAAATCGCACGGGGAACTGAAACTAAACTTCATGTAAATACGTATGCATAGTTGTATAAATGAACCCGGAGTCTCGGTCTTTTGAAAATAAATACCACGTGCTAATTTAGTAATTTTCAAACAATATCACTACGTTAAATTTGCACTCCCGTACTTTCCCGGGATTTTCATTTAACAAAATGTATTTTAAAAAGCCGCTTCCATAATTTGTGAGCCAAAAATTAACTTTATCCGATTCTCCGATCTCTAGTGATCAGTTTTGTGTAATTTCATTTTATTGTAACTAATATAGTTCTAAAGTGCGAAACTATCCTAAAAATAACTTAATGTCAAAAGTAAAAATTAAAAAGAAACCTGAAATAAAACTTATCACAACTAAATTATAAAATAGTAGTTTTAATCTTTCATTATATATATATATAATATATATATATATTATATATATATATATATATATATAATATATATATATATAATATTTAATTGATTTAAACATTATTAACATCCGCACTATGTTGCTATTACGTTCCGAATTCAAATCAGACTTTTAAGTGAATTGTAAAGGGTCTTTCAAAAACAAAAAATTGTTTTCTAACACTTAATAAAACAAAAAAAATGATGAAGATGATTAAAATTTTTATGGTATTACGAAGAGAAAAGTTCGGCAATTATGAATGAAAAATGATATCTTGCAAATGTCTACCACGACCACGCTGACAGAAGTCAATTCTTTCATCAAAATTTTTTAATCTCTTTTCGGCAACATGTCGCGTCTATTTCGTTGTCTTGTCAGGGTACGTCAACAAGCAAAATTGCCGCATTTGAGCTTCTGAAAATCCTAGAGCCATTATTGAGAAGCCTTTGCATGCTCAAAGCAAATGCATTGCATGCGCAAATATGGGTCGTGTTACTTGAAATAAAGAAAATATTATTATTTATTGTTGCTTATATCATGCCTCCTTATAAGATACCTTTATAGGGCGTGCGCGGGGATACAGATCCAACGCGTAGAGGCCATTTAAGCGAAATTTAATGAAAGTGTGCGTGGAGTGTACCAACTGGGTCTAATTTCTATCTGCGTCATGAATAATGCAGCTAAAGACTACACCCAGTTAGATGCACATGATGAAACTATTGCCATTTGTGGTCAAAAAGTATGTGGACTATTGCATTTCGATTTGAACCGGACTATATTTTATATTTTATTTATATTTATATATAACTAGCTGACCCGGCGAACTTCGTACCGCCTTAGCGTAGCTTTGATGCACTACTTTATTTTGTATAGTTGAAACGATGCTCTTTTAATATAGTCTATGGCTGTGAATGACGTTGACATTCGTATAAAAAAAATTGACATTCGTAACGCGCGTTTTTTGAAATATGCAAAATTAAATGTATACTTTTCAATATTTCTGAGAGATTTTCTTAATATTTTTTTCCGTAAGAACCATCCTTGGACTTCCACAAACATTTAAAAAAAAGAATTATCGAAATCGGTTCAGCCGTTCACACGTGATGCCGTGACAACGCGAAACGGGTTTCATTTTTATATATATAGATAGGATGACCAACAGCTATATACAAAATAGACATTTAACAGTAATAACAGAAAGCCAATTAAAGGACATCACAGATAGATACATTTTAGAAATATACGAATACACTATGCAAATAGAAAGACACATAAATGTATATAATTAAACAATAAGGGTTCGTTAATTACCAAAGAAAGTCTGGCTCATAAGGCGCTTCACCGTTGCTAGGCTAGTATTAAATAGGTCTATGTCTAACTTTTTGGTTGCAGCATTGAAACTATCAGATGCACGGTAGATAAATGTATTCTGACGATACTTTGAGGAGACCACCGGAACATACAAAAGGGCATTCAATCTAAGTGACTTCACTGGAGTTCTAAGGGTAATAAGTGACAGAAGTTCAGGACAGTCAACTCGCCCAGAAACAATCTTATGGAAGAGACTCCGGTCACCTGCCTTCTAGAAGCCTCCCAATTGATTTTAAATATGGCAGATAGTGACTCGCCGCTCACATTATTATTATTATTGCCAGTTTAGTATACCTTCGTAATAAGCTTTAAAGGAATACTAAGGTCACCCTTTACAGTTTCGTACAACTACGACAGTTGCTTAATTTAACCAAACGAAGTAAATACATATTTTAACATTAACGATATAATCATAACAGTTTTGGATGACGTCAGCTACCGGTAAAGATCAGGTCGCTCAACTAATGGAGCTGGTTTACGCTTAATCTGCTTGCACTTCGTGTCTCTTAACTGATTTATAATAATTAACTGCATTTAATTAAGCTGTTTGATTTATTTATTGCCTAACTTTCAATGTTTATTGATATAGTATACTTACTTATTGTAAACTAGTTAGCGCCCGCGGCTTCGTCTGCACAGATGGTAGATATTTTCCTACTCACTTATAGACATATTTTGAACAATTCAAACAATCCCTTTTTTTAAGAGAGAAATGCACCTTATGCACCTTGACACCGGGCTGGCAAGGCGCGGCCGTGTGTGGGGCTCTCCGGTCTGACAGGACCGGCCTACCCACTAAAACCCCCCTGAGTTCTCTAGGCCTATGCGGGGCACATGGCGGGGTGCGCTTTCGCGATTCTACCGCCATGTGCTCCGGGGCTGGCTCGACCTAGGTCTGGTCGAGCCAACGCCAAGGGAGGGACTGTTCTCGGACAGTCCCCTAGACGGAGAGACATCACCACGGCGTGCGCGGTAGCCAGACGCACACGCAGCCTCGCGGTAGGGTCATTAGACACTACCACTGCGCATCCGACCTTGACTCGGCCCAGCACACGCTGGCGGAGTGCCCCGCGTGGGCTTCCGAGTGCCGAGTCTTGGTTGCAGAGATCGGGCGAGATCTGTCTCCGCCGGCATTGATTGCGGCAATGCTGGCGGACGAGGGAGGTTGGAGGGCTGTGGCCTCCTTCTGTGAAGCAGTGATGCTCCAGAAGGAGACCGCCGAGCGGGGTCGGGAGATGGCCGATCCCGCTCGAAGGAAGCGGCGCCGGAATCGAAATCGATCGGAAATCGCGTCCGGATGTATAATGAGCTATATACGGAGCGGAGTCTGGGGGTACCCGGAAGTAGCTTGGTGTTCCCGAGGGCTCCCTATGTGCGTGAGGAAGGCCATCCCTGAGGTTTTTAGTGGGTAGGCCTCTCCCTTCTGGGGAGGAGAGCCTCACATAACCGAAGGCTCGCCACAGCCGGGGTATGCGACTTAATGCATTTTCCTCAGGGGGAACAAAAAAAAAATGTCATTAGGCACGCACCGCTCTTGCGTGTGCCCGCCTTCTCCTACCTATCCGTCTGCGGCGGAGAGGAGCGGCCTCGACGTCCTCCTCCCGCTCCCTCTCCGCTGAGACGACAGCCTCCCATACCGCCTCGCCGCGGAGCATGGCCACGACCACGCTCGCCAGCGAGAGGTCACTGCTTCCCAGCGCAGAGGTATGGTCGCTCAGTTGTTGCTGCCACGCCGAGCACACAGCCAGCGTGTACCCGGACGTGTGGTCGGGAGCGCCGCAATTCATCCCTAATAATATTATAAGCGCCAAAGGTTGTAAGTATGGATTTATGTTTGTAATTTTACACGTAAAATCTACTTAATTGACACGGTTGGTGCAGCGGGCGAGTGATCGGCTTCTACCGATTCTCCCACTGGATAGATATATCCTACAAAAATTTGTTCCGATCTGGTCTATTAAATGTATGTTTGTAACTAAACCCACGACACAGGTTAAAAGCCTAGCATGGAGCGACGTTTTATTTGAAAACAAAACAGAAACAATGGATAACAAATTAGATAAATTTAAAATTTCTGAGCATTATAAATTCAACTTAAAAAACTTCAATAAATTTGTTGATGGTTAACTTTTGCGAAGTGTTGGCAGAATGCAATAAAACAGAGCGAAAATAGAAGCAGAGGACTTAATATAGTCTTCTTCAGGAAACGATAAAATGTCGATAGCTTGTTTGCTATCACGTGCGTAAATGTAAGCTGAATAGAAATATTTAATTTTAGTTTATTGAATAATTTTAAATGCTTATAGCCAAGCCAGCATCGGATGGCCTCGGCGACGCGACGTAGCGACGGCTTTCTAATGCGACATCACTCTTCCAATGCTGTTACCGAATAAACATGAATTTCTGAGTATTAAATCCTAGTCAATTAATTAAAAAAAAAACACTTTTCATCTCAATTCCTCCTTTGGTAATTATGCATGTGACAGACCAAGAAAAAATTCGCCGTCATCTTTCATTTAATTGTATCGGCAATATATTTAAATTTACCTAGAACAGATATAACATATCGCACAATATTTTATGTCTAAACATTTTACTTTGTAAGTAAAGACCTTGATATATTTAATTCGATATTCAAGAACATAAATACACAGATCACGTGTCTGTGAAGAATAAATTTTGACTAAAAATAAGTTTATATAAATACTCACTAAAGGCCAGGCAAATAAGTGAAGAAAAATTGGTGAAATGAGGGCAACATTAGGGTGAGCGATTAAGGGTGTAAAGAGGTTTCTCTGTGAGATGACAGCCTTATAACATTATTTCACATTTATCCTTAGACCATTTCCTCTTATGACTCCACTCTTGCCGGCCGGTTAAATTAAGGCAGGTGGCACTTAACGTCCAGGAGCATATTGGGAAAAACGATCAATCACAATAAGGCTCTAAGGGCTAAGCTCTAAGGGCTAACTAATCTTCTTTAATATTTAATAATCTGTGCTGTTTAAGCATGACGAGCTTTAAGCTTTTGAATGAGAAGTTTTAGTCACTTTCATCTAACTGTAAATCATAAGTTTCATTCTAATCATAAAATGCACATTATTTAAATGAATGATGACTACGAACTGTCTACAGTTGATAGTAGGTTCTTTATTTATTACGTATTTAAATCTATTTATGTCATATTTTAATATTTACGTGGGCATACGAGTCATTTCCATGTCAATTGTATTTAAATCAAAACAAAATGGCCAGTGTGACAAGAATAGAATCCATAAACACAATTATAAATCAACTTTTTTCGTTTTTTTATAAAGTTGGATAGTAAATCGCTAAGGCTGATGAAGCTGGCTAACGGATCGCAGCGGGGGCTCGCATAGCGAATTCTGTTAAATGATCTTTTCAAACTAAAAAATGTTCTCCGGTAACATAAATATTACCTTTAACAGTTAGCCCTTTAATATATCTGTTTTAATTAAAAGTCTCGTGTTTGCAAAAAAATAATGTGAGTACTTTTGACGTAATTTGTTAGCCAGTTCTTTAGAATGTAAGAAACCAATTTGAAACTCGTTTCTCATAATTATTAACCATATATAATGTATGAATTTGTGTTTCTACTAGATCAAATATAAATTTGCTTTTTCTGTTGGTAACCACATCTCAATGCATATTTTGTTGAGCGTCTTGAGCGTCTGCAGAATGTGGCCATCAGGTTTGTTTGCAATCTGCGTAAATTTGACCATGTATCTAACCATCACTCCAAACTTCAATGGCTTCCTATTCGGCAGCGCAGAGATTTGCATATTTTATCTCTTCTTTACAATATCTTGTTTCTTCCTACATCTCCAGCATACCTTAAGTCTTTGTTCTCTTTCGGTCCTCTTCCTCCAGTCGCGTTTTTACGAGCGAATTTTAACTTGACTCTTGATTCCCTTTTGCAGTATGATTTTCTCTTTACTCTTTTCCCTTTATGCCGTTCGACTTTGGAATACTCTCCCTGAGAGTATTAAGAGAGCGCAAACGTTGAGTCCCTTAAGAACCAATTCCGTATCCATTTCTGTCCTTAAACTTAACGTAATTTTACTTTATTACTTTCACAATAATTACCTATTCCCAAAATTCTACTAATTCTACTAATACTATAATTCGACTAAACTAAAATGTTTAGCTTCTATGTAATATTAAATATGTGTGTGTATTATAAACAAATGTATATTTATGTACGAGTATGAATTAATACTATTTTTACACTGTACCTACGTGTTACTGTAAGTGTCTGTCGCCGCAAACATGGCGCTGTATCTACAAAAGTAATAATCGCCGATACGTCGTTACTTCTACAATATTTCTCATGTAAAAGAGAACTGTTATTATGTATAGAGTAAAAAAAAAATTGTCATCTACCCAATTCTACCTTTTCGATCAAGATTTTAAGTAAGATATTTTTTTGTTAAAAAATCTACCAAGGAATTGTAAACAGTTAACCGCCCAACTTACTTGTTCTGTACATTTTTTACTGGCATCAATTAATGTTATTATTGGTTGGTATTACCAACTACCAACTTGGTAATCGGTGTAAACTGTTTACGTGAATAGCGACCGACGTTGCAACAAAGTTGCTGGCTGGCAACACATTATTATCGCCTCTATCGAATTATAAACGGAAAAATGTATAAATGAGAAACACCACCTCGAGCACCGTGTGAGCGAAATGTTATTTTTTGTCATGTTGTAGAGAAATAAATATATTAATCGCAACGTACTTATTCTTGTAAGGTTAAAGAAGTTGGAAATAATTGACTCCAGAAATAGAACCCTAGGATGGAGTAAAAAGAGTATTAACTATGCAATGTATACGATAAAAGTTTAATATTACTCAAAATCAATATAATCTATATTCAATATACACTGCTCGTCGGTGGCGCTGTGGTCTCGGCACTGGTTTGTGCGCCGCATAGAATCGGGAGGCCCGCGATCTATTCCCCGCCGTGTACCAATGTAATTATGTAGGTACTATTTTAGCACAAAATAAGTGAATTGGAATTAAAAAGTACTCTGTGATTGGAATACACTTTATTTTTTTTTTATTTTTTTTTTTATGCATTGGCCATAGGCCATCAGCTTAATCACGTAACAAGTATATTATAATATTAATATAAGTAAATAATATGTTAAAAATAACACTAAGAACTCAAATTTAACAAACATAAATTGAAAATAACAAATGGTAGGTATTACCTTACTTTTGGAATACACTATAAAATGGCACCACAGATTGAATATTCGAAACGATTCTGGACGCAAACACAAGCATGTATATGATGGTCCTAACGCCACTACTACCACCAAAATATCACATTTATATATAATTTATTTTTAATTTTTATAGTACTATCATATACTTTTATCATGTGTATAATAAGTTATGTATGTCTATTTTAAGATATTTATAATATTAATAATGTATATTTATCGATTAATATATAATTGTGTATTATTTATTGTTTCCCGTACGTCACAAATGGAAAGGCCCTGCCAGAATATCAGCGCTTTGCGGCATCATATATGGCGCAAAGCACATGCTGAGGTAGGAACCTTTTGGCTTGGCACATGTCTATATTTTATTTTAAACTATTTATTGTATTTTATTATGTGTACTGTTGTATGTCTGTGCGAGTCAATAAATGTTTTTTCTTTGTTTCTTTCTTTAATTGAATAAACGTTTTAATTGACAACCTGGAAACGTTTTAATTAACCTGTAAATGTGTTAATTGAATAAATTATTTTGACTTTGTCGTTGATGATCATGTGGTATTATTAAATGCCAAACGTAAAATGAAAAATCCGTCAAATTCACCGCTAAACGGTTGACTTCAGAAAGTATCTATAGCAGAACGCAACACGCTGCACTGATTTTTTGTGCGCATTCCAAGAGCGTATTTTACACACATCTTTTTCTGTACCCCATTTGCGAGCAGTGAAGTGCAAACTTCATTGTTTTGCTTCCAATTCGCGATAATAGTGGAATGCGTACGCGATGGGATTAAGGAAAAAATTACCGGTCAAGCGCTACAAGTATTAAATGGCTAGGCGATTTACGGCGCTGTTATTTGAGCAATTATACTGAGTGCATATGCAATACTAATTAGTTTTAAAAAATATGTACACTCAAACATATAATTATTCATAATAATAATACGATTCAAAGTAGCATTTGTAAAAATTGTAATCACATTGAACACAATAGAAATAAAATCAATTTAACAAAACATCTTTCTAGAATGAGCAATAAAAAAGAAATACAAATCAAAAATATTCGCAAGACACTATTGCTAAGAGTAATAGGGTTGATGGCTACAACTGAATATGTCTATTTTTATTATATAATTATCAAAGTTGAGCAATTTCTATCTCATGAACGTAAGTCAATATAGAAATTTCACTTTAACTTTCAAAAAAATATACAATTATTTTTTACATAATTCTAATGAAATGAATACCTTTCTAACTTCCTCACATTAAATGTAACATTATTTAATATAGAAAGTGGGCTTATAAACGTAAAAATATATTGTCAATTTTGTTCATACGCTCATAGAAATTAGGCGACTTTAGTACCCGACCCGACCCGCGACAGCGCCGCAAATATGGCGCTGTATCTTCAAAAGTAATAATTGCAGATACGTCGTTACTTCTACAGTATTTCTCGTCTAAAAGAGAACTATTATTATCTATAGAATTAAAAAAAAAAACATCTACCCAATTGCTTCAAACTCCGAATCTTTTGACGTTAGACCAGTTCTTGGCACTGGTCGACGACATCATAGACGAAGATTCCACGTTACTAAAACAAATTCATTAATCCAAAACTTAGAAGTAGATACAGTCACATCACATTTTCACTCAGATGAAGAAAGAAACTTAATGTATACGTAAATTAAAAATATATATTTAAATATTTGCTCCATTCATTATACTCTTTGACTGTACCCCATCAAACTGCTCTATAATTCCTTCCGTCATAGATCATTATACAGAAGCTCGGGCAATCTGCGGAGATGGTAAATTGATACATTCAATTAATAAGCCCAGATAACTGCTCTATTATTAATAGTGCAATCATTATTAAAGTTAACTTCAATAAAGTTACTAGATAATTATGGATTGGAGTTAAAAAAGGAAAAATGTAACGACGTTAGTCAATTGAATACTTGCTTTACGGGCGAAAGTAAAGTTTTAGCAATAAACAACAAAGCAACGATTTCCTTTTTAAGATGCATTAAGAGTTGAAGACTTTTTTTTTCCACGGGGATGGTAGTGAATCCTCATAGGGGGCGCGCCACCACAGTGGTGATATGACAACCCCCTGGTGCTTGGACGACCTCGCACCGGATACCACCCGCAACCGGTCTACGGCGGGTGGTTATGTTGGACTCTAGCAGAAGGCCAGCCTACCAACTAAACACTACCTACAGCCTTTGGTCGGGCGGAAGGCCCGGCGGACCCTATCGGCGGACCCTATCGGCTTGAACTAACTCTCCCGCCCTCCAGAACGGGGGCGGTGCATAGCGCAGCCTCAGGAGAGTGCGTGCGCTCTGATGTGGGTTCGGTTACCAGAGTGGTCCGAATAGTATAACATGTGCGCTTATGCACTTAATAAACAGTTAAGCTACACAGGTGTTGGTGTGTGATTGCTACTTACGTGCTTGTGGAGTTCGGCGACGCAGAAGCCGCCTCGAGTAGCCTGTTGAGCTTAGCTGTAATAATTTGAAGACTCTTTATACCTATCATGAGTATAACAGAGATGAGAACAATCCTTACACGTTCTGTGACTTTAACAAATAATTCTTTCGATTTATGAGGCTTAAGAGCCACTATGTTTACTATAAGCCACACTAATAAAACACATAAGTAATGATCTGCCTTAGGCACTCTCTCCTCACTGAACAAACTCCCTCCACTTCCTCAGGGGAACAAAAAAAAAAAAAGGCCTCCCCCTTCTGGGGAGGAGAGCCCCACATAACCGCCGGCTCGCCACAGTCGGGGTATGCAATTTAATGCATTTTCCTCAGGGGAACAAAAAAAAAAGAGGCACATATATAATTTGTCATGCAAGATTGCAAGTTGTTTATTGGCCTAAGTCATTGTATTGAAATCTGAGGGAAAGAGGGATTCGAGGATTGAATAAAGCGAACCTTGAGTGACTCCAGTGTTTACAAGGTACACGCCGCTATTTTATACATACTAACTAGCTGACCCATGCCCGCTTTGTTGGGCATAATATTAATAAGCCCCGAAGCGAGCACGAATTGAACCCGAAGCTATCGCGCGCCGTCCGCTGCTTTGATGAGTTTACTTATTTTCATAAAGATTCATATTTTTTGGTAATATATGACTTATAAATATGACCCAATGATTTAAATTATTAAATTAATATTAAAAATAAAATTATCTATACTAATATTTAAAAAAAACTACTTTTTGTAACTTAAATATAAAAGTTAGACATATGCTGTCGTTGACTTTTTTGTAGGCATTTTCGAACTTTACATCTTTTCTCTAGAACTCAAAAATATATCTTTCATAGTTAAGGCAGCGTTCGTAAGAAACGCTTTCATTCGACCGTTTTTCCTCCGATTCACTTTGCAAAACGGACTACCACGTAAAAGCCTTTTTATTTTCCGTTTATTTATATAACCTATGACACTCAGAAAGAATGTGGCTTTTTATTGGTGAAAGAATTTTTAAAATCGGTTCAGTAGATCCCGAGATTACCCCTTACAATTATATATATATATATATATATATATATATATATATATATATATATATATATATATATATATATATATATATATATATATATATATATATATATATATATATATATATATATATATATATACTTATATATGTATATTATACACATCAAATAATGTATGAATATTATTTTTGCTTAACCTTGTAATAAAAAATTGTACACATGTTTAAAATCAAAATTTACTTATTTCACTTATTGAGGTCAAAATAAAACACATTATCATGACATAACAGGTTAAGCATTGCTTAAACTAAATTACTATACCTGTTTCAAGGTATCGCCATCTCCGAGATCCCGGGTTCGAATCCCAGCGGGGGCAGATGTTTGTGTGATGAATTGCATTTGTATCTTAGTCATGGTTGTTATTATATATCTCTATAAAAACATTTACGTATGTATAATATATGTATGTCTATCCGTTACACAAGATTCCATAACACAAGCCTTTTAATTAAATATTTTATTACAATTCTCTTAACTAACACGTACTCAATTTTATTTATTTTGCGCAGCTAACAATATAAATACAAATTACTCATTTAAGCTTACGCTATATATATTAACATACATATGCACATACATACTTTAAAAAAATTAAAAATATAAAATACAAACATTAACTTTATATTACCTTAAAATATGCTAGAATTGATCGAACGAAAATGATTGGCACCTAGATCGCTGCATTATTTTGGTCCTTCAACGCCATTTGCCAATTGTAGTTTCTGACCTCTTCATCAGTTGCTGAGCATGACGGGGTTATGAGTCGTTTTATGGAGTCGTTCTCTTCTCGCTCCCGCAATAATAGATGAAGGACTCCGTGTGTCTAGATATAGCCACTACAGCATGAGGAACACTATCGTGGACCGGGTTTTTGCCCCTATTTTGTACAACAAAAAACACAAGCCTTACAGAGCTTAATTTTGGGCTAGGCTAATTTGTGTAAGTATAAGAAATATTTATTTATTATTTATTTATCTAGGACGCAACAATGCAACATAATCAAACAGCGTAGTATTGCCGTTCCAATGTTCAGACTCCATAAAATTAGCTGTTCGTTCTTGGGGAAATGTATATCTATGTTTAACAAACTTCCGCAAAGTGTCATTGATTTGCCTTTGTATAAATTTAAAATCCATATCAAAAAGACACTCATGAGTAAAGGTATAAAGTAAGTGACTATCTAAATGATCACACTATTTGGGAATAGGGACACTATTCATAGAGCCATGTTTGGTAACAACATTATTTATAATATTGTATTATTTTTATATGTGTATGTAAACATACATACGACTGTAATCGTATTAGGTATGATTGTATCTTATACTATATTGTATTTTTATATTATATTATTATAATTATTAACATTGAAAAGAGGAGATAAAAAATAGACCTTCACAGTTTCTTGCCTGTTCTTCTCGAGAAGGCTCTCCCAATTTCCGAACAGGTGTCGAGTCAATTTTTTTTTTTCCTTATTCGTACGTACGGACAAGGTTTTTGTTTTTTTTTTAAGCTTTTTTTTTTGTTTTGTTTGTTGACGTCAATAAGTGCCTGTAAAGGTCTATGTTGAATAAAGATTATTTTGATTTTGATTTTGATCTAGTAGAAAATTGTTAACAGGAAAATTTATGAGAAAGCCATTAATTGATACCCAATTTAAAAGGTAGCTAAAACAGATTGGACATTTCCCTTTCTCAACAAGCATGTCGTCTGTAAAGCAATTTATAATTCCCGCCAATATATCACAATAATTTATTTCCAAAATCACGACGCTAATTAATGCACAGAGACAAGTGTATAGACGAGAAGTCAGAATATGTGATTCACTAATGAAAAAAGTCACTCAGATATAAATCTCAATGTAGCGGTCCGCCAGTTTATTAACTTGGAGTTGTGAAGACGGATCGTAAACACTTACTTTTCGACCAGTGCACTAATTCAAGCAATTTTTTATTTTTAAGGTTCCGTAGAAGAATAGAAATGGATTTGTTTTTATCTGTCCGTATGTCACAGCTTCTTTTTTTCGAAATTATAAGAATGCTGTTGAAACTTGGTAAGTGTGTTTTGTGAATCGCATTAAGATTTTCACTCTAAAATAAAAAATATCTGTATATTTTGGGGGTTCCTTATACTTGAAGAACTGAATCTAATTTTTTTTTTCATTAAACACACTCTTGTGAGATATCTATAGATAGGTCTTTAAAAATGATATTGAGGTTTCTAACATCATTTTTTTCCAAACTGAATAGTTTGCGGGAGAGACACGTCCAAAGTGGTAAAAAGTGTGTCCGCCATCTTGTAACTTCTACAATAAAAGAATGATAAAACTAAAAAAATATATAATGTACTTAACCATGCAAACTTCCTCCGAAAATTCGTTTGAACGTGATCTAGTAAGTTGTTTTTTAATACGTCATAAATCGTAAATGTTATTTGCTGCTTTGGAACCCTTCATGGGTAAGTCCGACTCGCACATGGCCGGTTTTAACTTGCGATTCGCGGGCGTAATTAAATTAAAATCTCGCCGTAATTAGAAACCTTTAAAATCTATTCAATTTATGGCAGTATATAACAGTTTTATTGGCGTGTCAATAAGTCGACTCTATGAAGATAGCATTTAAATTTCCAGCACAATTATCGCGCTACATTTCTGCGTGATGACTGACGAATTACGAACGGGCACTTGCGTTTGCAGCATTATACATCGAAGTTGGAAATGGAATCTTTGATTAATACTTAGCAAGTAACCCGATTGTTGGTTGATTACTTCGAATGCCAGGAAGTCCCAATAAAAAGTCGCAGTAATACATCAAACCGTCCGCGCCCGTGAGAAATAGAAAAACGGAGTATAACTCCTAACTGTAACTGTCATAAAATTCGACAAAATAATTACGCCTTTACTCCGAAGTTATTAAAATCATGTGCACCAGATATCTGTTTGTACGATCGGATGATTCAAAACAACTTTCTATCGAGTATTAATTCAATATTATTTTCTAGTAGCTAGAACCCGCGTCTTTGTCTGAATCAATGGTAATTTTTTTCTTACTTACTTAAATCTTATCGTCGTATTTTGTATTTGTAGAATTCACAAAATCCCTCCAAATATTAAATACGTGAAAGTTTGAATGGAAGTAAGTATGGATGGATGGATGGATAAAGATGATGCTGGATTGGATAAAGAAATTTTGTGAATTATCATAAATATTACCAATCTTATCTACTAATCTGTGCAGACGAAGTCGTAAGTACCTACTACCTATCTTTATATGTTATAGCTTATGTGTTATTGTGATATATAAGCTATAATATTGTAAAGTTACATTAAAATACATTCAGTAGTTATTACGTGAAAGAGTTACAAACATACATACAAACTTTCTCGTTTATAAAATTAGTAGAGAGAGATTGATTGAGAGATTCATCTGCATTGAATGTGATCATTTGAAGATATTTATTAATTAACAACATTGATATAGTTAACAAAATCAAATAACGGTATTCTGCACTAAAACTGTAATGGAGCATTCATTAAATAACTCAATTACAAAGTTAAAATTTGATTGACAGAGAAACGACGGTGATTAAGTCTCGACGCTGGCCTTTGAGACGTGAGGCACGGTGCTAATGTGTTACATATTTCCAATGTCATATGTACATTTGTAGGGTTCCGTAGTCGAATAGCAAAAAACTGATTCGTCATGCCTGTCCGTCTGTATGTCACAGCCACTTTTTTCAGTAGCTATAAGAGCTATATTGTGGAGACTTGGTAAATAGATATATTTGGTGAACAGCATTAAGATTTTCATACAAAAATAGAAAAAAAACTATAAATTTTCGGGGTTCCCCATATTTAGAATTGAAACTCAATTTTTTTTTTCATCAAACCCATACGTGTGGGGTATCTATAGATAAGTCTTCAAAAATAATATTGAGGTTTCTAATATATATTTTTTGTAAACTACATAGTTTGCGCGAGAGACACTTCCAAAGTGGAAAAATGTGTCCCCCCCCCACGTTCCTTCTAAAATATATATATTCTTTATTGCACAAAAGACATTACAGTAGAAAAAATATGCAGTGATTGGATGTGTACATGGGTGGGCTTATCCCTAAAAGGGATCTCTTCCAGCCAACCTTACTGGGTGTCAAGTAACTTATACTGTTACGTAGGAGAGATTGAGAAAAAAAAAACAAGATACATGGGTACATAAACTATATAAAATAAATACCTGCTAATAATATATAATTATGCTTAAATATCAAATAAAAACTAATCTTAATTAAGTACATAAGATATTATTATATACTACTTATATAAAAATATAGTTAACTAACTAGAAACTTTCAATAAATGCTCCTTAAGCCTCACTTTAAATACTCTATCAGATGAGCTCTCGCGGATATTTACCGGTAGTCTGTTCCATAGACGCACAGCCGTCACTACAAAAGACCTTGATAGAATTCGGGTATTGCAGACTGGCTGCACGAGTGTCTTGGTTACACATGCACGCCTTGGATAAGGTAATGGCGGAAGGTATTGGAAGCGGGTACGGAGAAACTGGGGGAATTTAGGGTTATTGAGGATTTTATATAGAAAGGTCAAAATGTGCCATTCATGCCGTTGTCTAATTGAGAGCCACCTTAGACGCGCACGAAATTCAGAGACATGGTCATACTTTCTCAAACCAAAGATAAACCTAATTGCTAGATTTTGAAGGCGCTCCAATTTATTTAACAGATCTTCAGTGACATCCGAAAAACATACGTCAGCATAATCTATCTGTGGCATCAGCAGTGTGTGCGCTAGCATGACCTTTGTGTCGTAGGGCAAAAAATACTGCATCCGTCTCAATGAGTGGTATGAAAAGTGCACACGCTTACTGATGTCAGCAATGTGTGCCGACCATGAGAGATCCGACTCCATGGTGAGACCGAGGCTCCGAGCTTTATCGGTGTATGGGATTATCACATTATTGTATTTAACTGGGGCCATAGGTTGAGGCAGACTAGACTTCAAACGACACTGCGAAATAAGGGAATGATAAATGTAAAAATAATATATGTACATTTCACTGCAAACTTCCGCCGACAATTGGTTTGAACAAGATCTAGTAAGTAGTTTTTTTAATACGTTATAAATCGTAAACCGCATTTTACCTTTCATTCAATCAACTCCAATATAATAAAGAAACGACTCGCACTTTTTCTGACGTTCTTAAGGCGAAGGAAAACATTGTGAGTTAAACTGCATATAGTAGTGAGAACCGACTAACCCACGCTGAGTCAGTTCAAGGCCTAGTCGCCCTAACATAAGATAAGCTTGTCCCTTTAGTGGTGACCTATATGAGCTATAACAGTAAACTAAAAAAAAACCTTGTTTTTACAAGCTTTTATTATTTGTTTATAAAATGAACTAAAACGTTAAAAATAAATTATTAACACTAAAACTTTTCACCATACATAATTATTCAATCTCGTCCCCCCTCTTTATCATAGTCCCCATTTATAAATAAAAGCGTGTTACATTGTGATAGCTTGAGGAAAATGTTGTGTTGTATTAAATGTAACACGCTTTTATTTATAAATGGGGACTATGATAAAGAGGGGGGACGAGATTGAATAATTATGTATGGTGAAAAGTTTTAGAGTTAATAATTTATTTTTAACTTTTTAGTTCATTTTATAAACAAATAATAAAAGCTTCTATTTAAAAAGGTTTTTTTTATTCTTTAATTTTATTTTTATCTTTTTAGTACCTCTACAGGCTTGCTGAGAACAAGCCCTTTCATTTGATACCCATATTGTAGGAACGAATAAAAGAAAATTATCCGCCATTTTTGGTGTTCCGCCGTATTAAGAGTGACGTAACATTATTTTTTTCTAGTTATTCTTGGCAAGCCCTTTTATTTGATACCCATATTGTAGGAGTGCATTAAAAATAATTGGTCCGCCATATTGGATACGCCGCCATGTTGGATTTAGAATGACGTCACATTATTTTTTTCTAGTTATTCTTGGCAAGCCCTTTTATTTGATACCCATATTGTAGGAGTGCATTAAAAATAATTGGTCCGCCATATTAGATACGCCGCCATGTTGGATTTAGAATGACGTCACACAGTTAATCATGCATTGTCATCCGAACCAAACGTGTATACCAAATTTCAGCTCAATCGGAAACCGGGAAGTGGATCAAATTTAAGTTGCAAGATTTGATTACAGAACGACAGACAACGGGACAGGTGAAAGTAAATAAAAGCTTGTAAAAAAGGGAAAAACACTGCTTATATAACTTCAAGTATCTAACTTCAAGAAAACTTGCTCAATTTCTGAACAGGTGTTAAATAAATAAATATTTCTAACACTCACACCAATTAGCCTAGCCCAAACTAAGCTCTGTAAGACTTGCGTTAGGATCTTCACAAAACGGTCTATATCGACCACTAGGGGCCTATGACAACCTGCAAGGGGTCTAGGTGAGCGAGAAAAAAATTGGGGTCCGAGAAATGAAAATGGGGTTCTAAGATAATGTATCTCAACGTACACTGATAGTACCTAATTACTTACATTAACATATATATTATATATGTGTGCTGTACTCCCGCACCTCAAAGCTTGGCTCTGCGGGAAGGAGGAGGTCATCTACCGATTGACTCAGATACTCACCGGGCACGGCTGCTTCGGTGAGTATCTGTGTCGAATGGGACGGGAGGGATCGACACATTGCCACTACTGCGTATCCGACCTCGCCTCGGCCCAGCACACGCTGGCGGAGTGCCCCGCGTGGGCCTCCGAGCGCCGAGTCTTGGTCGCAGAGATCGGGCGAGATCTGTCTCCGCCGGCATTGATTGCGGCAATGCTGGCGGACGACGGAGGTTGGAGGGCTGTGGCCTCCTTCTGTGAAGCAGTGATGCTCCAGATGGAGGCCAAACGGACTCGGTAGCACAGCTGCGGGGCCGCTGCAGGTCGCCGGCGGGCGCGAGTAAGTCACGCCCCGGATACGGCAACCCGGGACGGACCACGCTACTCCCATGGGGGGCGTCGTTGATGTAGGAGATCGGGGGAGGTCGTTGTCTCCCCCGAGGACATCTCCTGGAGGGACTCCTCCAGGACGGCAAGACATAACCGCCGGCTCTACGAGGCCGCTGTAAAAAAAAGGGGGGTCTACCCAAAAACGAAAAACATAGCTAAGGGTCTATGACATAAAAAGTTTGGGAACATACATAATATTACACATTCATAAATATCTTTGATAGAAATATATGTATTACACGACTTCGTCTGCGCAGGAAACTTATTATCATACTAGCTTCCTGCCCACGGCTTCGCCCGCGTGGATTTCGGGATTGGGTGAAAGGGTTAAGGATCATAGGTTTTGCCCACGGCTACATATGCGCGGAAGTCGGTTTATGGCGCGAAGGTTTTATCGCGCTTCTCGTGGTACTATCCGTTTTGAAAAATACCGCAAAACCTTGCTCAAGAATCACTCTATCTATTGATGAAAATCTGTGCAATAGTTTTTGAGCGAAGCCTTTATTGCGCATCCCGTGCGATCTGACGATTTTTCCGGGATAAAAAGTACCCTATTAATTAATTCGGACTTTTGTCTTTACGTTTGCAAAATTTCAAAGCAATCGGTTCAGTAGTTACGGCGTGAAAGCGGAACAAACAAACAAACTCACTTTCCGATATTAGTATAAGGATTTTGAACAATTCACACAATATGTTTATAAATTGTAGTCTGTGTTATTTTGATGTATAAACTATAATATTATTCTAAAGTTTCAGTAGTTTGGGTAGTTTTTATTTGAATGAGTAACAAGCATCCATACATACTCAAAAACATCCATACATACTCACAATCGTTCCCGTTTATAATATTCAGACTCAGATATTTATTTGCTTAAACATGAGAGCATAATTATACATTTGAATAACATATATATACATATTAAAATAATATTAATAGGGACGTTGTCTGTACAATTTTTAGTTTTGTAGGTTTTTTTGCGTACTCTTTTTGGTTTTCTACGGACTCTTTGGTCCGCACTCTTTTTTGTTTGTGTAAGTCTTTTTAAATTTCCTTATGCTACAAGTAACATATCATTTGTCTGCTACAAGTGACAGATGTTCTTGTCCCCCACAATCGTAGCCCCATCTATATCTAGGAATAGTTATTACATAGATAGTTTTGTAGGTTAGACTTTATAATAAATACCGAACAAACCAAGTTTTAAGCTTCGATTTGAGTAACTTAAATTCTGGTTCTTGAATTGCGTCAGTGTATTTAGCAGATGCCCATTACGATTGTGAGCCGTTGGCAGATTGCGAACGTTTGCGGCGCAATATCAAATCTTAGATTGTGGACTAGATCGCCTTGGTCGGTGTAGGGACCAGATCTTAAAACTTAACCTACTCCATCCTGAACAGGCTCGACCTGTCGCACTTGTTAATGTTGTAAGCCTTAACAGGTCTTGGCATGGCAACAATGCGACACTTGTGATCAATCATTACACTGCGTTGATATTTTTATCTAAATCCTTTAAAGGTATAAGCTTTTTAAGAACTCGTATAGTACTGATATGATAAAATTTAAGTTTAAACGGCGATTAGTAAACGGATTCATATTTATTATGTTACTAGATTTCCAATAGGAATGAGATATTCCCGTGGTAATATTTTATACTATATCTGATTCTATCTTATATACCTTCCCAAGGCGCAAACTATTGCTATATCAAAATTCATTAAAATCCATTCAGTAGTTGTTACGTGAAGATGAACAAACATTCATCCATACTCAAAAACATTCGTATTTATTATATTAGTGAGATAACTGTTATTTATTAAACTACTTTAAAATTACTTTTGAAATATTAGTTTGAGAAGAATGACTCGGGTGACAATGAAGGATAAATTGCGAAGTACGCTGATAATAAAAATTTTCGATGTGAAGTTACAAAAATCAAAAAGGGAATATGCTTAAATGGTTGGGACACGTCGAAAGTTCATCCTTTCAGTTAAGGGAAAATATAAAAACATAATTAACGCGGTGGAAAGGAGAAAACTGAGAGAAATGGTTGGAGTGACGATGAAGGATAAATTATGAAATAGTGTGATAAAGGAAATGTGCGGTGTGAAAGAAAATGTAGTGACAAAGAGACAAAAAACCGAGAAAGAAAAGCTTGGATGATCCGGATACGTAGAAAGTATGGATACAAGACGACTGACGAATGAAATGTATAAATGTGGACGAGCAAGTTGACAAGGGATATCTTAGACCAGAGATTCTTAAACTTTTTGTGTCGTAGACCCTTTGCCGCATTTGATGAATGATTATGATACTTACCTGATTATTTATTGATTATTACTGATAGTACTACATTTTTGGGGATTACACATGACTCTCGATTGCAATGGGATCCCCATATTGAGACCTTGTCACGCAGACTTAGTTCTGTCTAATTTGCTATATATAAAGTACGACAACTGACTAACGTTGAAACGGCAAGATAAGTCTATTTCAGTCATTTTCATAGTGTTATGACGTATGGCATACTATTGTGGGGATCTGCGGCGAATATTGAAAGTATTTTCGTGCTCCAAAAAAGAGCAATTCGCGCTATCTATAATATAAAACAAAATTAACATAGAACGAGAAAAAAAAATTGCCCTTGCTGGTTCTTTCCAGTATAAGGTCTCCCGCCATAGACTTGTGAACCAATGGCGTAGCATCCTATTTTGAGTAAATTATCGAAAATTATATTGGCGTATGGTTAAAACATGGCGGAATCGTATGGGTTTTATTAATACATTTTAATAATTAGAATTTACTTCAAGAATCAAAATCATTGGCAGTACACCTATTTATAGCCCCCTCTAGCTTAAGCATAGTGAAAGTAGTTCTAAACTTTTGAGTACACATATATTTTTGCTCTCCGGTAAATGAAATACACAGACGCATTGATTTCTTATTCAATTTTTTTTTCATACGCGTAATTTGAACTCTAAATCCTCTGATTCCATTGGATGTTTTAATAGGACGATAAAAAAAATTGAATAGCATTTACAACGAAGATTCAGTCTGCAAAGTCACCCACACTTCTATCAGAATACTAGAAATCGTGTAGATTACATCTATCACTAGACAAACAAGAAGAGACAGAATAGTTATCATCATATGCAAAGTAGAGATGCAAATGATGGATTTGCAAACATTAACAGATTTTTGTTAAGTCGGATACCTGTCGACTTTCCCATAATTTAACTGGCCTAACATAATTTACTGGTATAATAAACCCGATACTTCCACCTTTGAATATTCTGACGACCATTTGGATGTTTCGCACACTGTCTACGGCATTCTAATGCAAATATTTATTGCCAAGGTCCCACTGCCTGATACTCTCTCCATAATGATATTCTAATACAGTTCAAATCTGATTTCTAAAACTGTTATGCATTTTATTCGCCTAATTAATTATTAATGAGCTTGCTCGACCTTTGGAGGATGCTTTTTTCTAGTTAGTGAGCTAACGGATCTTTGGCGGACACTAAATTTTTATCACATAATGATTTGGTGTCATTTGAATAAAATATACATGGGAATTACCATATAGATAGTCATCTTTTAGCTTACTCGGTTTTATTTACTTAATGAGACAAGTTCAAAATATTGGCATCATATTATTTCGAAGGCGTCTTCTTTACGATTAATGTCGCCATGTTTTTGGTATGCATTTAATAAGGTTGGCATAATTGTTAAGACTTCTTTAATTTACTCTCGTATATTGGATTTGTTTTTGAAATGTTTAATTAATGTATAATTTCCGATAATATAAAATTAACTGTAGAAAAACCACGGAGGGTTATCTATGAAGAGGAAAATCCATTTGACTTGTTTATTTATTACTATTTGGTCATTTTAGCTAGGCGTTGAAAATTATAGCAGTTGGATGAGAATCACTTGTAGGACAATATCCTTTTGTAAGCGTCATCAGGATTCCGCGAAGTGAATAGTGAGTGTAAACTATTTGATAAGTGAACAACCCCCAATGTGTTAGAAATTATTTGAAGGGTAGAAGATATAAATGCAGGAGACGTAAAAATATAATCTAAGAACTAGAAAAGTTGCATAATGAACAACATTATAGCAATATGAAATTTGAATTCAAATCGCAAATATGTTAAAACTATAAATATTTGGGAAGAGCAATGGTTAATATGATTAAAATCAAAATTAGATGCTCATGTTTTCAAATACGACTTTTATAGGTTCTCTAGATACAGAGGGAGACATTGTACTCGAAATAAACAGTAAGAAAACCAGTAAGGGTTTTTTTTTCTCTCCTTGTATCCTTACAAAGTCCTTAATTAGAAGCTGTCTTTAGATGAATAGTCTGAACCTAACTTCACTTTACAAGTTTTAATAAGTTTACATTATATCTATAAAAAATATAATTTCATTGTTTTATTCGCTGTACTTGAATATATATAATATATAGAATATATAAATTTGGCAACGTAACTATTGAGTCATTAAACTAAACTTAACCATTGTTATCTTTTAAGTAATCCTCAATAGTAAAATAACATTTTTCATAAGAGAATTTTGACAATTGATTATGTCTACTCAGAGGTAATAAGAACACTTTGTTCCGAATCCCAAATAAATAACGCATAGACATTTTGTATAATCATATATATTTTTCTACGCGTTCACAAAATATATACTATTGCAAAATCTACAGTAAATTTATCTCTCATTTTAAGTTTTAAAAAAGTTCAATGATTCATAAAAATAGTAGGTGTTTAGTTATTTTGCTTGGAGATTCTTTAAGGTGTTGTGACTTTATGGGAAAATATTTTGGGCACAAACGGAAACGGAATTTCCTCAAAAGGTTTTTTATTTTTTTCTCATTATCAAATTGGATGGTTTTGAATTAGAACCATATAAAAAACTTCTAAGCCTTATCATCTACTTAACAAATTCTCAAAACTTCTCTATAAGATATTATCTGCATCACAAGATTCTTTTTTTATAAACTGAATGATTCGTAATTCTATACCTTCTAAACCGAAGTCAGCGCACAATAGCGTCGGACAGAATAATTTCACTGTCAGCCCGTCAGTTTACATTGTAAATCTTTCATTCATCATACCATAATCGAAAATAAGATCAAAAGCAATTGTGTATGAGCATCGAGATTATTGAATGAAACTGAGCGAGACAGCGATACGACAGCGCGGGAGCAACAAGGACGGCAAAAAGATTACTGCGCCATTCGATTTCGTCCCGAGATCGATACCCAATAAATCTTTAGGCTGTTTTCTTTTTGCTCGTTGTAAGTGCCCTCGTGTTCGGGAGACAGCTCGTGGCTACTGGACTTGGCTTTACTTTATTTAACTTCATCTGTAGATTCAGTTCGCAACAATGCCGTGGAGTTTTGAGCGTGCCATAAAAGCGCAATGCGCTTGCGTCGCTTCGTACTGAACTTATTGTTTTGATTTCTCCATTTCGATTTATGAGTCGTTCAAACTATCATTCGCTTTAATCTTATCTTTATGTGTATTGAACTTATCGTTTATTGTTGGAGATAAGTTTACAGCAATAATACTTATTGTACGTATAAAATTAATATTGGATTTCTTGAAAAACTCCTACAAGAAGATTTCATTAATATAAACGTTACATCTGCTGAAACAATATGAATAACGTTCGGGAAATAAGTATTATTAAATAAATAAAAAAAGTAATCGCGTGGTCCATATTTCAGGACCCATGCTATCTCCTTGTGTTACTCCCCTGCGGAAAAGTTATTCAATGCCTCAGAATAATTTTAGGTTTAAATGCAGGCGTTATTTTTCAAAAGAACAGTGACTAAGTAACTAAGTCTAATTTATTTAATGCATAAATACATACATTCTACGCGATTTTCTGGTTTGCTATATTACCTATTTGAATTTTTGTGTGTCTGTGGCCTGCGGCAGGCTACCAGCAACGCTTGGTTTTGTTTGTAGGAAGACTAACTTAGCCATGACAAAATTATTCGTTGTTTTAAATCTTATCAGCTATTTCCATCAATCTCTCACAAAAGCTAAATTTACCTATTACAACATTTTAACAATCGGCATTTGTAAAATATTGTGTGTCAGATGAATATTAAAATTGAATAAAAATCGGACAGTCGTTATCTGTGAGTCGTAAATATGACACACAGCTGTACGCCTCCTCGTGGTAATATGTGTTTAATTACTGGACAATTTAATGGGGAAAATAATTTATCGACAGACGCCGCTTGATTTATAAATGTCTCGGCGTGTCGCTTGCGGTTGTGGGCAGCTGTTTGATGTCGAAATTTCACACAATTTAACAGTTACAGATGTCGTGTTAGCTTTAGTTAGCAAAAGACTTCAGCTACATGTCTTTGCTGTTGTAGTGACCGAGTGAAGTTCCTAGGCATCAACGGGGGATCTTGAAAAGTAAATTCCGATACGTTATATAAATTATAAATAATAATAAAAAAGGATTCTTACACTGACATCAGTTAGCCTAGCCTAAAGTAAATACCAGTAGTAGCCCAAAGTGTTATGGGATCTAGGGTAACGGATAGACATACACTAAAGCAAGAATAAGGAAATGCAAGAACTAGAAATGTTGCATACTGGACAACATTATAGAAAAAATATATTATTTATTAAAAATATTATATAAATACAGAGATAGCGACACCTTCAAACCTGTGTACTAAGGAGGTCATCGTATTATGCTGCTGCGTGGAGTACACGATCGTCAGTGCAGGTGATGAAGTAAAGATTGCATAGGCCGAAGTTATGATGATAAACACACAGACAGTAGTCAAGTAATAAATTCAAGTAAGTCAAGTTATTTCATAGAATTTAGTATCAGCATTGCACTCGAGCGAAGCCGGGGCGGATCGCTAGTAATAAAATAAAAAAGAAACAGTAATATTGAATATATCACACACTCAGAAAAACATAAAATCTTTAGTTAATTAAACGGTTATCAATTTAAAAGATTATAATGAGCTGAGAGCAGGAGGCTTATTTTCGATTGATCGATATCGACTGTTGTCGAGGACAGAGTAAAAGCATATGAAATCTCGAAATGGCCTTGAGTGCTATTTATTAGCATGTATTAATTTTATTTGGGAAATAAATATTATATTTTACTTAAAGACTATATATAATATGTATGTCTAACCATTCATCAGTGAAGTTTCCACTTAATTAATGAAACACATATTATTTTAAGCAACAAAATAGTATCATCAAATTCAAATAACAAACAGGGAACACTTCTCTTAAACTTATCAATATTTTCCATAACAAGATTGACAGACCCAAAATTATTATTATAAGAAGAACGAACGAAGATGAACGAACAAAAATAGTATTCTTGCAATAATTTGTTCGTCTGAGTGACGGTGACACGGTGATTAAATTGGTTCCAGCCTTAAAAATAAATTGATATGTCTCTTTTCGTCAAACCCGTTAATTCGCGAGTCAGCCAACTACAGCTCAATACCGACTTCAGCGAACCACTTTAATAAAATCGGCAGAGGATATTAAGCGATCCCCCTAATCAATTAACGCAGAACCTTCAAGACCTGCTAGCGGCGGCGTCTAAGCCGTCGCATCCCTTGTCACCCCCTTCTCGGCAGCCTTCTGCTTAGCCAAGAGTAGGTTCTGAGCCACTTTGGTATATCGTGCTTCTTCTAGCGCATATGCACTCTTTATAGGGCAGCGCTAACCGTGCCTCTCCTTGAGGTGCGGCCTCCCTTATGACGTCAACCCATAGGGTCAATAGAACCAACGGCTTAGGCTGAGTTTAGTCAGTAGGTCTGTCGGGTCGAGCCGCCTCGATTCGCCAGGAGTCCGGCATAATCACCGTAGCACTTGCCGTTGCAGTGGTATCCAAGAGGATTCTCAGCCTCATCTCCTGGGGGAAAAAAACTCATTTCATTCTTCTCTTGAGTGTCGTAGCGACAAAGGAAGTTTATAGCAATTGTATATGCAAGGTTCCAGGATAAAGACAATATTAAACTTGGATTTGATATTCATAAATAAAGTATTAAAAAGTTGTATAAACGATCTATTTTAACACAATCTCTTTTTGTGACTTTGATTTTATGTACATTATATATCTTTTTAAGTGCAAATTGAAAAGAAACTACTAAACATGACAAAAATTTAGTTATGTTATTCTCCGCTATAGTGTGTAAAGTAAAAATACTTTACCTGTGTAGTATGTGTCCAGTATACAAAAATTGTCCATTGGCTGAGAATAGCCCCCTACAGGGCCGCGAGCCGGGAGCAAACGACAGTTTAATTCGCGCCGTTTATCCGCATCATTTATCATCGAAACGTACTTTCCTCGACCAAGGAGTTTTGTAATCGACGGGAAAGGGTAGAAAGTGTAACGGTACATAATTATCGAAACGATGTAACTGAGAAATTGTATTATTAGTAAGTGACAGTAACGAGAAAAAAACAATTTATTATAGTATGTATGACTATGGGATCCGCCCGCGACTAACACAGGCCGTTATATAAATATTTATAAGATATCTAGATAATCTCAGAATTAGGTTATTTTAAACTCTCCGCCGGCATTGGTTGCGGCAATGCTGTCGGACGAGGGAGGTTGGAGGGCTGTGACCTCCTTCTGTGAAGCAGTGATGCTCCAGAAGGAGGCCGCCGAGCGGGGTCGGGAGATGGCCGATCCCGCTCGAAGAAGGCGGCGCCGGGCTCGGTAGCACAGCTGCGGCGCCGCCGCGGGTCGCCGGCGGGCGCGAGGAAGTCGCGACTGCTACGGCGACCCGGGATGGACCACGCCCCTTCCGTGGCCGGGGGGCGTCGTCGGTAGAGGAGACCGGGGGAGGTAGTGTAGCCTCCCCCGAGGAGGGCTCCCCTCTAGGCAGGGGAGCGGAGGCTGGGGGTTCCCAGAAGTAGCTTGATGTTCCCGGGGGCTCCCTACATGCCTGAGGAAGGCCATCCCTGAGGTTTTTAGTGGGTAGGCCTCCCCCTTCTGGGGAGGAGAGCCCCACATAACCGCCGGCTCGCCACAGCCGGGGTATGCAATTTAATGTATTTTCCTCAGGGGAACTTACTTTCTTGATTAGTAAATAAATAAGAAAAACGTTAGTATGGAATAAGCGAAATTCTTTGAAGTCTCCATACGAAACGGAAGTTTCATATCACTAAAATTTCTTTTAATTTATACTTCGAAAATATATAATAAATAAAATTCAATTATTTCGGACAACGAACATTTATTCGGCAAAGAATAACAGAATTAATAATAAATATGAAGTTTGGAAGATAATATTTGATAATTCTATAAAATACGAAAAATGAAATAGATATATAATCCGATTAATATGTCAAATAAATACAATTAAAATAACGTCAAATAAGCCTACCTGAAACGGATCAGGCCGCTATGCTGATTGAGGTATTTAGTACCGTCTCTTGGGTACTGGTACCGAATTAAAAACTTTGTATGATCTACAATGACATAGTCTAGAAAAGATCGCAATAAAAAAATATTATAACATATTTTTTATTACTAACTACTGAGTACTCTTACTTTCACTAAGACGATTCAAACGTACATACCTTTTTGGTACCTACATATGTGCACAGATACTCGTATATATAATTATTAAGTTTATATTGTTATTGAGTAATAAGTACCAAATAAATATTTTTCTTTCTTTCTTTTTTTAAAAGTCAATGTTTACTGTACAATCTGCGCTTTGTTCTCAGAGCAATGCTACGAAAATCTTGACATAGTTAGAAAATAATTTAGAACTTCCTCTATCGAGTAACGTGTGATTACCTCTGCGTCTGCGCCCGCAATCATCCGGCTCCCGGGCTTGGAGAATTACCTCTACTAGCGTGCTTAATGCCGGCTGCTGTGCGAACATATTTTCTCATATTTTCTGTGAAAATCATTATTTTCTCACGGAGGATGGCAGTAAATCCTCATAAGGAGTGCTCTACCTTTGTAGTCGTCTTAATAACCCACTGGTGCTCAGACAACCTTACACCAGGTACCACTTACCTGCGAGACAGGGCCCTAACGGGCCAGCATCGCCGGAGTCGCGTCGAAGCCATACCATTCGGTAGTCCCCACGACTTCCGGCGAAATCAAGAGCAGGAACACGGCGGAGTTTTTAGTGGGTGCGAGCCCTACACTCCCCCTCCTCCCCTCCCCCGGAGGAGGGATAGTGCGCCGGGAACCAACATCTTCCCCAGATAGACATTTCCTCCGGCTCAAAAAAAAGAGGTATCACTTAGAACGGGTCTACGGAGGGTGGTTATCTTGGACTCAAGCCTTTTTTTTACGAGGTGGAAAACAGTTACGCACCTTATGTACCTGTTGATTTGGCTAATCAACAGACATGAATGGGACTCTCCCGGTGGGTGGCCGGGCATACCCACTAAACCACCTTGATGTCCTATTTGTCCATAGTTGGGGGCATCCAGGGACTGGGAAACCCAATTACTCCGGACGGACAGGATTGTCCGACCAGCTTTTGGGTCGGGTCTTAGCGCCTTTGGAAGATTACCCTGGACATAAGGGTAATCCACGGACGGAGGGGCCTGTAATAGTGTTGTTTTAAATCTGTGACAAAACAAATCGATAACACTTCGTAGAAGACATTTTTGTTTTATCTTCTTATATATAAAATTCTCGTGTCACAATGTTCGTTCCCGTATTCCTCCGAAACGGCTTGACCGATTTCCGAGTCAGCTTTTTGTTCTAATAAATTTTGTAACACCTCTGTATTAGCGATGGGCGATTGTTGCAAAAAAAAGCAATCGACTAAATCCAAAATTGTATCACTGCGCATTCGATTGTCGATTTAGTAGTTCCTCATCATGATTATTCGAATAACAATCGACGAACTACTAATTCTATACTACTAACTGGGATTACACAACACAGCGCTGAGCGCACCATCTTAGTATTTAAATTACTTATTTAGTAGTATACGAAATTAGTAATACGAGAATCAATAGTAATGGCGATGAACTACTAAATCGACAATCGAACGCGCACAGCGCAGTGGTACAATTTTCAATTCAGTCGATCACTTTTGCAACAATCGCCCATTGCGTGCGGTGTGTGCGCTACAGTTTAGTTACTTTAGTTATTCAGTCAGTTCTCGTCCGCTGCACGGCACGGGCGCACGCCGTTAGTAGATAACAACGGAGCGGCGTCGATTGTTATCGACTTTTATCGACTAAACTGAACAATCGACTAATTCGATTACTTTTAGTAGTTATCGCCCATCGCTACTCTGTATCACCTGTATTTGCAAATAAATATGATTTAATTTGATTTGTAAAAGGCTATACATTTTCCATTGAAGAGTCATAAGGTAACTCGAAGCTCATTATAAAGAAAATTTCCCTGACACCGGTAGCAAAGTTCATAAGCGATTACACAGTTTCAGATCCAAGAAAGCAACCAAACTAATAACACACGATAAGAGGCTCGTAACTCGTTATTGCCGAACGAGATTAATCTGCGCTGTGAACCTTTAGTTTGTTAAGCAAGGCAAGGGCGCCGACGTGAGGACAAATCGACGACGGTTATTCATAGAACAGTTGAGAATGTATGTGGGATTTGAATATTTTGCTTTAAGGGTCATCAAAAGTTATTGCTTTATCGTCTTTAATATTCACATGGATATTTAAAAAATACATTCTAGAAGTCTTATTTTAACGTACTTTATTTAACTCTTACTCATAGAATAATGTATATTAAAGGTCCTTATAAAGAGGCTTAATGTCACACAAAAGGCAAGGAGAAAGCTATGATTGGAGATCCTCTGCGTGAAGCCTCAGAAATGATCAAAGCACAGAAGACCCAGAGTTATTGATATAGCCCGAAGAATTGCGTATCTTAATAGGTAGTAGCCAAGTTACATTTGTCTAAAAGGATCGGAAAGGCGTATTACAGCGCTCGTAGGCCCAGGCCTCTCACAAGATGGGCGAACGATTTGGTGAGGATCGCAAGTAGGCGTTGGACGCTCGTGTGAAGAGTCCTGGGGAAGGGCATCCAGCAGTGGGCGTCTATTGATGCTGATGATGCAGCAACATATGTGTAATTAGTTCAGCAAGAAAAGGATGATGAAGCGGGGACATATGTATACCTTAAATAATACTGTTCTTAGTTATTGTTTTATATCCTCTTAGTCAAAATTTGGCGACATGTTTGGCGCAGCAGTCGAGTTATCGGCTTCTACGCAAACAGCCGCGAGTTCAATTTCCGCTCTGGATAGACATTTTGTATAACCTACAACAATTTGTTCCTTTTGTTCATGTTGTCTGGGTGCTTGTGTGTAAGATTGTTTATTGCACCCACGACACAATATAAAAGTCTGAACTTGGGGCGATGTATTTTTTTAATGACAAATATTCGGTTACACTTGCACTTAGACTGACCGACCGAATTACTAGAAGTAATTAAAGTTGTACTTTTAGTCATTCGATAAATCGAACCACAATTTGAATCTAATATAATTTATTTATTTATAACTTTATTGTACATCGACCATAGAATAAATAATAAAAAAAAATACAGATAATGAATCCTTAAAACTAAATGTACAAAGGGCGACCTTATCACAAAGAGTGATCTCTTCCAGGTAACCTTAGGATGGACAGGAATTTAAATCAATTATTTCGTGGGAAGATGGCGATATAACTTAATGACATACTTGCTATAAATATAACAATACATACTATAAAACATATATACACTTACACACATACATACATATATATATACAAACATACTTACATACATATACCAATAAAATACAAAATCATAGTGACAAATAATGTTTTTTAACAAGGCTTTTGAAAATGGGAAGGCTTTGTGCTTGCCTTATATTTAAAGGTAACGCATTCCACAATAAAACTGCTTGTACCGTGTAGGCCTTATTATAAAATTTGGTGAAGTGAGATGGTATGCTCAGCATTAAGTTCTCTGCCGACCTTAAGACGCGGGAATGGGTTTCATGGAGAAACTTAAAGCGATTTTTTAAGTAAAAAGGAGTGTCAGGATTAAACAACATAGAATAGAGAAGGGATAGGATACGTGCATTCCGCCGAAGGCGAATGGGCAACCACTTGAGCTTAACACGAAATTCTGAAACATGATCATATTTGCGTAAACCAAATATAAATCGTATGCAAAAGTTTTGGAGTCGCTCAAGTTTATCAAGTTATTCCTCGGATAAATTTGGAAAACTTGTGTCAGCATAATTAAGGATTGGGAGGAGTGACTGATTTATTACACTAATTCAATTTATTTTATATTATTTATTTGATTTTAGTTATCAACAATCCCCACTACATAATCCGAGTTGTGATATCTGATTTTCGATTTGTACAAATATCTATTTATTAGACGCCACCAAACGATCCAACCTAGAATATTTTTAATGAATATTTTAGTTTTAGTTTGTAATTAATAAAAAGGATTATTTCTCCTTCTTTTATTGTTAACTTTTGTTCTATCTGATTATCCAATGCCATTATCCAATTATAAACAAGCATTCAATGTTCTCGTAATGTTATTAACTATGCGATAATATAAAAAAAAATCGCAATTAAAACATTCATTCCATAACAAGAATAGTATTGTTATTGGTATCAAGAGAACGCGTCGTTGTAAATATATCTCAAAAATTTTAATTTTTTCCCTAGAACACGTTCAGCGCAAATACAGATAGCTTGTAAAGAAACGTGAATGAAATGTCTGAGCCGTCATTCAAAGGGCATTGGATTCCTCGCCCTTCACGCTGGAAATTGTAACTAGTAGACATGAAATAGAGTTCAATTTGCTGTGTAGAGTCATCATAGAGAACCTAGGCGTGTGATAGACGTGTATGAACGGTAGCTTAAAGAGCGACTGCGCAGGGGCGAGCTACCAGGCGCTCAGCCGACGAAGTGGCCGGTAGCTGTAATGATACCAGCGCCTTATAGGGCAAATCTGATGCCCGTAAACGTAGCATGGATATGACGCATACTGCATGCTTTTTATATCGTCATTAATGTTAGTGATATTTCTACGCCGTAATAGTAAGTTTCTGTGTTGATTTGGGGCGTGGGAATTTTAACGCAAGCTTACTACGTACTGTTTTACTTTTCACATTTGTTTGCTATACAATGAAAACTACGATTTAATACACCGCTGCGGAATTGATACATTTTTGCATGATAAAGATGCGAATATCTGTAGATACTTTCAATTAATATTTAAACATATTTTCATTTTTCTTTAATGAAACTGGGATCTCTGCCTATCCCCTTGCTTATGAGGGGTGAGTTAAATTTTGTTGTTGAGTCACACAACGTCGATTGTAAAGTAATTAATCGTGCTTTCTACGAGTGTACATAACTTCAAACTATAAGTTATAATTATCATACCTTATTATAAACTGTAATTAATACCTATTATCAATTAGTTTACCTAAATTAAAATTCACTTAAATGAGCAGTACGTATTACAAAGAAAAAACGAATTTTTCAGTGATAATGGACGTGTGTTAAGCAACAAGAAGAGTCTAGGTTTAGTGTGTGATTGTCTGATTATAAGAATATCTATTTTCAGTCATCACCCAGAGTTGAGACGGAGGAAAAAAGTATCTGTACCATTCAATCCATAACAAGTGTTCGTGTTGTGAAATGTGCTACATAAATAAGTACATTAAGTATGTATTTAGTATATAAATAAGATAGTTATTTTGTTATAAGTGACGATTTGATGACCTTTGTAAAAACAAGGTTATTATAATAACAAACTCAACTCACCACAGCGCCAGGATTTATTTTACAACTAAATCGTATACAATTTAAACATTAAACAGTTGATGTTGCCTTATCCACATAAATATAACGCGCCGGCCCTCAGCCATCCAGTTTGTCCACTCTCATTAAAATCGAACAGTCGCTCCGCGGGTACGTTTCCATCGGCGCGGCGTCAACTCCTCGCGACTTCTGCGAGCCTGGTACCCGAGCGTTGTCTATTTACTATGATCGTAGATAATACGACCCTCCTTGTCTATGATAGTTAAGGAGTCAGTTGACGCACTCTTTGCGCTGTTCGTAGTCAATTTTTAAGATGGTTTAATTAACAAAAAGAAATAAAAAGTCAGAAACGTGTTTCAAGAGCAGGTACTTGCGTACTTGTGTTGTGCTCTGGTGGACATTTCCACTGTTAAAATTGCTGTTTTGAGTATTTTTTTTAAACAATTTATTTGAATTTTTTTTTAGAGAAACAAAATTTTTTAGTAGGTATTCAGCGAAGGAAATAAAACAATAAAAAATATAATCCAGAACTTCAAGTTAAATTAATTGGTATTTGCTAATAGCTTACTCCTTTGGTAAGTACAGTACTAAAAGATGTTTAATTACCGTCACTTTTACAAAAAAAAAAAACGCTAGTATGTTTTAAATGAGTCCTTTATTTATTTCAAAACAAACTTATTTCTCTATCGACGTTTTAGAGGTTAAATATAATTTAAGTATTTTTAATTGCAATTTAAGCAGGAATTATAGATTTTATATGTTACACTATAGATCATAAGAGATAATTTGTATTGTTTAAATTTATAATAATTTATTGTTTTTATACCTACCCTACAAATTCCCCTTGAATCCGCTCCTTACTAAGATGTGAGTTTAGCGATAAATGAAAGTTTGCGATGTATTTTACAACTTATATTATTACTAGCTTTTCGCCCGCGGCTTCGCCCGCGTTATATTCGAATTTCCCACAGGAAGGATATGTTTTCCGTCGGTAAAATTATCTTATTTCCTTCCTTGGGTCCTCGGGTTTTACGATTGGTATATACGGGGTATACTATCTGTGTATAAAATTTTATTTAAATTGGTTCAGTGGTTTTTACAATACTGCCATACAAGCTTTCACCCCCTCCTTTCAACCCTTTACAGCCCTTTCCTGCTTTAAAAGGTAGTCTCTGTCCTGTCTCAGCCTCTAGACTATCTGTGTACCAAATTTCATTTAAATCGGTTCAGTAGTTTTAACAATATTTGTATACAACCTACTATCCCTCCTTTCAACCTTTTACAACCCTTTACAACCTTTTTTGAATGAAAAAGTAGCCTATGTCCTTTCTTAGGCTCTAGACTATCTGTGTACCAAATTTCATTTAAATCGGTTCAGTAGTTTTGGCGTGAAAGTGGAACAGACAGACAGACAGACAGAGTTACTTTCGCATTTATAATATTAGTATGGATTTTTTATTACTATAATATTTTATTTTCAAAACCTACCCACCCTAACCTTAAAAAAATTAAGCTAGCATCAACTTCAGAATACTTTTTATTACTGAGAAAATGCTAAAGATCATTGGTCGATTTGGAAGTTATTACAAGGATAAATTAAAACATTTTAATTCTAGCGCAATAAATTTAGTTTTTGCTCGCCTTGAGTGGAAAATTGGAGATCATATTATACCTGTTTACGGTGCATTATCATTTGAAAGAGGAAAACTTTAAGCCGGTTTTTACGATTGGCGCTTAACATAGTTTTACATTTTATATGGAAAATTTAAATACTTATTTCAATGTAACAAGAGAATGAATCGGATCTCTTGGGAGCAATAAAATACAGATTAATCATCTTTCTTATTCTTATATATTCGCTTAGGTCGTACGCATAAGTTTTCACTTTCAATAAAATGTAGCTGTTATACTTATGAACGGAACGGAAACAGAATTAGGCTAAGCATTTCTCTCAAAATACATTTCCATAAATCAATTCTGTTTATGGACCCCCATCAACTCATCAATGGTGAAATAAACTAACTGTTTTTTTATTGAAAGGTTGAATTTCTTTTCGGATTCGTGCTAGTTTCGTGTGAACTGTCTCGAGTGTAAATATATATGATTCAAAATGAAGATCCAAAATTTATTCTTCAAATGAGATTTTATAATCTGTACGTCACAGGTGCTACGCAATTGGCTCACAGTTCTACGGCGGGAGACTTTGTACTGGAAAGTTCTCTGTGTTTTTACAGAATTAGATGCTGGCCTCAAATAAATAAACTTCCTTTACTTACTTTCTTCACAAATTTAACTAAGATTATTTTATATATATTAAACAATTATTGCATCATCTCATCATCACCTGTCAATACTATCACCTGATTTTCACCTCAAACTATTCACCTAAAAGAAAGCTTAAGAATCGAGAACACGCTTTGATATTTCCATGAACAATTAGTACTTCTGTGGTGGTCATAAACAGACAAAGTTATGGTTATAGAGAACCCGAAGAACATTCTGTAGTTGTGGTCCCAATCCCGGGTGCAATATCAGCGCCCACTTCTAATAAGGGGTGCCAACTTTATAAATATACATTTAGTTTTTTTTATCGATTAAATAATGACGTAATTAGTCACTTAATTTTTTATTTAAATATATAAATTATTAATAATAATAATATGTACCTATTTTTAAAATAGCATCAACTATGTTAAAAAACTTGAACCCGAGACTTCCCGATACCCTGTGGTCATAACCACTAGACCATTAACTCTGAATCTTGCTTAAAATGCTAAGTACTACTAAGTAAGTCGTAACACATTTATTTAAACTAACATAATATTTCAGAAATATTAAAGTGAAATAAAAAATTATCTGCTTAAATCCCTACTAAAATTAAAAGTATACAAAAACATTTTTAGAAACAAGCTTTTATTAAATGTGCTAAAAAGAACAAAATAAACTTTTACATATAAAGCTTGTCGCCAGATTTACTTACTTATAGAATACTTTTAACGACAAACTTTTATATGTAAAAGTTTATTTTGTTATTTTTAGCGCATTTAATAAAAGCTTGTATAAAAAAAATTACTTTTAATTTATTTTCCGACAAAAAACCAAGCTTAGCAAACCCTTTCATTTGATACTCATTCATCTTGGGAAAGTCCGCCATATTGGATTAAGAGTGACGTCACATTATTTATCGAGGTTTTCTTTGCAAGCCCTTTCATTTGATACCCATATTGAAGGGGTGCATTAAAAATAATTGATCCGCCATCTTCGTAATGCCGCCATGTTGGATTTAGAATGACGTCACACACATTACCATGCATTGTCATCCGACTTACACGTGCATGCAAAATTTCAGCTCAATCGGAGACCGGGAAGTGGGCCAAATTAAGATTCCAAGATTTTCTTACATAGTTACAAGTGAAGCTAGTATAACAGCTTGTAAAAAGCGAAACTTGTTTTATGTAAAAGTAAAGATTTGTTACTCTTTCACGTAAAAACTATTTAACAGATTTTAATGGAACTTTACAGTAATATAGCTTATACATAAGAATAATACATAGGCTACAATTTGTAAAGATATTTTGTAAACTGTCCAAAATATGACGATAAATGTTCTGCTAATATTTAATATATACAGTACTAGCTTTCCGTCCGCGGCTTCGCCCGCGTTATATTCGAATTTCCCACAGGAAGGATATGTTTTCCGTCGGTAAAGTTATCTTATGTCCTTTCTCAGGCTTTAGACTATCTGTGTACCAAATTTCATTTAAATCGGTTCAGTAGTTTTAACAATATTTCCATACAACCTATTATCCCTCCTTTCAACCTTTTACAACCCTTTACAACCTTTTTTGCGTGAAAACGTAGCCTATGTCCTTTCTCAGGCTCTAGACTATCTGTGTACCAAATTTCATTTAAATCGGTTCAGTAGTTTTGGCGTGAAAGCGGAACAGACAGACAGACAGACAGACAGAGTTACTTTCGCATTTATAATATTAGTATGGATAGGCCTTACAACCTCACGCTACGACGAATAGGTAGAGAATCAATATTTAATAGGCCACGTGGGCGGGTGTTTTGAAAATCTCGAAATAATACTGGACTTGAAAGCGTGGGTAGTCAAAGATTTAATTTGTTCAGTTGGCAGCCCTGCGGCACCTGCTTATCTGGGCATCTGTCAGATAGCCGAGGCTACCGTCGCCCGCCAAATGCATTTCTCTTGTTACGTGGAATAAGTGGCCGGCTTATCGCGCGACCTTGAGATAACTTGCTTATTAGAATTTATTATGGCTCCCTTTCAGATGAAAGCTCCGAGGTGTGTCAATTAGAATAGCTTGTAAGACTCGATTGCCCTTTAGTTTAATCCTTGGGAAATATTGGATTTGTATAGTTACTTGATAAGTGATTTACTCGTATTATGAAACGTTAGTCTTATGATGTACGAGTATTCTGTCTACCTCGTGTTGAAAACTTACCGTATACTAGTATGTAAAAGATTGTAATCGCTGATTAGATTTAGTTAACCGTGAGTTTCGTGGTTCGATTCCCCGCGGGATCAAATGATTACTGCTACTGATTACAGATGTTTAGTGTTAGTTACCTTAGTTTGTTGTAAATGACGATACTGACATTTTATGATGTAAGTATTTAGAAGAGGTGATTTTGTATGAATGCGAGTGTATGGAGGCATAAAGGAAGATATAATAAATTAATGGATTGCGTTAAAGTGATCTACCAGCTGCTGAAGTTGATAAGAGAGTTGAGAGAAAAAGGAAGAAAGTACTCCATTCACAAAAATAACACTATTTAAGAAAAGTTACTTTTAATAAATGTTGCATTAACCGTAGAGTAAGCAGCGATTTTGCGCTGCGGCGATTTGTATCGAAAAGTGCGATGCACTTTTTTCTGTATAACCCAAAAAGATTTATTAAAATTGATTAATATTTATCTAAATGAGAGTGTTTTGTTTGACACCATATTTTTTCCTTTAGAGTAATCAAAATATGCATAGCATTTTCCAATAGGTTCTTAGAAAAATTGCTTAGCACTCAAACGGTTAAGATTATAGTAAATTTTGGGTTTGCTTGAAACGTAACATAAACGAAGGAATTAGCGTTACCATTTTGTATTATTTATTTATTAAAATGAGCATTAGTTTCACCCAAAACTAATTAAAAACTGAATAGTACTAAGAAATAATAAGAAAATCAACAAATGTGATAAGAAAATAAAGAGAATTTACAGCACAGTATGGTAAAGATACCGAATTGATTGGAGTTAAAAATGGTTGTTATTGACCGACTGAATATAAAACATTACATTCCTGATAAAATAAATTATCTTAATATAGAATGAGAATATAGGTAGGGAATGCCTCCCTTTGTACCTCTCAGAGGGAGCTGTTAGCCTTTTAAAATCTTATTTATCAGACAGATTGCAGAAAGTCGTTATTAATAGATCAGAATCTGCTAGCTCGCCTATAACTATGGGGGTTCCCCAGGGATCAATATTGGGTCCTCTACTGTTTCTATTTATATAAATGACCTTCCTTACTACATTACAGAATCGTGTGAGACAGTATTGTTTGCAGATGATACTTCTTTACTATTCAAAGTTGATAGACAAAAGGAATGTTATGACGATGTACTCGTAAATAGTGCTCTCTCGAGCTCGTATTGGTTCACAACTAATAATTTGTCTTTAAATTCTAAGAAAACAAAATGTATCAAATTCTCTTTGCCCAATGTAAGGCAGGTTGATACTCGTTTAAATATGAATGGTGATGTCATTGACTTGGTAAATAATACTAAATTCTTAGGCATTACGTTAGATTCACGACTACAGTGGGATCCACATATTGAAACTTTGGCAATCAAACTTAGTTCAGCGGCGTACGCAGTAAAAAAGATTAGACTTTTAACTAATGTTGAAACGGTAAGAATTGTTTATTTCAGCTACTTTCATAGTGTTATGTCCTATGGACTGCTGCTATGGGGATCAGCGGCTAACATTGAAAGTATTTTCCTTTTACAAAAAAGAGCGATTCGTGCTATTTACTGTTTACGGGCTAGAGAATCCCTAAAAGAATTGTTTCAAAGAAATTAATATTTTAACTTTAGCTAGTCAATATATATATGATAATTTAGTTTTTGTATATAGAAACTATGATAAATTCAATAAAAACAGTGATCTACATAATGTGAATACTAGAAACAAAAATAAACTTGCCGTTCCAATGTTCAGACTCCATAAAACTAGCTGTTCGTTCTTGGGGAAATGTATATCTATGTTTAACAAGCTTCCGCAAAGTGTCATTGATTTGCCTTTATATAAATTTAAAATCCATATCAAAAATACACTCATGAGTAAAGGTTATTATAAAGTAAGTGACTATCTAAATGATCACAGTATTTGGGAATAGGGACACTATTCATAGAGCCATGTTTGGTAACATTATTACATTATTTATAATATTGTATTATTTATATGTGTATGTAAAACATACATACGACTGTAATCGTATTAGGTATGATTGTATCTTATACTATATTGTATTTTTATATTATATTATTATAATTATTAACATTGAAAAGAGGAGATAAAAAATAGACCTTCAGAGTTTCTTGCCTGTTCTTCTCGAGAAGGCTCTCCCAATTTCCGAACAGGTGTCGAGTCAATATATTTTTTCTTTTTTTTTTATGGACAAGGATTTTGTTTTTTTTTTTATTACTTAAGCTTTTTTTTTTTTGTTTGTTGACGTCAATAAGTGCCTGTTGCCCATGTTGAATAAATATTATTTTGATTGATTTTGATTTTGATTTATTTGATCAGTGCAATAACGAGTAATTAAACATATAAATAAATAAGTCAAACTGTGGTTGTTTAAAAATAAATATTTAAAACATTATCACAACATACATTAAATATCGCTCAACTATTTAGCCATCACCACAAAAAAGCGCACAAAATACGCGAAAAACACCAAACGAGACGGCCACTGACATAAACTTTAAAAATATCGTAATCTCGCCGACGACATAGCCCTCTTAACTCGACTTCCTTATTCAGATTTAAATTACACACGGAGATATCAAAACCCGGTAGCTTAATTTATGCCGTGTCGTCCCGGATCGACGGAAAAAAAGAAAATAAATCGACAACGTATGAATACACTTATCGGAGCAAAGGGGCCGCCGGCTTAGGGCAGTAATTATGTTGTTAGCTGTAAATGTAAGCCACTAATTAAGGACCTCGGGTTCACTTATCCAGCGCAGTTTTCTATTGCCTCTGCAGCCGACCTTTGTTAGTACTGGGTTTTTCTTTCGCAATCAGTTCAGCTAGTGCAAATGATTGATTGATTTCTTTCATATTTTTAAACTAGCCGATGCCCGCGACTTTTTATTTCCAAATTAGTATTTCGAGTAGCTTATATTAGCGTTGTGTAGAAAAGAACTAACATATAGACATTAAAATTATCACATAATTGTAACTCTAACAGTTTTGGCAACGCACGTCAAAATAGCTCGCAGATTTTTTCCTACTTAACTGATACTTATCAACATATTTCAAAAAAATTACAAAGTACCTTTATAAATTGTAACCTATATTTTATTGTGATGTTTTATTTACATTATTACAAAGTTTCATTAAAATTACTTTAGTAGTTTTTACGTGAAAGAGTAACAAACATCTATCCATACTTAATTTTAATTACAATAATTTCTGTTACAATAATACATGTTTAAATAAGTCGGTGTGTATATGATTGTGCGTTTTTTAACTTAATACGAGTATGAGTGAGTGTGTGCATATTTTTTTCTTTTTTTAAATAACAGTATAACAAAGTGAAACATATTTGATATATTTAATATTAGAAGGAATCTGGTTTCAATCGTTAATTGATTTTTGTCAAGAGTTTTCTGTGAGATTCGCAGCAAATCGGCAACGCCACAAAAACTACAGTGTATGTTGCCAATATGAGTCATATAATGCAGTCATAGTAGTTAGTATTTTAACTGGCTATCTTACCCTTCTCGCCGGAACATAGCATGGAAGGTTCATCGGAAGCACCCAAACAGATTACACTGGTATTATGACCGCTGTAGCCGCCATATTGTAATTTTCAAGTTTATCCTACCCAATCTCTGATTATTTAGGATATCTATCTTTGGCCAAACGTATCGAATACAATATTTCTACAACAGTCGTCTTAATTACCAAGTGGGTGCGCGGGCGCACGCGTTATCGATACACGGGCTAATTAACTCGTTCGTTAGAGTATATACATATTCGTACAGCGTTTGGCTGCTATCGACAGACCGACAGAGATCTCTTAGGATCCTTAATAGTAAAATTTATTAGTATTCGAGTAATGCCAAATATTGATTTTCTTTTATTATAATAATCGTAATCTTAATTAATTAAGTAAGACGTTTTTTTAAAATTACTTTCAGTGAAATATATTTAAAACTAGCAGACCCGACAGACTTCGTCCTGTCAAAAAGATTTGTAAAGTGACAGTTTTTTGTTTCTACTTATTTTATAGTCAGGGCAAAAAATTCTCATGTACAGAACCGTCACCCCGGTGTAGGGCGTTGTGATTAAAAAATAATAATTGCAAAAAAGGTCCAAATGAACTACTTACATTTTGTGATTATTCAATTTTGGAACGTGACATTAAAACCTCAACGATGTATTCTGTGCCCTAACGCACACATGCATACTGTTTTGATAGATATATTTTTTTTTATATAGCGTTAATAAAGCGCAAATTGACACACACCCCTACAATGCTTAGACAACAGTGAGTGTTTGCAATATGAACTTTATACAATAACATTAAAGCTCAAATTGACTGTATGTTTTAGTTAGAAAACGTTTGTATGAGAAAAAATGGGCTGTTTTAGGGGTTTTCCGATAATTACTGGAATTTTTCTCGACGTAAAAACCATCCTTGAACTTCAACGAACATTTTGAAAAAAGAATTGGCCAAATTGGTCCAGGCGTTGTTGAATTATGCACTTACCAACACATTTTGCGATTAATTTTTATATATAAGATGAACCTGCAATTCCAGATTCACAACTTTATTTTGGTTGAATTAAATTGTTTTTAGAGATAAAATGCATAACAATTAGAATTTGATATATGTATAAGATTATTTCTTCTTTCTCCCGCCCTGTTCCCAGTTTTATTTGGGTCAACGCAAAATTTCTTCCACTCTCTTTTATCACTCGTCATTTCGACACTCACGAAATCCTTTATACAAGAGTCAGGGTGGTCTACTAGGGTACCTATTTCGACCGCAATGCTGTTTTCATTGGCAAGATAACCAGTAACAAATCTGGTTATCGTGACTTAAAATCACTATTTGGGATTGTGTCACAGCTTGGTAACTTATGCTAAAAATCTGACCTGAACCATATACAGTAAAAGTTACTGATAGATAACTTGGAATACTTATAGCAGGTGACTAAAGTTAATGGGAATGGAATACCGAAGATCGAAAGGCTACAGGTTAGCAAAGCATTTAATTGAGCTCTTAACTATGATTGAAGGCTAACTAATAAGTGGGGAAGCACAAAATATCTAAATAGGTCGAAGTTCACGCATAAAATAAGACACCATCAGACCGGCGTCTATTTGTCAATATATGTATATAGAATATAGTGAAGCTGAAGGCAACTTTTATGTCATTTATATATTTATGTCATTTATTTATCGAAGTCCAAACAAATTTAAGCATAAGAGATCAAATCCTAATCCTAACTAATAGTATAAATGCGAAAGTAACTCTGTCTGTCTGGCTGTTACGCTTTCCCGCTTAAACCTCGACCCTGAGACAGAGATAGGCTACGGAAAAAAGCGATGAAGGGTTGAAATAGAGATTGAAAGTTGTATGGGATTTCTCAATTTAAAAGATAAAACCATGAAACTTTATATTTAAGGACTTGATAAGAAATCATTAAACAAATGTTGTAGCATTTTTGAAATTTCGACCAGCTAGGGGGTGAAATAAGGGTTGAAAGTTAGTATGCAAGTTTGTCAAATATCACGTCATAAGAAACAAAAAATCGTTTGTTGTAGCATTTTGAAATTTTACCAGTGTGGGGGTGAAATAGGGCTTGAATTGAAGATAAGACCATGAATCTTGGTACCTTAGTCTTAAGGGACCAGGATTGACAAAAACTAATTTCAGGTGAGCGAAGCCGCGGGATATAAGTAGATAAGAAGAAGGAAAAAATAAATCTACACCTGTTCGGAAATGCGAGAGCATTCTCGAAAAGCATAGAGACATCAAATTGGGAAGATCTATTTCTATCTTACCTTTCCAAACTAATGTTGTAATCGAACATAACTCAAGAAATATTGTCTCTAATTTCATATTGTTTTAAATTTAATACCTCAATAGCTACTTTGCCAAATATTTTGACTATGATAAATAACATAACGAAACGCTTTTATAGATATAACTAGCTGTTGCCCGCGACTTCGTCTGCGTAAATTTCGAGTTGAATGTTATTGATACACAAATCATATTAATATACGATTTTAAACCGATTAAAATATTTTGGTATAAAGCAATTCCTTGAGGTACTGGGTTTCGTTTCATGTATTTTGGTTCCCTGTTCCATCTCACTGCCCACGAACATGCTAAACGTGGCCTTTGGGGTCTTATAATCTGTGGCTCTGTCTACCCCGCAGGGGATAAAGACGTTATCTTATGTATGTATTGTATCATGATGATGAATTGTCTTTAGATTATTAAATTTCCCATGTAACTTATGTAAGAATGGTGTACATTATAATTCGCAATATTATCATGCCTTGAGTTCATTAAAATGACGATAACTTTTTTTTAATGAACCGATTTTGATGAAACAAAGTTTAAATATTATTCTGAGTTAAAACAAAGCAAATAGTGAAAGTTTCAAGCAAACGGTTCAGTACTTTCGGAGATAAACGTGAACAAACATACAGACAGACAGACAGACAGACAAAAATTCCAAAAATATTTTTTGCTTTCTAATAATCTATTTAAGTGCCCCTCTATCCATTTCAGTCAAAAATACTAAATGTACAGACAAAATATTTTTACTGTCTTATTATATGTATAGATAACATGAACTTGTTTAAAATTTGCAAAAAGGAAGTTGCAAAGGCCAGATTTTAATTGACGACTCTGTAAAAATACATTGAGATTAAAATCGCCCTTGCTGTTTTTCTTGCTGGTTCTCCAGGGACAGTCTCCCATCGACACCATTGGTTCACAACCAATGGTGTTAGATAATCATTTATTTAACTTAATTTACTCTTGGGCCTTTACTCGTGGGCGTTTTTCCATATGATCATTTAATTGTATACAAAGGCAAGCTACCAACTCTTCGTGGAAGCTTATTAAACACGGATATATATACATTTTTTGTATAAATATAATCAAAATCAATAATCTATCTTTCCTTCACTTATCCAACTTGACCAAGGAACAGGTTCAGAAGAACTTTGGCACGCGCAGTCGTAATAGCTGGCTCACGCGTGTTTTCCTGGTGTTCGTCACCTCACGACAACGCACCTTCCTTGACCTTTGCGATTTCCCTGACTAACCCATCAGATCAGGTATTTACATAATCGAAGATATTCTAATGTATGTCTTTATTTTGCTAAGTCGCAGCTAAATCGCAACATTATCTGGTTTATGTGTTTTGTCGATTTTCTAATAAGATTGCCGTCGTCCGTCCGTCTGTTACCAGGCTCTATCTCATTAAATCAAAATCAAAAAACTTTATTCAAATATAACATTATAGAAAGCTCTTTTGAATCGTTCAAATTTGTTTTCCTACCGGAATGGAACAAAAATTTTTTTCGTCTTTTTTTAGCTGATAAGAAGAATGGGTTGCAAGAAACTTATCAGCTTTATCAAAAGTAATAACAAGATTTATAATAAATTATGTCGTTATCATAAAACGTACATATGTGTCTACAATTTATACGGGAAAACAAATATTTACACTTTAGAATGTAATGTCTTCAAATCAACACCAAGTATTGGCATTATTTAAATAATCATTGCCTTTGTAATAGCCCTTACTCATTAGCGTCTTTTTAACATGTACCTTGAACTTATGAAGAGGCAATTCAGCTACACTATGTGGAATCTTGTTATATAAATGTATACATTTGCCCACAAATGAACCTCTAGTTTTTTGTAGCCTGTGCGTTGGAAAGGCAATTTTATTTATATTTACCAACCAATAAATACCAACAACAGAATAAAATAAATATTTAAGGGCGCTCCCATACTATAAACGTGATTTTTGGATGCTTTTGCTTTTGGCAAACTCTCAGACTCGAACTCGGACTCGAACTCGAAACGAACCTCGAACCAGTATACCACTCGACTACTTAAGTCGAATTGGTTTCGAGATACCAAACTCAAACCGATATTTTACCTCCTTTTTAGATCAAATAATTGCCACGTTTGTGTTATACGACACAACGTGATGCAGTTGCTATCAGGTGTGGTATACCTGGCACGGAGCCACGTCACGCACTCCAGGGTTGACGGAAGCCGCTTCTCATTAAGGAGCGGCGTGCGCCTGCGCCGCCATAAACTGCGGCTATCTCGCCGGACCTTTGCGTACAGTGTGCTTCGTTTTAGCAAGCTACAATAAGATTTATACTGTATTTATACTGAAGTGACAATCTCACTCTATATACGTAAGCAACATATACATGATAACTGTTGTTAATTTTTTTAAATTATCAACCAAACATTTTTTTTATAGGATAGGGCAGCAAAGGAGCTAACGGATCACCTGATGGTAAGCGATAACCGCTGCCCATAAACACCCAACACCAGATGAGTCACAGATGCGTTGCCGGCCTTTTAAAAGGGGATAAGGGGGGAAGGGGGGGTTGGGCCTCCGGTACCCTCAATCACTCGGCGAAACACAGCGCAAGCGCTATTTTACGCCGGTTTTCTGTGAGGTCGTGGTATCACTCGGGTCGAGCCGGCCCAATGATCGTGCTGAAGCATGGCTCTCCCACGGTAAAGCGGGTTTATTCTAAGAAACTAAAAATCAAAAACACATATATCTCTACGCCTCTTTCCCAGTAGTAGGCAGAGATCATAGTTTTCTACTTGTCTATCCAAACATACTTCCCTAGCTTCTTCATACTCTTGACCTGTCCTTTCTTCAGTATATCAACTATTTGGTCCAAATATGTTCGTCTGTGTCGACCTCTACTAACAAGCTCATTCATTTTTGCGTTTTTTTATAGGATAGGGCAGCAAACGAGCAAACGGATCACCTGATCGTAAGCGATAACCTCCGCCCATAGACACCCATTGGCAACACCAGATGCGTTGCCAATACTGGTGGAAATACTGCAGGCGACAATTCATTCCAGTTTAGTAGTGCGTGGCAGAAAATTCCTACCAACTAAACACTGCCTACAGCAGTGGTTTGGTAAGGCAGAAGGCCTAGGACCTCATCGGCTTTGAACTAAAACGCCCTTCAGAGCGATAGGCGGTCAAAAAATATTATTCGATTTTCTACATTATTGAATAAATTCATGTCTATGTTGGATATTGATCCTTTTTTCTTATTAGATATAACTTACTTTTGATTGCAGCTCAGGTAAGACGCCAGTTGACTCTCGCCTTTCTAAGGCTCGTATTACAGAACGAGAGTTAAACTCAAATTTTTCTTGAGTACAGTTAGAAAGAGTGGGCGTTATGTAGGCCAATAGCACCATCCCTTTCTAATTAAACTCTAGCTGCGATTTGAGTTTACGTTTGATTTTTAAATAAGAGCCTAAGATTCTGGTTACATTTTCTCGGGAATACATAAATACAAATAAATAATTATTACTATTATAAATTGCTAGATTTTTTATAATAATTTAGCTTATATAGTTATCTGTTATACAGATATTATGTCAATTTTACACATAACTTACATAATGTAAATAGATTAGGTAATGTTATGATAACAAATATTAGCAAAATAAGTAAACATTTTTTTTTCCTAGAGCTTATATACATGATTATACAATTAATCTTATTAGAATTTTCATTGAATTTAAAATCATATGATCAACATTTTTATACGTATTTATTAATTACCATTAATTGAATATTACTTCGGTTATTATAATACATTTATAATAACCAAATCAATATTAAATTCTTAAAAGTGAATCAAATTGAAACAAAACCTTTTTAATACATTATTATTTATTTTTAGTTATGTACTGTTTTTGGTGTACATAATATTATACCTCAACTTGTGTAACAATTATGTTTAACCGGCTTATGTATGCAGTGAAGCATATGCCTTCATTATATATCATGCTAACATTTTCAAGATTCCTAAAAACAATTAGTTGTATTATAATTTTTCGCTTTTCAACACAGTTGTATTTTGTTAATTTTAATACTTAAACCATATAACGTATAAAACTGTTATTTTCTTTAAAATTGATATCATAATTTTTAATTCTAAAGAAATAAGCATTACTTCATTAATAGATTCGTTTCATATAAGATTCTGATTCGTAATAGGTAAAACCTTAACAACAATTTCTCGTATAAATAAGAATTTAATCGTAACACCCTGTAGCGCGAGCGTATACCGCGGATTGAGTTAAATGCCTCCTTATCGCCCCCTAATGGCCCCGGGAACATGTCAATTCATCACTTGCATGTCTCACACGCTTTTATTTCTCTAAATAATCCTTTTTCACTCCCAACTCCTTTATTTGGATGCGTCCGCTCACACGCAGCGATTGGACTTTACATCTATACAAATAAGAATCTTTTATTTCTTGTCATTCCTTGCGAAGTTGTCACTTTGTTAAGATATGTACATTAATATGACTCAGTACTCTTGTAAACAAGTACTAGCTGTAGATAAAAGTATTCATATCAAACAAAAATATGTACACTAAATTAGGCGTAGTGTTCTTGGGAACAAGTACCACCAATGCAAAATAGTATTAATATTAAACAAAGTTTGTTAAGGTATATACAATATCATACACTTATTAAGCTTTTTAATTATTTTGCACATATAGTTAATAGAGCAACAAACAACATTCAAAATTTTTCCAGTAACTTCAGCAATTAGTTTTTCTTTTGAACAAATACTGCCAGTAGAGAGAAGTATTTATATTGAACTAACTTTATTATGTATACTAACATAAACTTAGTACTCCCATAAACAAGTCCCATCAGTGAAAAGAAGTAAGAAGCATCTAACTAGAAATGTCATGTACACTTACATATACTTATTACTCCTATAAACAAGTCCCACTAGTGGAAAGAAGTAAGAAGCATCTAACAAGAAATGTTATGCACTCTAACTTAAACATAGTACTCCTATAAACAAGTCCCACCAGTGGAAAGAAGTAAGTAGCATCTAACTAGAAATGTTATGTACACTAACATATACTTATTACTCTTATAAACAAGTTCCACCAGTGGAAGAAGTAAGAAACATAAATTTATTACTCCTATAAACAAGTGCCACCAGTGGAAAGAAGTAAGAAGCATCTAACAAGAAATGTGATGTACACTAACATAAATTTATTACTCCTATAGACAAGTCCCACCAGTGGAAAGAAGTAAGAAGCTACTAACAAGAAATATTTTGCACACTAACTTAAACTTAGTACTCTTATGAACAAGTCCCACCAGTGGAAAGAAGTATGAAGCATCTAACAAGAAATGTTATGTACACTAACGTAAAGTTAGTAATCCTATAAACAAGTCCCACTAGTGGAAAGAAGTATTAAAAATAATTGTTTATTTCAGGTAGAGACCCAAATTTAGCATATCATAAAAAAAATACAAAATATTAATTTACAGCATCTAACCTAAATCTAATTGTTAAAATAGTTAAAATTTATTAATTACAAGTTAATACTCAGTTAGATGGTACAATACACTTTTGTATATGTTAAATTATATTGTGAAACTTAAACAAAGTTTGTTAAAATATGTAGACTCATAGTATTCTTTTGAACAAGTACTACCAGTGGAATAATTATTAATATTAGACAAAAAGTATTATTATTATTTTCCATTTTAACTTTAACATAAAGTAGTCGAACTTTGGGTCATTAATAAGTAAGACTAAGTCTAAGTTAGAAAGTCTTCTACTGACGATGATGATGGTAGGAAAAAAAATTGACCATTCAAAAGAGCTTTCTATAAAGTCATATTTGAATAAAGTTAATTTCGATTTTGATTTTGCAAGAAGAGTGATGTTTTTTTTTGTATATTAATTATAATGCAACTCAAATATTAAGATTATTATACCCACCCCATTCAATTCGTATAATCATGTGTACAATGCAATGCTGACTTTATATCTTGATCTTGAGGTAGCTCTTATCTCACTTGTAATAGCGGTGGGTTTCGTGGTACAAACGATGTGTTGCTGAGTGTACATTTGTAGAACTGGCCCTACATAAAGAGTTATCCTTACGTGAGCTGTCACGATCTTTGTTGCTGCGACACAAGTCTGCGAGCCTAGTGCAGTTTTGTTTTAAATTTATTGAAGTAATCATTTATCAACATTCATATAAGTTCGAGTAAGTTAGTAATTTACTCAACGATTCAATAGAGGTACTTAAAAGTAAAGATTATGTACTGTTGTATACTGTTTAATTGTTTACAAACGTTTGAAATTTACTTTTAAAATTGTTCTGGTTTCTCCGATTTTGATAAAAAGACATTTGCTATGAAAGTCTCTCAATTTTTTTTATTTATTTTCGACTTAATGTCGAACACATAGTGTGTATTATTGCTTTATATAAAAATAAACAAATATACATTTTCTCGTGGTACGTGGTATTCTTGTGCGGCAGCTGAATGTCGAAGTGAAGGCCCAGGGCTATAGCTGAAAATTTTTGCTCTTGTGCAAATATTGGCGCTGGGCTTGTAACCTGAACTTTTAGCTACCTCAGCGAGCACAATCAGAAGAGCATGAGACTATGTATTAATAGGGTGCTCGTGGAAACAGTAGGGCTATTGGTTATTTAGTGTAAAATGAAACACTTGAAATGCTCCAAGAATGACCACCAAATATAATCTTCTCTTCACAAATTTTGAGTTGGTTTAAGAGGTTAACACAATATGTACATTACCATGAGATATTCTTGAATACAAAAACAATATACAATTTCTGTTAGTCCTGTACTGACAAGAGGTTCCGAAGAAGTTTGTACCATGGTTGACGGATCATAATCCTGTTGATTTGATTGAAGATTTCAAGGTTATTGATTAGGTATTCATTGGAAAGTTAATTAATTTAAATTTAACCTTTAAGAGCTATAATAGCTAGGTATTGGACCGGCGTCAATACATATTAAATAATTTATTTAATTGCGCCGACCTTCTTCCTAATTTTATAATTTTTTATCATTTTCATTACTTGATTAATATGATTATTCGAGAATAGTATTTAGTCTTTTTCTTGAGCACACTTAAAGTAACGTCAAAAGAATCCCTCAAAAGATGGCTCACATCTATTATGTCACTTTTAACTTTTTTTTAAGGCAAACCAATAACTACATACATTCATTCCTAATGATGTTTTTTTACAAGCTAACCTTTTTGTGCTGCTGCAGCACACCTTAATTATTCAGTATGGAGGACAGGTCTGTTTCCCTATTCGTACCCAATTTTTTTTTTCTTTTCTTTTTTTCTTATGATTTACTCAATAATTGGTGTGTGTCTTTAGACCAAATAAAATATATATCTATCTACATAATTAACAACAGGCTTCGAAAAGTCTACCACCATCAAACCCTAGCTGTAAACCTTCTGTTTCCATGGAAAATTGAACTCTGAACCTCCTACTAAAGCCTATTAATTTACCCTATATTATAATGTAAAAAGGTACTTTACAATCTAACATTATCACATAAGTAATCACTATGTTGTATTGTCTCGCTCTTTTTAAGACGCTCTGACAAGGACATCCTATCCATAACTCAAATCCGAAAGTCTGTGGATTTGGGTGATGTAAAGAAACAAAAAGGTAGCGAGCGGAAGCCCTGTCTAAGTGTGCGATAAGACCCAGCCGACAAAGGCCTTAATACGCTAGCTGGGTTATAAATCTCCGGCCATAGTTATCACCACTCCACAATTAAGACCTCGGCCAGCCTCCGAATTAAAGCGTGTCGCTGAACCAAACCTAAGCTTACTACAAACGCATATGCTAACACCCAAAACGTATTGAGCGAGGGATATCGATACACCAGCATATAGCGGCATCTTACTCGCACTAAAATTTTGATGGATTTTTAACTTACATTAGTAAGCTGATTGGTGTTAATTAACAGAACCTCCGTGACACGTTGGAATGTTATTTGGTTATTATTTTTTGTGTCGTCACGCATGTGTCTAAGTGATTAATCTGTTTTGGTATCGTGACGGCTACTGGCTGTTTGGTTTCAATGTACGCTGGCTACTTGCGTCTTATCACGACTGCCTAATGCAAGGTAAGTGAGCTTAAGAAGTTTAATACTGTCCAAAGGTTTGTATCTACCTCGATGATATAAGAAGTTAAAAATATTATACAATAATAAAATTTTAAAAATATTATTAATATAATAATATTATACATATCAAACAAAATAAATTTGTCTAAAAATAAAGTTAAGACCACGTGGAATATAATAAATCAGGAAGCTGGAAAAGTTCAAACTTCTAGCAACTCTTTTACTTTGGAAATAAATAATAAGGAAATTAAATCTGATGATGCAGTTGCTAATGCATTTGTCGATTATTTTGCTCAAATACCTGTGATAACTACAAGTGGTCTTAGTTCATCTCCTGATATAGCAGTCACCCTACTTGAGTCACGTGTGGATAAGTGCAGTAAACTCTTCCAATTTAGCCATATTGATGCTATCACAGTTGTAAAATCATTCCGTTCTCTTAACAAGAAGAAAACGGAGGATCTCTGGGGTATCTCAATTCACATTATTCAGTCTGTCATAGATGAATTAGCCCCACTATTAGCCCAAATTTTTAACAATTGTGTTGATGAGGGTATCTTCCCTGATTTAATGAAAAACAGTAAACTAATACCCCTTTTCAAATCAGGCGACAAAAAAGACCCCTCAAATTTTAGACCTATTTCTATATTACCAGCTTTTAGTAAAATTTTTGAGAAAATTGTTTATAATCAGCTATTAGGTCACATAAGAACTAACAGGCTATTGCATGAAAAACAGTTTGGTTTCACCAAAGGTAGATCCACTACTGATGCAGGAACTGCACTTCTCAAACATATTTTTGATGCTTGGGAAGCCAAGCAGGATGTGATTGGAGTGTTTTGCGATCTTTCAAAAGCTTTTGACTGTGTGAGTCATGAAACGCTTTTAGCTAAACTTAGACATTATGGTGTCTCAGATGGAGCTGGCTGCCTTATTAAATCGTATTTATCGGACAGACTACAAAAAGTGGTCATAAAGGTCAGAGTCTGCTAGCGCACCTATTATGATGGGTGTGCCCCAGGGATCAATATTGGGTCCTTTACTGTTTTTAGTATATATAAATGACCTTCCTTATTACGTTACAGACTCATGTGAGACAGTCTTATTTGCAAATGATACTTCTTTGTTATTCAAAGTCGACAGACAAAAGTCATGTTTTGACGATGTGAATAGTGCACTCTCCAGAGTCATGTATTGGTTTGAAATCAATAATTTATCATTAAACTCAAGAAAAACCAAATGTATAAAATTTTCGTTGCCGAATGTTCGGCAGGTTGATACTCATTTAAATATAAATGGTGATGTCATTGACTTAGTAAACAATACAAAATTCTTAGGTATTACATTAGATTCACGTTTACAATGGGACCCACATATTGAAGCCTTGGCAAACAAACTTAGTTCTGCAGCGTACGCAGTAAAAAAGATTAGGCTATTAACTAACGTTGAAACGGCAAGATTAATCTACTTTAGCTATTTTCATAGTGTTATGTCCTATGGACTATTGCTATGGGGATCAGCGGCCAATATTGAAAGCATCTTCGTGCTACAAAAAAGAGCGATTCGTAACATTTACAAATTACGGGCTAGAGATTCGCTTAGAGAATTGTTCAAAGAAATTAATATTTTAACTTTAGCCAGTCAATATATTTTTGACAACTTAATTTATGTATATAGAAACTACCACTCATACAATAAAAGTAGTGATTTACATAATGTAAATACAAGAAATAAAAATAAACTTGCCGTTCCAATGTACAGGCTCCATAAGATTAGCTGTTCCTTTTTGGGGAAATGTATAAAAATGTTTAATAAGCTTCCACAAAGCATTATTGAGTTGCCTTTGCACAACTTTAAAAATCACATCAAAAAGACACTTATTAGTAAAGCATATTATAAAGTAAGTGATTATTTAAACGATAACACTGTATGGAGCTAGGTGCGTACACACATAATTATTTATTTATTATTTTTTGTCTTTTCCTTTTCACATTTAATGTGTATGTAAATGTACATACGAAAATATTATATTATGTATGTTAGCTTTATTGTAGCTTTAAGTTTATTTTTTTTTTTTTATAAATGACTAATTGTAAATAACGATTAAAAAAGAGGAGATAAAAAATAAACCCTGAGAGTTTCTTGCCAGTTCTTCTCTAGGGCCTCCCAATTTCCGAACTGGTGGTAGAGTTTGACGTCAATAAGTGCCTGCAAAGGTCTATGTTGAATAAAGAATTTTTGAATTTTGAATTTTGAATTTTGAAATAACACTCAACAAGAATAGAAATTACATGACTTGAAGCTCAAATGTTTTACAATTTTAAAAATTGTCTCATCTTTTTACATACTACTTTAGTAGTTATTTTAATGTTACTGCCCTATTCTTATTTATATTATCGGTTACGTAATGACAAGAGCCTCTCTTATAGGCTGCAAGTCTTAAGTCATCTTTCAAAATTGAGTTATCTTCAGCTCGCGAGATAAAATCTTTATTTTCTGACAGGATTTCTTTGTAATGTTTCCCTTATTGCTTTAATCGCCTTTTTCGTATAAGCACTGCGTAGATAGACAGACCTTTTTCTGTCACATACAGTGGTTTCAATGTACTTTTTAATATCCCGGTACACAAACTTTCAACGCGTACCGGCAGACAACATCCAAAATTTTATGTTTCGTCACACCTGTATCGTCTAATTGTCTTATTGACGAAAAGACGAGGCTCTGAAATATCTAAGCCAAGATCAGCTATCGGTATTTACCAATATTTGGTGTCATAGGAGTCTGACTCTGACTCCTGACCTGCAGAACCCGGTGGTCGTAAGCCTGGAGACGATTAAAATAAATATGAGGTAAGTTACGTCTCATTGAATTATTCCATTACATTACGCAGTCACCAGAAATCGAAGTATAGCAATTGGGAATAATCTATCTCTGACAACCAGTTATCTGTTAAAATAATTGAACCTTTATTGTGTAACTCTTAATTCAAATTTAAATGATGATAATTTGGCAGCAAATGGAGTACTGCTCAAATCTCTGGCCTGGAAATAACAGCGGCCTAAGCATCAGCCCGATGACCACAACTCACTGCAAAGACGTGCATTCCGTATGATGGATAAACCGAATATAATGGCCCCACCAAAGACTTTCGAGCCAGAGTTGGACTTTGGCTCTTTATAAGTTCTATAAAGGTGTTTGCAATAGTATATTCACCACCATTTCACTGGGTCATCATCTGTCACCGCAAATTTTAGATCGAGTAATACCTACTATTAATAATCTGTGGATAACGGTATGGGCTTCACAATGATTAGACTATATTATGTAAACACTAAACGTACCTTAAAACTATTCTACCTACTTACATTAAGTATAGTTTTATAGTTAATATTTTATTGTGATAGCTGTTAGTTATTCTTAATAAATAAATAAATAAATTTGACAGTATAGCAACTGGAACTGAATGAGGTCGCAGCTACAGTAATCTAACTTCATGAACAGTTATTATCCATGAGCGATAGTCTACCACTTACCATAATGTGACCTCTTTAACCACCAACAGTAATAATAAAGGACGATATTACAATAAAACACATTCACAATTCTAAAAAGATTATATAGTCAATCTTATTAGAACCAAAAAGAAAGTACGCCAGTAATATCTTATTAAACTTTTACAAGTCTAATAGCTGGAGAACGATCTCTACTGGATTGTCGTCTCTTAAAAGATATTCACAGATCTGAAATAACGGGAGTATTGTGGGAATAGGAATACAGCAACTAATCTATCGCCACGTTTGTTCTCTTTGTAGGTATGTGCTTAGGGCCTCACTAAGCATATGCCGGTTGAGGACCGTCCATGCCCATTGGTCGTTAGTACTACAAGCAATGCTGATAAGAATTCCCATTCTTTGGGTTATGTCGGATCTGAATTATTCTAAGGATTGTTTCTGATTTATGCAGAGATACTTCAAGCTACCTCGTTGTCCATTTGGTTACTTTGAGTGTCCAATACTTTGTAAGCGGCCAGGTGTTGGTGTCATGTGTCATTCGCAAGCACGAATCTAGGACTTTACTCTTGAGGCGTCGCGGTATATACGCCGAGAAAAATTCCAAGAAGATAATAATCGACCGCGCAAATTCACCAAATCGGCGTGTCGATATTTCAAAACAATGGAATGCATAACGGGCAAGAACCCTTTGCGATTTTAAAAATATCGATTATGAAACAAAAAAGGGAGACCGGCCGGGCTAGCCGCAAAGGAAACAAATAACAAGTCGCTCGATAACAACACTCGAGAATCGATTTCGAGAGTAACCATTTAATTATTTTATCGATAATCTTGCATCGACTGGCCAGCAACAAAATAAGAAGAGCGGCGAGTAATCGTCGCTTAGCCAACGCCCGGTAGCCGCCGGCGGTCGGCCGATTTTATCGTCTCATAACAGACTCGATTTATAAGTATCGATTATATGTATCGATTCTCGATACGCGCTCGCGGTCGTTCAGGTTTTGGCACGCCCTTAAGTTTGCTCCGGACATGCTTTTACGTTTACTTACGCAATTAACGTAACGCTGCTATTCGTTTTTTGTAGATACTTCTTTGTTTTTTTTTGTCTTTAGAAAGAAACTATAGATATTTTTTTATAATTGGATAGTAATCAAAACACATACACTTTTTTTCTGAACACATGTTTTATTGAAATAGAATATAATAACAAAAATATTCCGAGATATAAATACCGCAAAAGCTTGCTCAAGAATCACTCTATCTATTGATGAAAACCGCATGAAAATCAGTGCAGTAGTTTTTGAGTGAAGCCTTTATTGCGCATCCCGTGGGATCTGTCGATAAAGAGTAGCCTATGTTACTCTTCATCCCTTCAACTATCTCCACGTCAATTCGTCGCTCCGTTTTGACGTGAAAGACAGACAAACAGATAGACACACTTTCCCATTTATAATATTAGTATGGATTGGAATAGTAAAACTGCTGGCACCAAGAAAATGATAGGAAAATGTTATGGTCACCGACATATTACCAATCAACGCTACCTTGTTTCTGATCCAAATATAAGAATTATCTGTAAGGCCGGCGGTGTTCCTCGTATAGTTGATTGTAACACTGAAAGGTACACGAGGCTATCAAGGCGCCGGTGTATGCGGTACACGGGACTCGACGTTACACGAAGCTATCAGAGCGCTGCGCACGCGCTACACGCGCTTCAATTAAGCTGAAACATGGGGACATAGCTACAAGATGTACTGTGATGATTATAAGGACAGCTTGTAGCGAGCTCTCGATAAGTTGCGTCACCGAGGATTCCGATATACTTCAGGGGGGCGTATGCCACCCGCCTCTGTCTTGCCTTAACCAGCCGGACAGAGTGGAGTCGCAAGAGCAGATGCTCGAAGGGAGGAAGTGTTATAATGTCATAACACCGATGGCGTCTCGATCGCTGTCGCAGACACTCCTCTCTACACCCTTAGCCGTTCACACCAATGTCGCTCTCTTTGCACCAATATTGGTCTGCTTTTTAATGAGCGGCTAGTCACCACTTGCTGTATTTAAATTAAAAAAGAGGCTTCAAGAAGGCAGATGACCGGAGGCTCTTCCATAGCCCGGTTCTCATTACCACCAAAATCGAAATGCAATTGTCCACAAACGTTTTGACCACTAATGACAATGTTTTCTGTGCATCTAACTGGGTATAGTCTTTAGCTGCATTTTTCATGGGGTAGACAGAGATTAGACCCAGTTGGTACACTCCACGCACACTTTCTTTAAATTCCGCTTAAATGGCTGCTATTCGTTGGATCTGTATCCCCGCGCATCCCTTATAAAGGACCGTGTCTTATAAAGACACGTGATATAAGTGAAAATAATAATATAAATGGCTGCTATTCGTTGGATCTGTATCCCCGCGCATCCCTTATAAAGGACCGTGTCTTATAAAGCCACGTGATATAAGTGAGAATAATAATAAAATGGCTGCTATTCGTTGGATCTGTATCCCCGCGCATCCCTTATAAAGGACCGTGTCTTATAAAGACACGTGATATAAGTGACAATAATAATATAAATGGCTGCTATTCGTTGGATCTGTATCCCCGCGCATCCCTTATAAAGGACCGTGTCTTATAAAGACACGTGATATAAGTGACAATAATAATATAAATGGCTGCTATTCGTTGGATCTGTATCCCCGCGCATCCCTTATAAAGGACCGTGTCTTATAAAGACACGTGATATAAGTGACAATAATAATTTAAATGGCTGCTATTCATTGGATCTGCTATTCGTTGGATCTGTATCCCCGCGCACGCCTTATTAAGGACCGTGTCTTATAAAGACACGTGATATAAGTGACAATAATAATATAAATGGCTGCTATTCGTTGGATCTGTATCCCCGCGCATCCTTTATAAAGGACCGTGTCTTATAAAGACACGTGATATAAGTGACAATAATAATATAAATGGCTGCTATTCGTTGGATCTGTATCCCCGCGCATCCCTTATAAAGGACCGTGTCTTATAAAGACACGTGATATAAGTGACAATAATAATATAATCATTTATTGTCCAAGAACTAACAGTTTTCACACACACACACACACATAAAATTATAATCTAAACATATTTTGGACAAAAGGAAGCTGGCTCTGCATATGCTCCACAAGATTAAGACCAACACATGGCTATTTTGCAGCCAATTCCTGTGCCTCCTGTGTCTCTGATGTGATAACTACCCAAATATTTTCCACCACATCATTGAACCATGAAATAAATATAAGTATCTATACCTTGTATATAAAATTCTCTTCTCATACTATTAGTTAGCATACTCCTAAATAATGGGCTTCGTTCAATCAAACAGCTAGCTCTTTGACTGAACAACGTCATTTAATCATACAGCTATACGTCGTTTAGCCTACTTGTTGATTGCAACGTGCAACATTACAGCTAGACGACGCTTAGCCAACTGGTTAAATGGCAAATTAACTAAGTTTTGACCATTAGTTTAGTAGTTAATTTGAGAGAATTTTAAGACTTTTTGGAATTTCTTGGGAGGTTATTCTTGAATTAAGTTTCAGAGGTGACCAAAAGTTTGATCAAATTAGTAGAAATAAAAAACAAATTATTATTTATATTAGACCTTGAAACCGGTATAACATCTACTCGACTGCGGAGGTCGTTAAAGGATAAAATCAAAGTCTTAAGGATAACCGTTTAAAATATGCACTCAAAAAAATATTTTTCGATAAACTCCATAGTCCAACGTGCTAACGTAAAAGCAATTTTCAACGCCCTAAGAGAATCGTAATGTAAATTACTACTTGTTTACCGACTAAAATAGCCTTTAATACCCGACAATAGAGACTGGGTTTGCTCAACGAAAGAATAATTCACTCTTCAAATCAAAACACCTAGAGAATTTAGTCACACATCAGCACGATTCCCAAAACACCTGTTACACACGACAATACGGAAATGACATGATTTACATAACAATAGTTCTTGAACTGAACTGAAAGGTGACGGCACTCCTAGTGTACAAAAAAAAATAGTATAATTGTTATGTCGGGAATCTCTGAAATGAAGCCAAAGGTTTCAGTAAAATATATTAAAAACACCATTATAGTTTTCATGGTCGATGAACCTACTTCTCACCTAACGCAAACAATTTCAAACTGTCCCTATAAAAGCATCTACAGCGTACGAGCTTTTAAAAAACAAAAACCGTGTTTGAAAAAACAAGCAAAAAAAAAACTTGCCTGGAAGAGATTGCTATTTAGCAAAAAAGTGTTTATTTATTTATTTTATATGTAGATATATTGGTGTACAATAGCCGACTTAATACCTTAGGCATTTTCTACCAGCCAACCTTCAGGTGATACAACAGATACAAAGAGTTATGTTATTTTAGTCTTTCCTTTTAATATTAATTTATTTTTAAGGTAAACTATGCCAAATCAAATTAATATGTATTAAAAAAATACAACAGTTACTATGATAGTATAACATAGTAGTTACACACTATGAAACAAAACCCTAAACTTCCCTTCACTAATGATCAAATTGCGAAGATAATAATGAGCATACTAGGGAGGACAGGAAATCAACACCTATGCTGAATCTCCGTACCTAAAGACCTGAACGAATAGACCAAAATGTTGTAAAACCCGACGTTGTTTCTATCGTAATTTGCATAACTTAACCCTCCATCAAGCGACGGTCACCGGACATTTTATTGCACAAAAAACGCGGGACGTCTTAGCTGACGATTTCTTAAGAGACGCGGTGAAAGCAAAAGAAAATTCCGGAGACGAATACAGCGTGGTCCCTATTTTATGTGATAACATAAAATAGATAGCTAAGGAATATGTTTCGATATTCATACCAATAAACGTCTCGTCACTGTTTAAGGAATACAATATTACAAAATAACAAACAACTATGCATAAATATGTTGTCTATAGATATGATTCGATTTTATTACAAATTTAACTAATATTTTTGGTTTTTCCCACATAGTTCCCGTTCTTGCGGGATTTTCGGAATGGTCGAGTTTCCGCAGAATTTTTAGTATTATTATGTTGATACAACTTAAACAAATTATTTCGACCAAATTTGGTACCATAAAAACGGTCATTGTGACTAAACTTAAAAGATAGACATATGCCGTCGCGGACTTTTTTTTAGATCATGTATAGAGGAATAATTCTTTCATACATATTTTTTGTGTATCTTGAACCGTTTTCGCAGCGCACGCAAAGAAAGCCTTCAAAAATGAATAATTTTCCCCGTTTTTTACACATTTACCGCTCTGTCTTTGCTCCTATTGGTCATAGCGTAATGTTATTTAGCCTATAGCCTTCCTCGATAAATGGACTATCCAACAAAAAAAGAATTATTCAAATCGCACCAGTAGTTTCGGAGATTAGCGCGTTCAAACAAACAAACAAACAAACTCTTCAGCTTTATTATATTAGTATAGATGTTAATTTATGTAACACATAAAATTGGTTTTTATATTCTAGACCAGAGGTGTGTTTTGTGTCGTAAACCTTTTGCCGTATTTTTCGGTTTCGGGTAGACCCCCTACTTACCTTTTTTTTTTTGTTCCGCTGAGGAAAATGCATTGAATTGCATACCCCGGCTGCGGAGAGCCGGTGGTTATGTGGGGCTCTCCTCCCCAGAAGGGGGAGGCCTACCGATGACCATCCTCAGGCGTTGTAGGGGGCCCTCAGGACCGAGTGTCGCATCTGAGGACCCCCGGCCTTTGCTTCCCTGGGTGCGCTAGGGGAGCCCTTCTTGGGGAGGAGTGATCTTGCCGCCTCCTCCCCTTTAACCTCCTACCACGTCACCCCCCTGCCATCCGGGGGTGAGGTCCCACCCGGGTCGCCTCCACGGGCGCGAAATGCGTCACGCCCGCCCGCGACCCGTGGATCCCCTACTTACCTTATATTGAATACCTAGATCCTAACAACTTCAACATTTATTCGTCTAGTCACTACATATATACCTAACGTTATTTTAGCTATAATGGCGTACACTTGCCAACTAATATTATAAATGCGAAAGTAACTCTGTCTGTCTGTTACGCTTTCCCGCTTAAACCTTGCAACCGATTTTGATGAAACTTGGTACAGACAATCTGAGACAGAACATAGGCTTTTTATTTCGAAGAAAAGGGATGAAGGGGTTGAAATAGAGTTTGACAGTTTGTATGGGATTTCTTAATTTTAAAAGATAAAACCATGAAACTTAATATTTAAGCACTTGATGAGAAATTATTAAACAATTGTTCTAGCATTTTTGAAATTTCGACCAGCTAGGGGGTGAAATAAGGGTTGAAAGTTAGTATGCCAAATAAAATACCTAACTATAAGGTGTATGGTAAAAAAGAATTCCATGAACGTTTTTACGATTTAATTTATGACATAATTCACAAAAAGAAGTTAAAATGTTTTTAGAACTCTATGAACTTTATGAAGTAATTTATAAGTAAAATTTGTAATAATTTTATAAGCGCGAAAGTTTGCAAGTATGGATGTATATTTGTTACTCTTTCACGTAAAAACTACTAAATATATTTTAATAAAACGTTTAATAAAACTAATAATATAGTTTATTCATCAGAATAGTACGCAGGCTACAATATATAAAGATATTGTGTGAATTGATTAAATATTGACGATAAGTTGACACTTGACGTAAGTAGAAAGAAATCAACCAGCTGCGAGCTACGATTACGAGTACTCTGACGTGCGTTGCCAAAATCGCTAGATATAAGTATACATACATATATAATGTATGATGGAAATGTTTATCTTAAAATAATATATCTATATCTAGCTTTCGCCCGCGGCTTCGCCCGCGTGAAATTAGTATTTGTCAATCCTGGTCCCTTATGTCTAAAACACTCTTACAGGGCCAGCCTCACGGCTTTGTAGTTCCCGTTCCGTTCCTCCATCCATTCCGTTCGGATTTCGGGAATCACGTTTGTAGAAAAACTCTGCACATCCTATGAGACCTACATATCAAGATTCATGGTCTTATCATTAATTCAACCCTATTTCACGCCTGATTTATGAAGCTGGAGTGAGTGGAGACACGGGACGAGGAAGACCTAGGCGAACATATTTCGAACAAATCGAAAGTGTCCTCAAAAAAGGCCAGGTCAGAAGTACCCGCAATCGTCGAGCATGTATGAGGAATGTTATGAAAGTAGATGAAGCGAAAGAGATATGTAAGGACCGTAGCAAGTGGAAGGACGTAATCTCTGCCTACCCCCGTGGGAAAAAGGCGTGAGTGTATGTATGTATTTCACGCCCACACTGTTAAAAATTTCAAAATGCTAGAACAAACGATTTTTTGTTTCTTATGACGTGCTATTTGACGAACTTGCATACTAACTTTCAACCCATATTTCACCCCCTAGCTGGTCGAAATTTTAAAAATGCTAGAACATATGTTTAATGATTTTTTAGTCAAGTCCTTAAATATAAAGTTTCATGGTTTTATTTTTTAAAAGTGAGAAATCCCATACAAACTGTCAACCTCTATTTCAACCATTTTTCCCCTTTTTTTCGAAATAAAAAGTAGCCTATGTTCTATGTTAGGGTCAAAAGATTGTCTGTACCAAATTTCATCAAAATCGGTTGCGAGGCTTAAGCGGGAAAGCGTAACAGACAGACAGACAGAGTACTTTTCATATTTAATACAAAATGGATAAATGTTAATGAAAATAATATTTTCTCGCATTTTTAACCAAATAATGTTAAATGATAATTTCAGCAATTAACAATCATAATAGTAATGATTCCGTCTCCCTTAGTTATATATTTATCATGTCACCCTTGACTACATTAGTAGCCGACTGATTAGCATATTGGTTTCAAGGTTTCGATATCTCTGATCTCAGGTTCGAGTCCCAGTAGTGGTAGATTATGTGATGAATGCAAACATTTGTGTCTTAGTCGTAATTCTTAATATATATTATAAACAAAATTATTTATTATTGTATATCTTGTAATCCTTTATTCCATAACATTATTATATTGCTTTTTTTGATTAGTGTCAACTAAAAGATAAAATTGCATTTAGCAAATAATTTGTTATTCTCGTACATGAAAGGTGGATTGACATTCAGACACTTCTTTTATGGACACTACGGATGGTTGAGACAGTGCAGTAATGTAATTCTTACTTAATTAGCTGATTTTATTAATAGTGGCTCACATAGTATGCTTTGCATTCCTAAGTGGATCCGTTTTCATAGAATTCATAACACAAGCCTTACGGTGCTTACTTTGGGCTAGGCTAACTGGTGTTAGTGTACGAAATATTTATTTATCAATACATAGTATAAAACAAAGTCGCTTTCGCTGTATGTCCGTATGTATGCTTAGATCTTTAAAACTACGCAACGGATTTTGACGCGGTTTTTTTGATAGATAGGATTATATTCTTAAGGAAGGTTTGTATGTATAATAAATGCATAATATAGTAGAGAAACACTGATAAATTTAAAGGTTTCTAATGTGATGTCGTAAATAAGCACGTTTTTTTGCGCTTATATTGCAAACGCTGGCTGAACCCTACGAGATAGACCAAAATAATGTACTACAGTATTGTACAACTTACAAAAATCCACAAAAAAGTCCGCGATGGTATATGTCTATCTCTTAGGGATAACCCACCATAACCATTTTTTCACTGCACCCGTGCGAAGCCGGGGCGGGTCGCTAGTTTATAATATTATGATGAACCTTTTCAATGTCCGAACGTTTCGGTACACCCTATAGGATTGTATACATACAATATACAATCAAAGCTAATGGTTAGTTTTTGCCAAGTCATTCCCTTGACGAGTACCTCCCGTTGTCTCAATATCCAAGCGTTGGCCCGTGTTGACAAGCCATAACAAGTTGCACAAAAACTGGAGCAAAACATGTTTGACAAAAAGTGCCGTCGTATTGCACCCACTGTGTTCTATTCACGAAAAGGGTTAAATATTTTCTCTCTATATTCTTCTCTATGTTTACATTTTCGGAATTAGTTAACAGTAAAATACTGCAACGAGTTTGATAAAAAACCTTAGAGTATATTAGCCGTTCGCGTTTATGTTAGAAGCGATAAATATGGAATTGGAACAACAAAAACTAAATTTATTTTATTGCCGGTCTTGTGTTTCATTATAATGTTTTGGTGTGAACATTCTAGAAATCGTGTGTTTCCTATTAGTTTATTCAAATGACCAGGTCAGAACATGGCAACGGGGAAATATCTCGTGCAACACTAAATTTTACAAGTTTATCACCGCTCTCGCGCAGTCTCGTGATAAACGACGCACATTAAAAATTCGTTAACTTTGCATACAATTTGAATAAAATTACTATGTTTCTTAATAAATCGTACGACACCTGTAAAACAATCAGAGGCGAATGTCAGCTTTTTACTTATTTTTTTATCTTCTCAGATAACGATTATTGAAAGGTCACCTGTCAGAAACTATCTGCGGCGATAAAACCGCCTATTTTTCTGCTTGTATATACAGCGTTCTAATCTGTGTAATTGATTGGGCAAAATTAAGTGTTTCTATCTATATAATGAATGAAGTTAGTGTATTTCTTGACATCTCCAACAGTTGAACTGACTACTGTGTTTTTATTAGCGGAGTTTTTGAGAACAAGCTCCAAGTCGACTGCAGTCGTCACGACCAGAGTGTCGTCAGCGTAGCAGACGACACTCACGCCGCGAGGAAGGCTGGTGCGAAGGACCGCGTCGTACGCGAGGTTCCATAGCAGGGGTCTCAACACCGACCCCTGCGGAACGCCGCATTCGACCCTCCTCGACGTTGGGGCCTCCCCAAGTATCTCCACACAGCGATCCTCTGTTAACAGCTAGCACCTTCCTCCGATCTTACGAAATCATCCAATCGACCTAGTAGGTGGCTAACTGTATGTTAAAGTGTTTCCCCCAGACCTCCCAATTTCTTTGTGTAAGTACTGCAAAAGCCAAAAATGGGTACTGAACCACGCTCTCGCTTCCAGCCATGAGGTTATTGGGACTAAATATCCAAGACAGAGTTTAGTTGATAGACTGCGCCGTTTCGGTCTAGTATGAATGCAAGATATTTGCCGGCATTTAATTGGTATCCTGGGTTAGTTTCCCACTCCTTTGGAAGGATTCTCAACTTCTCCACTCCTGAGAGGAGAAAAACTAACTAAATTATATTTGGATTAAAAAGTAGGAGCACTTAATACACATTTACCTAAGCCTTCTGAGGAAGCAGTTAGATATAGTTATTTAACTTAAGTATATATAATTAACCGTCACCCAAAGACTCAAAAGTGACTCAGAAGCAAAATTAAGTCGCAACTCCGTAGACCTTTTTAATCGATGATAAAAATAAAACTTGATTTTTTACCCCTGCATTACACTTACCCACTTCTATGTCAAATTAAAATAATTAAGGATCTAGTTCTCATTTATTTCCGTTTTTCAGTAAGTTCTTAGCTGAAGCTTTCTCTAAATCGCCTACATGATTCCAAATTAAATTAGGAAATAAAACCTTACCTGTTTATGAACTACACAATACTTTTTAAAATTGTGAAGGCTTGTAAAAGATGATAGCCAACCAGACGGGCTCCATTGAAACCGTAACAAAAAAAAAATAAACCCGTAAATTTTTTAAAGTAACATGTTCAAATTGTTACAGTTAAACATAATATAGTCAAAACGGAATAGTTTGTATCATAAACAAAAGATGAGCAAAGTCGGACAGTAGCCCGATAAAAAAATGTAACGGTCCAATTTTTTAACGTGCGTTTTTAAGTCGAACCCTTTTCTGAAAATACCGTTACGTCGAACAAAACGACCGATAGATTATGCAAAACCTAGCGTGCTCGTCCTTTTCAATGTATCAATTCCCAGGCTCCTTATAAAGCCCTTTGAAAGCCAATCGATATTCACAGAGATGACACCTTGTTTGAATATTCATCTTTCCCATGAAACTCGGATGCAAGGGTTGAGGGGTGGATGCGTATAGGCAAATTCGATTATCTCAGAACGTTCTCACGCACATCCCGACTCGACGATAAATCTTTGCATACGGCGCATAATAAAAAAACGCTATTAGAAAGAAACTATCTGTGAGCGACCCCTGACCCGATATGCATAAGAAAAGCCCTCGGCACACCCAAATTACACGCCAAGGTGACAAGTGCCGCACCCCATCAAGTACAAAGATTCTCTAAAGCGCATCCCGCGCCAACAACCCCAAGCTTTATGCGCGCGCGACGCCGTTCGCAATTTTTTTCCCTACCTGTATAGACGTGGGGACAGTTTATTTGCATTTTTTGTATTATTCCCTTTCAAATTGTATCTTAACCCTATTCAATAATGTCAGGGGTTAGGTTGCATTTAATATTCAAAAAGGGCAGGTACATTCTTGTAATATTCTAGCATAAATTATAGTCAGGTACATTTTGGCTATTGTGCAACGCGAAACGGGTTCGCGTGGAAAGGGTGCAAATCTACTTTTTTTGCTACGCGACTCTACATTGTATTATTAAATTCATTTGATTTAATATCGAGCGATGAGTATTGCAACTATTCGGTTTTCAATCGCGCTGCAAGCGGATCTTCGGGTTCACTTCCTGAATGCTCCAACCCGTTTCCTTTGTGAGAATTTATGCAAAAAAGCTTTACCCATCCTATTTTTTTATTCAATAACGTTCAGGAGCTATGCATATTATGCAAATGCGGGCATAAATTTTCATACGGCACACATTAAGTGTCTTACAAAACTAACCCTTCGGTCTCAAGTATAAAGCTGATTTTGATTTGATACAAATGTGATTTTTTTGTGGAATTATAAATACGCGATTTTTTAATACCGTTGACTGTTTAGAAATGTGGTTCGTACAGATTTTTTTTCTCAGGGTCGCTGTGCCGTTACGCGGTTTTGTTGCATCGCGGTGACACATGAACCGGGGTTTTGGATTAGAATACGTAATTACATCCTTTACGGTTTTCGGAAACGGTTCTGGAAGCCGTTGGCACCTCGGCACCTTGGCACCCGGCGCCCGCGCATCGCTTTCTCTTAATTCCGCATTATTGTTGATAGTGAGGGAAGTTAAGTGGGCTTTACAATATAATGTAATTTTTTTTACTCATGTTATCTTGCTCTAGGAAAGTGCTCGATAAAGCCAACTTGTGTGTAGAATGCACGGTGAGTACTCCCCCATAGTTATACTAAGTAAAAACTGCTTTTCGGCTAGCCTACCATACTGCCAGCCCGCTATTAGTCATTTCTTAATTTATTTATCCACTAGCGACCCGCCCCGGCTTCGCACGGGTGCAGTGAAAAAATGGTTATGGTGGGTTATCCCTAAGAGATAGACATATACCATCGCGGACTTTTTTGTGGATTTTTGTAAGTTGTACAATACTGTAGTACATTATTTTGGTCTATCTCGTTATAGGGTTCAGCCAGCGTTTGCAATATAAGCGCAAAAAAACGTGCTTATTTACGACATCACATTAGAAACCTTTAAATTTATCAGTGTTTCTCTACTATATTATGCATTTATTATACATACAAACCTTCCTAAGAATCACTCTATCTATTAAAAAAAACCGCGCCAAAATCCGTTGCGTAGTTTTAAAGATCTAAGCATACATACGGACATACAGCGAAAGCGACTTTGTTTTATACTATGTATTGATTGATACAGTCATATTGATAGTCATAGTCAAAGTCATAGCCATATTTTGCCTAATTTTAAAGTTTTGAATCATTTTTCTATAGTTTGGTGGTGCCCCCATAACTTTCAATTAATTATTAAATATATAGTAAAATTTGTTAAATTTAATATTTTTAAATTTCCTTAATTTTAGCTCCGTGGCCTTCTGCTAGATGTCACTATTATGTTAGCAGTCTAATTATGTTCTTTAATGGATAAACCCTTAAAAAAATTGTCAATTATCTTTAACAGAATTGTATCGTTTGACACTGTTTGCACAGGAGCATTTTACAACGCCAGCACTAACAAAAGCATAACGCATTACCGACGTTATTGGGCCAACAGAACAAATAAAAAGCGGGCCCGTTATCAAAAAAGACCGAAGATCAGAAGGGCGGCGCACCGATTGTTGTGGACTCGTGCAAAAAAACACGAAAAATTTTTTTTACACAAAAAATACTTGATCCCTTTTTGCGCCTGGACCATTGTCTCCGTCCTATTGTTTCGCCGATTCGAAATATTTTTATGCTTCCCGGATGACGATAATGCTTTTGACTTATTTTCGATAAACTATTATTTAGCGAATTTATTGACAGGGCATGCCATTGTTTTTGTACGGTAGCGTCGGGGTTGATGGTTATCGGAGACACTGCACGTTCAAATGGCGATTCGTAGACGGAAACCGTCAAATGTATAGCGTAGCGTATTGACAGTTTTTAAATGAACACTAAATTAAAAAATCGATTCGTTTTCTGATAGTTTTATTGAGCCTGATGGTAAATGACGATAAGGTCGGAGCTAGAACCGTGTTGAGAATGTTCATTGCAGTAATTGAATTTTTTTATGTATTCTTTTCTGTTATTGCTTTCGTGTTGTACGTTTGTTTTACATTTTAATTAGTTCCAACATGAAACCCTGCAAGGCACTGCAGCATTACGAGATTTACGAGTAAATGAAATATATAAAGAAAACTTGAGTTAATGATTGTCAATGATAGCATGTAACGCGTCAGATAACACATAGACTACAATTCATAATGATACTAACTGGTGCTCTTCGTGTGCACATGCCAGATGGTAGATAGGCAGTAGATTAGTATTCCGAGTAGCTATCAACAGCGTTGTATTTTTTCTTTATTTTTTAATAAATAATATAACTGTAATAGTAAATATACACAATAGCTAAATACAGTAAAATTAACTACATACTAACAAAACTTAAACATTAAATTGTTTATACAACATTCTCTGTCAACTGTTTTGCGAGAAATACAGGCTTGTTTATTTATTTATTTATAACAGCGTGACGTATATCTTTATTAATTGTGCCCAAACGTTACAACTTTGACGTAAAAACTACTAAATGTATATAATATGAAATTGGCGTTAGAATAAACGCATGAAGACGCTCATGAAAGTGGAGGAAGCAAGAGAAGTGTGCCGGGATCGTAGCAAGTGGAGAGAGGTGGTCTCTGCCTACCCCATTGGGAACAAGGCGTGACATATATGTATGTATGAATGTATAAACGAAATGTATTGCTGAAAAATTAAAGATTTATTTCGGTATTATTTTTGTTACATCATACAACATAAAAAAACACAAATAATAACAAAAATACATACCTGAAACCTTTTATTACGAAAATAATAAAAATTAATTCACAATAAAATTATTACGAAAATTTTCTTTAGACAATTTTTTTTTTTTGCTTGTGTCTTTTACAGTATGAAATTTATTAAAGGTACAAAAACAGCTTACATCCTAGGAAGAAACAAAACAAACTTAATAAGACGACCTCCATAGTCGAGTGGATAATACATTCACACCGGGATTCGAGGGTTCGAATCCCGGTGGGGGCAGATGTTTGTGTGATGAATGCGAGCATTTGTACCTTAGTCATGGTTGTTGATATATATTTCAATAAAAATTATTTATATATGTATAATATATGTATGTCTATCCGTTACCCTAGATCCCATTGCACAAGCCTTATAGAGCTTAGTTTGGCTAATTGGTGTAAGTGTAACAAATATTTATTTATTATTTATTTATTTATTATTAATAAAATAGAACAGAGCTGGGATGTAACCCAAACTAAGCTGGGATGTAACCCAACCTCTAATCTCTGTAACTCAATCTGCTGATCTATTAATGTACTTCATAGACAAACATAAATACTTGGGAAGAAAGAAACCCAAGGGAACAAACGTTTCCTTACATGTATTTTATTGATGTATTACAATAATATAGCCTATACAATGAATAACACAAAGGCTGCAATTAAAAAATTAAGCCACGCTAATATAAGCTACTCGAAATACTAGTCTTGCGCAGACGAAGTCGCGAGCACCAACTAGTAATCTCTATTATTGTACATTGATTCAAATTCCTTATGTAGTTTTGCGTGAGAGTAACACTTTTTGACGTGAAACGTCTTTAAAATCGCGCCGAAACATACGGGTACCAGGTTTAAAAAGTGGACCGTAACGAAAAGGTCTATATCATCGTACCTTAATAATTAAAAAACTATTAGTCTTAGAAACAAAAATGTGGTGTGAATATTTCACTTATATAGTCAGCTCGCTATTGTGACATTGAGTTTTTTATTAAAATACTTAAAACACCGTCAATCTTGTTTTTTTTTTCAATCTTTTACTTTAAAAGCAATTCCCTAACATAGACGTTTCACGTTAAAGCCAACGGCCGTGTGCCGCAGCACAGCCATACCCGATTTTTGCATTACCAGTGGGCAAATGCGATTTATTTGCTTTGTAATCGATTCGGGTTTTGAGTGATATATGATCAAATTATTCAAATTAAACTCTATAGATTGAAACCGATGAGTTTTGCCGTCGATCGCAGAATTAGCATCACAATATTAAAGGTGTGAGTCAAAAGCGATCAAATTGACTATTATATCTTATTGTATTATCTTGGTTTGACTTGCAGCTGTATTACTTTTGCATTTGATTTATGTAGCACTAGCGACCCGCCCCGGCTTCGCACGAGTGCAACGCTGATACTAAATACACAACAGAAAAACTGTGAACGATGTATATAATCGTTTGCAATGTACGCGGAAAAAATGCAATTATTTACGATATCACATTAGAAACGTCAAAAATAACAGTTTTTTTCCACTATTTATTAGATGTTATTATTAGAGATCGGATAATCGGATGCATATTTACCTAAAGTTAGTTTAGGACAAAGTATGGAAACGGCTTTTTGTTGTTTTGTCAAATAAATAAAATTTTTCACCATTTCTGTTTTTTTATTCTATTATTTAATTGATTATTGTTTTAGTCGAACTAGCTCACTGCTTTCGTATAACACTCTTCATGTAATAAATCGTACATTCATAAATCGCACGGGGAACTGAAACTAAACTTCATGTAAATACGTATGCATAGTTGTATAAATGAACCCGGAGTCTCGGTCTTTTGAAAATAAATACCACGTGCTAATTTAGTAATTTTCAAACAATATCACTACGTTAAATTTGCAGTCCCGTATTTTCCCGGGATTTTTATTTAACAAAATGTATTTTAAAAAGCCGCTTCCATAATTTGTGAGCCAAAAATTAACTTTAGGTAAATATGCATCCGATTATCCGATCTCTAGTTATTATACATATAAACCTTCCTTAAGAATCTATCTATTAATAAAAACCGCATCAAAATCCGTTGCGTAGTCTTAAAGATCTAAGCATACATCGGGACAGACAGACGGCGCGGCGGATAACGACTTTTAAAATGTACGAGCCTATGATAAGGACGTACACTGATGTTAGGATGTCAATTTGTATAAACTGTCAAGATATAGAGAGCAAGAGTTTATTTAGAGGCACGTGGTTGTCATTAGTGTTTAATTTGCACACTGATGTCACAATACGAGCAACTGAGGTAAATACATATATTAACATTTTGTGCAGCACACAAAGTATACTCGCATAGTTCTAAATGTGCTGGTTAGCCCGTACATATACTATGTAGTGATTATTATAAAAAGAAATAGCATTCCTGTTATAGCTTTACTGTAACGCATAAATTATCCAACGTTTATTACTATTCATAGAGCCATGTTTGGTAACAACATTATTTATAATATTGTATTATTTTATATGTGTATGTAAACATACATACGACTGTAATCGTATTAGGTATGATTGTATCTTATACTATATTGTATTTTTATATTATATTATTATAATTATTAACATTGAAAAGAGGAGATAAAAAATAGACCTTCAGAGTTTCTTGCCTGTTCTTCTCGAGAAGGCTATCCCAATTTCCGAACAGGAGTCGAGTCAATATATTTTTTCTTTTTTTTTCCTTATTCGTACGTACGGACAAGGTTTTTGTTTTTTTTTTTAAGCTTCTTTTTTGTTTTGTTTGTTGACGTCAATGAGTGCCTGTAAAGGTCTATGTTGAATAAATATTATTTTGATTTTGATTTTGAATAGAAATTTATTTCCATTCATATGTTAATTTCCTAATCAGACTAACAAACACTTTGTAATTGTTACTTTTCTTGCAATTCATGAAGGGAAGAAGAATCCCTACTATTATTATTATTTTATTATTATTATAAACCCGAAAGTTTGTATGGATGGATGTATGTATGTTACTGTTTTACGTAAAAACTACAGAATAAATTTTGATGAAACAATGTGTAAAGATATACGCCAAGCTTAAAATCAAAATCAAAATCAAAATAATCTTTATTCAACATAGACCTTTACAGGCACTTATAGACGTCAACAGACAAAACAAAAAAAGCTTAAAAAAAACAAAAACCTTGTCCGTACGTACAAATAAGGAAAAAAAAAATTAACTCGACACCTGTTTGGAAATTGGGAGAGCCTTCTCGAGAAGAACAGGCAAGAAACTCTGAAGGTCTATTTTTTATCTCCTCTTTTCAATGTTAATAATTATAATAATATAATATAAAAATACAATATAGTATAAGATACAATCATACCTAATACGATTACAGTCGTATGTATGTTTACATACACATATAAAAATAATACAATATTATAAATAATGTTGTTACCAAACATGGCTCTATGAATAGTGTCCCTATTCCCAAATAGTGTGACCATTTAGATAGTCACTTACTTTATAATAACCTTTACTTACAAAATCTACTCGAAATACTAATCATGCGCAGACGAAGTGGCGGGCACTAACTTCTGTTACATAAATTCACTCTTTCATTGGTGTTTCCAGGGAATTAAAATTTGAAGTCTTTATGAAAAGTAAACAATTTCTGAGAAAACCCACATTTTTAATGAATGAAACTAGGCTTTTCTTTATTGATAGGTTATTTTAAGTCAATATAATGTACGTTTTGTCTTCGCCCTACAAATATTTCGTGGTTTTAATATGAAAGAGCCACGCTAATAATCTATCTAAAAAAGCACGTAAAAAGTCACGCGTCATTTAACTCTAATGAAATAGATATATACAAATTCGTCGCGGCAAAAATAGCATTAACCCTATCAATGGAGAATGTACTTATTTACATGTAAATTCGTTAACCCCGCGCGGGTCGAGTTTTCGCCACTGACATTGAAGGAATCGGTGAATTTGCATTGCTAAAGAGCTGTCGTATCCGGTGAACTATTGACAATCGATGATTAAGTTACGTTTTTGTTCGATTTTTGCTAGGTAAGGGCATCTGCCCTTACTATTGCGTACTGCTTTTACTCCTCGTGTACTGGAGCTACCAAACAGAGCATCTGCTCGTGGTGTTTTGTTTTTATGAATGGTGTTCGATTTATCAATTCAAATATCCAAATCAAATTGGGTTTTATATGATCGATAGATGATTGTTTTTTTTTTTTTTTTTTTTTTTATTCGATAGGGCAGCAAACGAGCAAACGGATCACCTGCTGGTAAGCAATAACCGTTGCCCATGGACACCCGCAACACCAGTGGAGTCACAGATGCGTTGCCGGCCTTTTAAAAGGGAATAAGAGGAATAAGGGGAATAAACGGGAATAAGGGTGGTTGGGCCTCCGGTACCCTCACTCACTCGGCGAAACACAGCGCAAGCGCTATTTTACGCCGGTTTTCTGTGAGGCCGTGGTATCACTCCGGTCGAGCCGGCCCAATTCGTGCCGAAGCATGGCTCTCCCACGGTAAAATTACGGTTTTATTTTCTAAAGCGTTTCAGTTTCATGTATTATTAAGTGTTATACGCTCTCGACGCTTTAAATCTCTATTATCGTCCGCAAAAATATTTAAATAAAACAGTCATCCGTTATACGCGATTAAGTAGGTTTTTCTAAGAAATAATTTATTGTACCTATCGAAATTACCTATAGATAAAACTCAGCCTGAGCGTTGGTTATGAGGACTGAGAGTTGGATGGAAACGTTTAAATATAATTATTTCTTAGAAAAACCTACTTAATCGCGTATAACGGATGACTATTTTATTTCAATATTTTTGCGGACGATGATAGAACTTAAAGCGCCGAGAGCGTAACACTTAATACGTGAAACTGGAACGCTCTAGAAAATAAAACAATCATCTATCGATCGTGTAAAATCCAATTTGATTCGGATATGAGAATTCATAAAAACAAACACCTATTTAGCACATCAATCTAGACAGGTCCGATGGAGAGTCTGAATCGAAAATGCGAATCAGAGCGTAGAGCACAATAGGACAGTGCCGAGCTGCCCCAGAACAATAGATCATTGTAAAAACAGCTCTGAAGTCCTCGTTTATTATTTAGACTGCATTTATGCAATGCAATTATTATACATATTTGTATGTTCCTACAAATACACGCGAATGTTTGTATGAATAGATGTTGGCTATTATTTCACATAAAAACTATTCAATGAATTTTAATGAAACTTAATGTAGCTTATATATTAAATTTTTTTTTTTTTTTTTTTTTTTTTATAGGATAGGCCAGCAAACGAGCAAACGGATCACCTGATGGTAAGCGATAACCGTTGCCCATGGACACCCGCAACACCAGAGGAGTCACAGATGCGTTGCCGGCCTTTTAAAAAGGGAATAGGGGGAATAAGGGGAATAGGGGGGAATAAGGGGGGTTGGGCCTCCGGTACCCTCACTCACTCGGCGAAACACAGCGCAAGCGCTATTTTACGCCGGTTTTCTGTGAGGCCGTGGTATCACTCCGGTCGAGCCGGCCCAATTCGTGCCGAAGCATGGCTCTCCCACGGTAAAAAAATGACAGCAATTTATAAACAAATGAATAAATAAAACAAAATATAATAAATTATACATACAACACATACACACACACAATTAAACATAGGTACACACACACGTAATAAACTATCAGTTTGTATAAAGTTGTCTTATGTTAAGAGGCTGTTCGAGGTGTGCGCTAATAACTGCGACACAGTCTTCGACTAATGTACTTATAAAGTTAAATGTGTTTTTAACCTTACTAAAAGAAAAACCGATAAATATTATATTGTTATTGTTGCTTATATCACCCATCTTTAAAAGACAAATAGTCCTTTGTAAGGCGTGCGCAACTAAAATTGGGAGTTTTCTCGAGAAGAAAAGATAATAAACTCTATGGGTTTAATTTGTATTTGTAACTTCATTCAACTTCATATCTACATATAAAAAATAATACAGTATAATAAATATATAGATACCAAATATATGTTAGTTAAATTAGAGTAACTACAGTTTATTTAATGCTTTTTAAACAAGAGGTGTGGCAAATATTTTAAACGCCTCGTGTTATTTCTTGGACAAATTTCTCAAGACTTGCATGTAGGTCTACTCCTTTAATATTTATTCAGTAGTTAATTGTGTCCTGTGATGTCGATAGATTAATTTAACGAATTTTCATCCTTTTCTTTTTTTATTTATTATTGCAGAAAAAATACCCCTTACCTCTGTTTTTTCGTCGTATGAGAGGTATAAAACATATGAATCAAGCCCCGCATACTCATACAACTCACGACAACAATAAGGATTCGACATAAAACTAAGAGGTAACGTAAGATCGCGCACGCGCAGACATGTTATTTTTATCACATTGTCATTACAGTCGGTTCCGGCCAAATTGCCCCGGTGCCACCATACATATTCATCGAGCTTATTGTCTCATCACCCATTGTGTGACACACCACGCTTACTTGAACCCTCATCTCCTCAACGACTCAACTTTTATTTGGTATTAATAGGACAGGAGGTGTGCCTTCTTAAGATGGTCCCCTCACAAAAGACTAAATTGTCAAGTCAGATCCGTTGACAGAGAGCAAATGTAAGTGTGAGCTAGTCGCGGTCATGTCAGGTTGTCTTTGCACATACCATTGCTCCATTTTTCATAATTATGACATAGAAATCAGATATTACATTTCATACGACGTAGTAAGAATCCAGAATGACATAGAAATTAGGTATTACAAAATGACATTTCATATAACATAACAAGATTCCAAAATGATATAGAAATTAGGTATTACATTTCATGACATATTAAGATTCCAGAATGACATAGAAAACAGGTATTACTTTTCACATCACATAGTAAGATTCCAGAATGACATAGAAATCAGGTATTACGTTTTATATGTCATAGTAAGATTCCAGAACGACATAAAAATAAGGTATGACGTTTCATATGAAGTAGTACGATTCCAGAATGACATAAATAAGGTAATACATTTCATATGACATAGTAAAATTCCAGAATGACATAGAAATTAGATAATATATTTCATATAACATAACAAGATTCCAAAATAATATAGAAATTAGGTATTACATTTCATGACATATTAAGATTCCAGAATGACATAGAAATCAGGTATTACTTTTCACATCACATAGTAAGATTCCAGAATGACATTGAAATCAGGTATTACGTTTTATATGTCATAGTAAGATTCCAGAACGACATAAAAATAAGGTATAACGTTTCATATGAAGTAGTACGATTCCAGAATAACATAAATAAGGTAATACATTTCATATAACATAACAAGATTCCAAAATTATATAGAAATTAGGTATTACATTTCATGACATATTAAGATTCCAGAATGACATAGAAATCAGGTATTACGTTTCATATGTCATAGTAAGATTCCAAAACGACATAAAAATAAGGTATGACGTTTCATATGAAATAGTAAGATTCCAAAATGACATATAAATAAGGTAATACATTTCATATGACATGGTAAAATTCCAGAATGACATACAAATTAAGTGTTACATTTCATACTACATAGTAAAGTTCCAGACTAACATAGTGAAATTACTATCACCTGTACGAAGGAGAGATAAGGTGTAAATTTATAATTTTATTTCACAATGTTTCTAAATATACTCTTTTTCTTCCTGAGCAGCATTTACCTTAACTGTTTGATACCTTTTTTAGAACTTTGTTGTAAAAGATGCTATAAAGGAATCTCTAAGTAAGCATCTCGTTCTTGTGAACATACATACATACATACACTCACGCCTTTTTCTCATATCTCTTTCGCTTCATCTACTTTCATAACATTCCTCATACATGCTCGACGATTGCGGGTACTTCTGACCTGGCCTTTTTTGAGGACACTTTCGATTTGTTCGAAATATGTTCGCCTAGGTCTTCCTCGTCCCGTGTCTCCACTCACTCCAGCTTCATAAATCATTTCGGTTAGTCTACTTTCATCCATCCGTTCCACATGCCCAAACCACCCAAGCATCCCTTTCTCTATTCTTGTCACGATATCCTCTTTCAAACCACATTTCTTTCAAATCACTTCATTATACAATCTGTCACTCAGTTTTACTCCTGCCATACTCCGCAAAGCTCTCATTTCTACTGCATTTATTCTGCTTTCATGTCGTTTCTCCCATACCCAACTTTCACTTCCGTACATTAATGTTGGGACCAGCACGCCCTCATGCACTGCTAGTCGCGCTTTTTCTGAAATTTTCTGACTACTCAGAAACGTATGCATGGCCCCATTCACCATGAATCCGCGTAATACTGAATATCGTCGACCCAGGCACGTCATTTCTGACCCTCCCGACTCATTGACGCTGGCTCTTCAAGCCTTGCGAGAGGCGGCATCTGCGCCGCCATCCCTTAGTTAGTCCATACTTCGCAGCTTGCTGCACATGTACGAGTAGGCCCCATCACTTCAAGGCCGGACCCACTTTGGCGTACCGAGCCTTCTTTCGCGCATATGTCCTCTTCGGAGGGCAGCGCTGACGTGCCCTCTCCTGAGGGTGCGCCAACCACTCCCTTCAAGCCGTAGGGCCATTAGGGCCAAGGCTAGGCTGAGTTTAGTCGGTAGGTCTGTTGGGTCGAGCCGCCTCGATTCACCAGGAGTCCGACATAATCAACGCATCCCTGCTTGCCTGTTGCGTTGGTATCCATGAGGATTCTCAGCCTCCTCTCCTGAGGAAAAAAAAAATAATATATCGTCTATGAGGATGACACTCGCGCTTTCGGTTCCCTGTCGCCTTGTCCAGCTTTCGTTCGTTTTAACTTCTTTTACAATTTGTTTATGCATGCCGCTGCAGCCTTTAATTGACACAGCACTTAGCTTTAAAACCATAACGTTTATGTTTACGTACCTAATTAAATAAATAAAACTATATTTCAAATCAAAACTATTTTTGTCCCATGACCTCGTAATTCCACTAAAAAATAAAAGTTCATGTGTCCTTTAACACATTGGCTTGATATAAATAACACTTGTCTAGCCATATTAATAGCATAAACACGGTCTAATGGCTAGATCAGTTGGCTAATTTATATCCTGGCGAGACGCCTGCTGGGCGACCTTTACACGACCTTATACCGACGCAATAAGAGTCAATCGCATCACCACCCTTGACCCAGTCTGTGTTACTTTCTTGTTTTATGATTCTCATCTTTATTGATTGAACTGGGAGATTCAAAATTTGTCTTTGCAATATTTCGGCGTCTTGTTTTACCTATTGCAACCACATTGCCTTTATAATGCTTAAAATAATGTAAAGAAACGCTGAATGCAAGGTATTTTCAATTATATTTCAGTAAATATTGGCTTTTTATTTTCTTTATAATTTTAGAATGTACATTTCTATATATATCAAATAATACACTAAAATATACAACGCACTTCCCTTTACGCATAAAATTACCTATGGTAAAGAAACAAGATCGTATGAATTTCTAATAGTTAATAATAATTGTTTTTTTTTTTATTTTTGTTTCTTGACCCGGCGTGAATGAGGTGAGAAATTGTTACACCAGCTATGAGGTGGGTATGATATACCCAAAATTTTGATGTAAAATTTTTGATACTATGATTGTGTAATTAGAATTAATGCTTAAGATATATTAATAATAGTAACTATTCAACAAGATGAGTAAATAAAATATCAACATTAAGTTAAGCAGCATTATTTTTTTATTGAAATAACACAATATCTAAATTATTTTCGAAAAATACAAGTTCAGGCAATTAATTTCTTTTGCCATAAAAATCTAACAAAATTCCAACTTTGATAAATCAATATAACAATAGTGTCTAATTATTATAAAATTCTAATTATTATAAATAAAAAAGGAACTGAAAAGTCTTGTGAGATCATGTAATAGAGCACCAAAATTACACCTACAAATCAACACAATTCCGTACCCCAGCCGCGGGTACGCATGTGTATTTGCCGTCGCCGCCGGTGCAACACTAAACTCGATACTGTACCTCACCCCTTGCATCTTTACCTGCAGCTACTGAAACACCAGGACTTGCATGGAAACAGTGTCATTAAAATATCTGCGTTTAGAAACTTTTCGGGTATGAAATACCCAACCTCACTCACGCCGGGTTAAATTTATTGGTCCATATTATCCTTATAACTTTCGTGTTGTGTTTTTTTTTTGTGCCTGATGTCACTACTGTGGCAAGCAGCATACCAGTGCAGCAGACCATGCCTGCTGCTTATACTGAGCTTGCCACAGTGGTGGTATCATGCAGCGGTACATATATTTGTTGTATTGTTTTGTTTTGTTTGTTGTTCGTATCGTTATGTGGTCCATCAATAAATGTATTTCTATTTCTTTCTATTTCATTGTATTTAGACGGTTCTTTGGTGATTATGACCAGCTTCAAATTAAAAACTTCATCTATATTACCTATAGATTGGTCCAGTATTAAAAAGTGATTCACAGTAAATACGTGATGATTCACACTAGCTTTCGTCGTTGCCAACGCTATATCGGATTTTCCAAAAGGAAAGATATATTATCCCGCGGTGAAAATTATCTTATATTCTTCCCCGTCTCTCCAACCATCTTCATACGAAATCACATGAAAATCTGGTCAGCTATTTGTATCTAATTTGCCCGCAGGAATATTTCCCGCAGCTGACGATCTCTATAGTCGAGTGGATAATACACCGGTTTCAAGGTGTCGCCATCTCTGAGGTCCCGGGTTCGAATCCCGGTGGGGGCAGATGTTTGTATGATGAATACGAGCATTTGTACTCTTGTCATGGTTGTTGATATATATTTCTATAAAAACATATTTATATATGTATGTCTATCCGTTACCCTAGATCCCATAGCACAAGCCTTAGCTTAGTTTGGGCTAGGTTAATTGGTGTAAGTGTAACAAATATTAAAAAAAAAAGAAAGTTCTCAATGGACTTCTTCGTGTCTCAATCTATCCCAATATTAAGTTTAGTCGCAATCGGTTCTATAGTTAGTCTATTTAACAAAAACTTTTACCCCTATTTTTTATATTTTATTGTATTTATTTATATCTAATCAAAAACCTTAAAAATAAGTTTCAAACTTCTAGCTTCAAAAATGACGTACTTTCCATAAAAACTTTCATCCCTTATTTAAACCCTTAATAGTATTTTTAAAACATTAAAAGTTATACTATGTTCTTTTTCAGCATCAAACCTATCTAGATTTAATTTAAATCTGTTTCACAGTTTTGGCGTGAAAGCGTGACAGACAGATTTATAATATTAATAAAGATTTATTATTATGATATTATTATTATGTATGTATGTATGTATTTATAAGACAGTAAATTATGCGATAATGTCATAAAATACCGAATATGGAATTTTAGCCTCAATTACAACTGTACGAAATAGCAAAACTACACCGGTACGTAATAAAAATTGGCGAAATACGACTTTTAAATTATATCTCAGATTTTAGGGAAAATACTAATACTGGATGTAGTTCATGGGTATATGTATATGTCTACCTCTTTATATATCTGCATCACCTGAAGGTTGGTAGAAAATACCTGAGGCATTGAGTCTGCCATTATACATCAATATATGTACATAAAGTTAAAATAAACAAATATAAGAAACTTGAAAACAAGTAGAACAGATACTGTCTACGACAAAAAACATATTTCTAACAAACACGCCTGTCACATAACGTACACTTTCACAGCAAAACCAACGTACAGACAGTTGATATTCAATCCAGAAATCTGGATAATAGGACAACTGATATATATCATCAATCAAGCTGATCATGAAACAACAATGTCTGCTATTAATATTCTTGGAGTCGGCAGCATCGAGCGATAATGAGCGGTTAGCGGCGATTAGCGCGACGTGATAATTGGTGACAATAGCTTTCTATGGGACGCTGGCATGATCGTCACGCCGATGATGACAGCTTATTTATGATGAAGTCAATCTAATAGTACAGATTTAGCCACGAAGAATCTTCACAGCTCGAGTGTGTAATTGTCAGCGGCGATTTGTTTTTATGTGACGGAAGGGACAATGAAATGCACGCGTCACTTGTCGACGCCAGCAAAAATTATGTTGCAAAACTAAGTGGGTAGATCCAAGTGATATTTTTATATTAAAAAGTATTGAGTAATTATCTCAAGGCTTCTATGGTTCATATTGATTAACATGCAAACTGCCTGTCTGACGGTAAATTGCCTATACTAGTATCTTAGTTCCTGCTAAATTCGTAGCAAATCTGTAATCCCAACAGAAAAGTCAGTATACATTGACCAGCATGTGATGTGACGAATTAAAGTTCGACTTCGCAGTCGAGCGGTTGGTATACCGGGGTTTCAAGTTGTCGCCATTTCTGAGGTCCCGGGTTTCGAGTCCCGATGGGGGCAATTTTATTAATTAATTTAAAATAGAGTAAATGATAATAATTAAAAAATACAATTATATTCATTAATTATTGTATTAATAATTGTTAAGATTAGAATATAAGTCCGTTTTTAGGATTCCGTACCTTCAAATGTAAAAACAGAACCTTATAGGATCACTTTGTTTTCCGTCCGTCTGTCCGTCAAGACCCTTTTTCTCAGAAACGCGTCGAGATATCAAGCTGAAATTAATATTACATACTCAGAACTCCTATCTCTGAAAGCAGTGAAAAAATCAAATTTCTAAATCAACGCAATAAAAAAATATGTCCGTTTATGTTCCATTTATATTGCATATTTTGACATTTGCAAGGGAGTCGAAACTTATAGGGTACTTTCCGTTGATCTAGAATCATGCAATTTGCCAAGAAGCAATGCCATGTAGCATAAGAAATGGAAATCTCCGAAAACCGTAAATTTGTAGTTATTTCACAAAAAAAAAAAATCCGACTTGACCAATTTTTCAAACATCTTTAGTTTAATATTACAGGGCTGACGATGGCATTAGAATGAAAGAGTAAGGGTTATTCGTTTTATGACTACATATTATTCCTTTATTGTTTTCTATATTTTTAAATAGCTTTACAACGATAAACTTCGCATTAGGTCTTAGCCTGTAAGGATAGTGTTAGGAGATAAAAAATAAAAAAAGTCAGTAATTTTTAACCTACTTTGACCCTAAGCACCATTGTGAATGACTACTTTCGGCAACTGTCTTTTGTTTCAGCCATCGTATGCATTTCCAAAGATGCCTTTCTGACGTCATCAGGCAACTCCCGGTCGTTCACACGATGGACGGTCGGCGACGTGACGAGACGACACCGTCCCGCGACGCGAAAGGATCTTCGGTTGCCAATGGCTGTCGCTTTCAATTGTCTCACTTTTGAAACGATGTTGCGCCATGACGCCATTATATGAGCGTCTTTTGTCACTAGTCACGGGAAAAGCGTGCGTTGGTAGCAAATTAGTGTATTTTGTTTAAGGCTGTCTATACACACAAATATTGCAGGCTTTTAGCAGACTAAATAAGCTTAGAAAAGACAACCAAAATGAAACACGATAACTCGTAACAATTTTTTTTAATAATTAATTTATTTAAGCCCCAAAAACAGATTACAATATTTTAATTATTTACATTAAGATATAAATGGCTTATAATCTATAACACTTGTTTAGACCCCTGACTTTTATAATAGGTCAAGTTTGTATTACAAAAGTCAGTGGTTCGGTAACAGAAGTAGCATTTATGAACTCATCTACGCTGAGATAGTCCTGACTAGAGATCGGATAATCGGATGCATATTTACCTAAATTTATTTTTTGGCTCACAAATTATGGAAGCGGCTTTTTAAGATACATTTTGTTAAATAAAAATCCCGGGAAAATACGGGACTGCAAATTTAACGTTGTAATATTGTTTGAAAATTACTAAATTAGCACGTGGTATTTATTTTCAAAAAACCAAGACTCCGGGTTCATTTATACAACTATGCATACGTATTTACATGAAGTTTAGTTTCAGTTCCCCGTTGCGATTTATGAATGTACGATTTATTACATGAAGAGTGTTATACAAAGTAGTGAGCAAGTTTGACTAAAACAATAATCAATTAAATAATTGAATAAAAAAAACAGAAATGGTGCCCGGGCGTAAGTATGGTCTAGTATCTCACTCTGAGTTAAGTTCCGATTTAAAGAGTGCGAGTGAGACGGCAGTTGTGAGCAAGTACAGACTACTAGCGACCGGATTCCTGCTGTTGTCAAAAACTAAATTAGGTAAATAAATAAACATCCGGCTATCCAATTCCACAATCCCGGGATTTTTATTCAACAAAACAATAAAAAGCCGTTTCCATACTTTGTCTTAAACTAACTTTAGGTAAATATGCATCCGATTATCCGATCTCTAGTTATGAGTTATTTTTTGACGGACTTATGCCAAAGCCTCAGATGGCTATGTTCAGCTTTACCTTGTGTGTGATTGTGGAAGGCGCAATGAACGGAAGGTTCGACACCTCGAGTCGGTACAAGAGAGTCGACGCAAAGTGAGCACGCCGTCTAATGGCTCGGACGCCCAGATCGTCGTGTAGTGGTGAGTGAGAATCTACTCAGTACGTGGCAGTAACGGGTATATGTTTGACGAGGGAAGTGTGGCCCGCGTCGTCGTATGGTGCATGAGAGAGATACGTGGGTGTGTGGCGAGAGGGGCGACCCGGTTAGTGGCCAACGGGAGGGATTCGTTAGCGTGGGTGATGAGGTGGTTTCATGACTAGAGATCGGATAATCGGATGCATATTTACCTAAAGTTAATTTAAGACAAAGTATGGAAACGGCTTTTTATTGTTTTGTTAAATAAAAATCCCGGGATTGCGGAATTCGATAGCCGGTTGTTTTTTTATTTACCTTATTTAGTTTTTGACAAAGTATGGAACTGTCTTTTTATTTTATTTCCATTAATGGAAATCCCGGAATTCACACTCATTAAATCGGAAGTTAACTCAGAGTGAGATCTAGACCATATTTACGTCTGGGCACCATTTCTGTTTTTTTTAATCATTATTTAATTGATTATTGTTTTAGTCAAACTAGCTCACTACTTTCGTAAAACACTCTTCATGTAATAAATCGTACATTCATAAATCGCACGGGGAACTGAAACTAAACTTCATGTAAATACATATGCATAGTTGTATAAATGAACCCGGAGTCTCGGTCTTTTGAAAATAAATACCACGTGCTAATTTAGTAATTTTCAAACAATATCACTTTACGTTAAATTTGCAGTCCCGTATTTTTCCCGGGATTTTTATTTAACAAAATGTATTTTAAAAAGCCGTTTCCATAATTTGTGAGCCAAAAATTAACTTTAGGTAAATATGCATCCGATTATCCGATCTCTAGTCATGACATAGAACATCTGAGGAAATAGATTCATCCTGTGGTTGCCATCTCTAGTGTTTCAGAGAGGGCAGCAAGCAGCGCAGCTTGGGAGTTGTGACCCAGGTGGGTCTCCCTCTCCTTAGCCATATGTGATTATGCCACTTTTTTTACGCATGCTAATTAAAGGTAGGTATTAGGGGATGTAGGTAGATATTAATATTGTTAAAATACTCAGTGTCCCTTGCCTACATATGATATAAGATGTACGAGTAAGTTACAGTACCGACTAAGGACTATCATTAGCTATCATACACTTCACAGCCTATTTTGCGGCAAAAATAGGTAAGATAGATGGACCCAAGCAAACCCTGGTATAATCTTCCTTTGGTAATGTTTCTGTTTTAGTACGTAGCTATCAAGATATTGTTTAGAAATTAAATAAAATCAAGCTTAAATATTGAGAGGGATGTATACTTTTTATGTCATAATTTTTCTGCTAAAACTAATTGTATTCTTTCATTTTGCTTGATCGGATAATAGATGCGGAATACGGTTTCAAGGTGTCGCCATCTCCGAGATCCCGGTTTCGAATCACAGTCGCGGCAGATGTTTGTGTTATAAATACGAGAAATTGTGCATTAGTTATAATTGTTTATATACATTGTTATAAATATATATATCATCGTGTATATATATATATAATATATATATTGCGTAACAAAGCCTACTTGGAACTAGACTAATTGGTGCTATGATAAATTAATTAGAATTTATTGTTATTGTTTTAAAAGTACACTACTTAGCTAAATAAATAGTATAAGCGATAAGTTTATCGGCGCATGCGATCTTAAGCTAACGTTTTACTAAATTAGTCTGTTATGTAAATTACCTTGAAGAATTTGAGATTCACACAATTGTAGAGCCGCGAACGGCAACAGTCCAAACATAGCTCGGATCTTATCTATCCATCGGCCATCTTGACGCTGATCAGTATTTAAATGGCCAGTATTAATTCGGCTATTATTGCGGGTGAAAGAGGTGCGCTGGCGCAGCGATAGCGCGAACCTACAATCTAACGCTACGATTATTGTTATTATCTTGGTATACAACCGTAGCGCTGTAATCAAAACTCTACTTGAGTAACGTTAAAAAGGGATGGTGTTATTGTGCCCACATAGCGATATCTCGTTGTAATATTACTCAAGCAGAAACATAAGTCTGAGTCTTATTATAATACAGGTATTAGAAGGAATTCGGTTATCCCGAAATATCTACATCCCGTGCAATATCTACATCCACATTTTTATTGCTGTGCAACTTTGGATCCTGCCACGCGTTGCTTAAAATAGTCTACTCTAGGCTATGAAGTGAATAGAGATTGTTGTCATTCTGTGGTCGTACCTTCGCTGCACAAAAACACGTCTAAATGGTGATGCGCACCCCGCCATGTTTGGGCCCAGAGAACTCGGGGGGGTTTTAGTTTGTAGGCCGGTCCTCTTGACTGGAGAGCCCAACACACGGCCGCGTCTTGCCAGCGCGGTGTTATGGTGCACAAGGTCGTAATAACCCCCTCAAAAAAAAAGGTAACCGACATATTTATCGTTGCTGATACATGGTAAGCATCTATAAAATGGAGCTCTAGATATCTCTCTGCCTCAGTACGGGGTAGTCGATTTGACCTACCTACATCCTTGGTTTTTTCTAGCTGCATAAAGTTTGTTTTGAAGGAGCGCTATATAAATATGCATATGACATTTTATTGGTTTGGATCTCGCAATAAGAAGACTAGAGATCACTCTATTATTACTCTCTCATTCTCACTCTCATTGCGATAAATATCAAAGTAGCTCAATAATTATTTTGCTTATTTAGACTTACAATCTTTATTGGTAATGATCTACGAGTACTACGAGCTCAGTATGTAGTACCAACTACCTATGCAACTCAGTATGTAGTTACGTAACTATCCATGCAACTTATTATGTAGTTACATAACTACCCATGCAGCTCATTATGTAATTACGTAGTTACCCATGCAACTTAGTATGTAGTTACGTAACTACCCATGCAGCTCAGTATGTAATTACGTAAATGAACTTGGTGGACGTTACATTAAATTCCATTGTGAGCATATACAGGTAGCCTCACGATGTTTTCCTCAGAACATCGGAAATATTTTCTAAACCATAAACCGAGTACGAACAGTTTGAACTTCCACTTACAATTCCAGTAAGCTGACCACAGCGTCACGACTTACTGTTTCGTGCAAACTAAGGAGTTAACAAAATAGCTTTAGATAGTAGGTACCTACTTACTAGCCGCGCAGTTTTTCTCTAATTAGCCCAAAACTATCTTCTTTCGGCAGTAACGGCGGTGAGTTATGGCCGCCGTGGCGATAAGGAACGGCTCTTAATTACGCACACTCGTACATAAGTCGGTGGTGTCATTTTTATTAGACCACAACTTTCTAATGCGCCTCTTAGTAAGAGATAAGTCGGTTTGTGAGGTTAATGTGGCCAGATTCAGCTTTATGAATAACTTTGGAAGGTTCTGGTTACTCAACATATAAAGAGTAACTCGATGGCTCATTGTTAAGCGTTGGACGGGGTCGAGCAAATAATTTGTGATCACAGTGTGAAATACCCTTAGCTCCTCTACACTTCGGAAGGCACGTCCATTGCTGATGGTGTAATAGAAACACCGTTATAGGTCGCATTTTGTGCTTTATGGTTTTTGAATAATACTTTGAACGGTGTTCCTGACATGACAAGAGTTGTCATAGAGGGAGTGTTTTTGGAAGAGCTAGTCGGAGGCTCACAGGCTTACGGTGATAATGGAAGATAGTTACAGTCACCTATAGTCATCATCGTCATAGCTCATTTGCGTCCCCAGCGAAGGGCATCGGCCTACCCTGTTTTAGGGCGATTAGGCCTTAGTCAATGCTGGCTTAGTGCGCATAGGTCGACTTCATATGTCTTTGTTTCTTGTATGGACGTCGCCTTACTATATATGTTTATAAAAATTGTAACACATTTCATACTAATTTTCAAATGCATAATTTAAATACAAGCAATAAAAATAAACTTGCCGTTTCAACGTACAGGCTACAAAAAGCTAGAGACTATTTCACAAAAATAATTTTTTCAATACAATTGGGAAAAACAGGACAACAAATCTTTGAGCCTTAATTCTAGTAATGTAGTCGACAAATTTGTACGAAACCCTCGTTGCGCGAGTCCGACTCGCATTTGACCAGTTTTTTATTATTACTATTCTGGCACACATGTCACAGTTGAGAGAGGAGGCGAACTTTCAATAAGCTTGTCACAGAACCAAGTACCTAATTTTAATGCTTATCATTTGCATGTTTACCAGTGAAAGATCTAATTCTCTATGTTATTACGCTGTTTGGCAGAAATGTGCATAATGGAGGAACACTTGCAGACGACCATAGTATTTTCTATTACAATTTGCCGCCATGATCAAACATCTTTCGGCTCCATTTTAAATATTATAAGTGTAATAATTCGACAGCAAAGTGCGGTGGATCAACTAGTTTATTATAAATTTATCGTTTAGCCCCACATTTGAGAACGATGTGAAATGGGGCAATTAGTTCTACGTTAGGAAATAAGTAATAAAAATGGTGGTTTCGTGTTCGTTTATTGAATCATTAAATTTCAATACAGTTATAATACTTACTCCAAATATATTATTTGGCACAATACGAGCGTGCGTTTGCTTTTTTGATTTAGTAACGTACTCAGGATTAGTTCCCGTACTATTAAACCGGGATATGATATGCGAGTTATTATATGAACTGTCAAAATACAAAGGAAAATTTTCAAGATGGCGGTCATATCACAAATGAACGCCTTAGGATATCTCGTTCTATTAGTCATGAGAGTTTATTTTAAGACCGTGTAACTGGAAATTATCTGTCTGATGTCGAAATATCCAAGGAAAATGTAATTTTTGACACATTTGCGTTAAATTTAGCTTTTTTAAAATCTTATGCATCTTTTTTATTGTAATATTTATTTATTTATCTTCTTACACTATCCTTACAAGCTAAGATATAATGCGACAGTGTATCAAAACTATTTTATATACGCACTTATATTTTCATCTGAAAATTTATATTCAGTATTATTGTTATCATTTAATCTATTTATGAAATAACTCAATTAATGAAATTGATATTTACCTTACTATTTACTAATACTATACATAATATGATAGATACATCAATACATACATATATATTCATACACACATCCGTCAATATATATAGGTACCTAATTATTAAATAATTTAAATGTTATATTAATATGCTTTCTGTAATAAATAATCTTTAATTTATTTTTAAATACTTGTAATTTTGATCTATTTTTAATGACCTCTGGTATTTAAATGTATGATTCAATAGATTTACAATATGGGCCTTCGTCTACAAATTATTAAAAAAAAAAACATAATGATTTAATATTACTCGCGCTTTTTAACGCTAATAACAAAATGAGTCACAGAACCTACGACCATAATAAAGTAATAACACAAATATACATTATTCATCAAATTCCTTATCCTCGCGCCAGCGCCTAGAACAAACCACACCTACATACTTGTCAGATATGATATAACTGTCTGAAATATGAGCATCGAGTCGTTATATGATGTAGATGAACTGCGATATTACACTTATCTGGGACCAGTAATATATGGTTGATTAAACTTGGCCCCAATTAATATATTGGGACCCAGCAAAAAGTTGCTGAAGGTTCGCCTCTTTTCTCGTCTGTGACGTGTGTGGCAATATTCCATTAAAAAACACTAATGACGCGCCTTCTAAGTACCGTGTCACTCTCCAGTTGCACCGGGATCGCAGGGGATACTTTAAAACATAATTTTTTATTTTATTTATTTTATTTTTGTTTTATTTATTTAGAACAACAAACAATTACATAATTCTATTACAAAAATGAGTTGATATAAAACAAGTACTTATTATGTAATCAACAACATTGTCCGCAGATATAATACATAGAAACATTAATATTTTTAAATGCCCAGCACTGAGAGACACAACAGAAATTACAAAATAAAACATGTAGTGATCGTAATCAAGTCCCTTAATGCAACCAATGTAATTTGGTATAAACTGGTTGTATGGTTGTATATTAATAGTCTAAGTCTAAGTTCCCACCATTGAATCCTTTTGATATTGAAATTATCACAATACTAAGTCATGCCATACACTATAGTATATAACATGAATCCGCAATGTACTAGTTTACCAGTACTGAGATTGTGAATTAAACTTAATTATAAAAATAATATGATTATTTTTTCAGCTTTAAATAAATTTTGTTTTTAAATTGGCCAAGAGACAATTTAAATAAGTCTATATCAGCAAAATGTTCATTATAAGAGTACATCAGTCGGCGAAGCGGTGCGCGTTGGCCCGCTATAGTCCTACAGAGTCTGGGAGCGAATACACCGTGCGTACGAGTATCGCGAATGCGCTGGGAGCGACTGGGCATTTGAATAAATATGAATATATCTTCAATTATCTGTATTTCTTAAGTTCATGGACGATTAATACAATTTTGTCGCTAGGTCGGAATCAGAAGTCGCACTATAAATATCGTAGATCACATATTGGAAACGTATACTATTTTGTGGGGGATGAAATTGCTGCGAATCTTACAGGAACCTGATGGCGACTGTAGGCGACTGGAACCACTCAACTCCATCCGCGGAAGCCTCTCTATCTATAACTCGCTACTACAAACGCAGCGGGTTCTTTATTTGAAATCTGACGCACTCACCGTGAACATCTAAAGAGGCAATCACCCAAGGAGTTTGTCACAGTATCCGCCAAGCGCGAATATCTTTGTACTTCGCCGAACTTATTTACAGCAGCGACGATCTAGAATTTATGAAAGATATATACTAATCGGTGAGGTTTTTAGTGGGTAGGCCTAGTTATTTCTGCTGCAAAATAGCAGTATTCTCATTGCTTTGTTCCGTTTGTTTGTGGAGGGTATGACACAGATTGAAAAAGTATACTATGGTTTTTATGGAGATTGCTAATTTGCTGCGAATCTCAAATTCAATTCAAATTCAAAATCATTTATTCAGTCTGGGCTGTTACAAGCACTTGTGAATGTCGAAAAGCTACACCATCGGTTCGCAAATCTACAGCGGGAGACCTTGTACTGAGAAGAACCGGCAAGAAACTCAGCAAGGGCTGTTTTTTTCCCTGTATTAAATAGATACAGAGTCGTCAATTTGGAAAATGACTTCAATATTGATAATTCATGAAGTCACTTTCCATTACATAATATAATTAATAAAAAATTATTTTGAAAACATGCCTATATTAGGAATGCCGTGGCATACAGTTTTAAAAGAATATAGTAAAGTTAAATTAAAATTATAATAAATACGAGTAGTACCCAGTATAGCAAAGAGCAGACTCATCTCCGCTGGCAGCACCCGTTCACGAGCATGACGCATGAACCAGCCATCGCTTCGCTCAACCATGTTTTAGGGAACGTAACGACCCGCCTCACACGACACTGCCGAAGAGATTTTAATGAGAGTATGACTACCCTTAAGCCACAAAAGGATACAAATTACCAAAATCAGGTACCCGTGTAAATTAGCACAACTAAGAAAAAACAGGAACCACATGTACGACAGACGATTATAATCGCTTATGACCAGGTGGTCAGTCCCCGGAAGCTTCCCTCGATGCTTCTCAGAATCTGCTTTCGCTACCTTCAGAATATAACTATTCGACTGATAAATATTTTGTTACTTTAATCGATAAATGCTAACATTGCGGAGCTGTCCATGGGCTTAGACAGACATTCACAACCGGTTCCTGGCCTTGGCAGGTGCGCGTCACGCCACGTGTCAGTTGTCACCTGTCAGCAGACCAGCTTAGTGTAGTGCTGTCAGATTTAACGCGTCCGTTGCATCGCTATTAACGTGAATCAACGTCGTGTTACTATGACAGCCGGAGCACTCGATAACCTGGAAAGCATGCGCATTTATCGCTATCACAAAAATGTTATAGTTCTTAAAATACAATTTTATATAGAGATATTTTTTGGACATATAGCATAGATTTTATTATGATGGTTATATTAAAGAACGAGCAAAAATATTTTAGATACTACATTCATTATAGTTTGAGTATATTTTGCTTGAATCCGACTCGATTTTCAAACTTTAAAGCAAAAAGCCCATTTATGACTGCTTCGCCCCCTCATTATGTGACTCACTTAATATTAAAATATATTGAAACTGACAGTGTGGTTACATTTTCGGATTATTAAGATTCCATGTAACAATCGTTACTAATAGTATAAATGCGAAGTGGATTTTAATTAAACTTTACAATAATGTAGCTTCAGAATAAAATATAGGCTACATTTTTTTTAATTATTGTATTATTTGTCTAACATATGACTATAAGTGGTAAGAAAGTTGGAGAAAAAAATATAATCTGCGAGCTACGGCACGCGCTGCCAACACCGCTAGGGTTATATATGTAATGTATGATGGAAACATTTATCTTAAATAGTTCTTAAATAAGATAGTATATCTTATGTCTAAGCCAAAATGCAAAAAAATCGGGTGGGGCTGTGCTGGGGCACACGGCCGTTGGCTTTGACGTGAAACGTCTATGTTAGGGAATCGCTTTTAAAGTAAAAGATTGAAATAAAAAAACAAGATTGACGGTGTTTTAAGTACTTTAGTAATAAACTCAATATCACAATAGCGAGCTGACTAAATAAGTGAAATATTCACACTACATTTTTGTTTCTAAGACTAATAGTTTTTTAATTATTAAGGTACGATGATATAGACCTTTTCGTTACGGTCCACTTTTTAAACCTGGTACCCGTATGTTTCGGCGCGATTTTAAAGACGTTTCACGTCAAAAAATTTAGCCAAAATGCCTTATTGCCAAAATGTTTGTTTGTCAAAAGTTTCTACGCCACGCTAATATAAGCTATTCGAAATATTAATCTTGCGCAGATGAAGTTGCGGGTATCAACTTGCTATCTTCATAAAACATTAATTTCGAAAGCTAGTAGTATTGTGTTTTTACAGATAAATTCTACATCATAAAATTGTCTAAAATGCTAGACTGCTGATAGAAAATTAAATTTGAAATAAATATTATTGAAGAGACTATAACGGAAGTACGCAGAAACAATGATATGGCAACATCCGCAATGAAGTTTAGAAACAAAATGTTTACGTTATAAGTGCTTTTACAAAATTATTTCATTATTTTTCTGGAACCATTAGAGGTTGGACAGTAAAAATAGTGAGTACCAACAGTATTTGTGTAACTTGTGATTTTAACTTGAAATATTGGTCTTCGTTTAAAATTGAATAACTTGTGATTCATCAAACTATCTGTGTAAATCATTTGTATTGGATAACCAAAACGGTAGTGGTAAGGAAGTCGACTCGGCCGATTTCGGTGTTTTTAAAAACACTAACGATATTTCCATGCCGTTATTTATTATACATTAAATAAACATTTTTGATAGAAATATATATTAACAACCATGAACGAGGTACAAATGCTCGCATTCGTCACACAAACATCTGCCCCCACTGGGATTTGAACCCGGGACCTCACAGGCGACACCTTGAAACCGGTATACTAACCTCTGGCCTACAGAGGTCTTCGTCATTAAATCTGCAGCCATGGTACTCCGAAATGCTTCACCACTGCGCATCCGACCTCGACTCGGCCCAGCACACGCTGGCGGAGTGCCCCGCGTGGGCCTCCGAGCGCCGAGTCTTGGTCGCAGAGATCGGGCGAGATCTGTCTCCGCCGGCATTGATTGCGGCAATGCTGGCGGACGAGGGAGGTTGGAGGGCTGTGGCCTCCTTCTGTGAAGCAGTGATGCTCCAGAAGGAGGCCGCCGAGCGGGGTCGGAAGATGGCCGATCCCGCTCGAAGAAGGCGGCGCCGGGCTCGGTAGCACAGCTGCGGCCCGCCGCGGGTCGCCGGCGGGCGCGAGGAAGTCGCGACTGCTACGGCGACCCGGGATGGACCACGCCCCTTCCGTGGCCGGGGGGCGTCGTCGGTGGAGGAGACCGGGGAGGTAGTGTAGCCTCCCCTGAGGAGGGCTCCCCTCTAGGCAGGGGAGCAGAGGCTGGGGGTTCCCGGAGGTGGCTTGGTGTTCCCGGGGGCTCCCTACATGCCTGAGGAAGGCCATCCCTGAGGTTTTTAGTGGGTAGGCCTCCCCCTTCTGGGGAGGAGAGCCCCACATAACCGCCGGCTCGCCATAGCCGGGGTATGCAATTTAATGCATTTTATTCAGGGAAACAAAAAAAAAAAAAAAAAAGGTACTCAGAAATGCTGCTATTTAACCATCAAAGCAAAAAGAGAAATAAGTAAGAGATACCCAAATAGGTAAACCTATGCAAAGCCTCTCTCCGGCTCGTGATGATGTAATAATAATACGTTTTTAAATTGCTACTGCTCAAATGCTTATACTCAAAAAACTAGACAGTAATGCGTAATTAAGCAAGCTTCCATCTCGACGAGGTTGTGGAGTGTGCCACAGTAAATTACTGTTGTAAAATTATACGGCGCAACGTGCACCTTACAACTTAATTATTTGTAAATTGTACATACTATTTTGTTTCATACTTGTGTGTTTACTAGAAATAGGATTTGTAAAAATTGGAGATTATACCAGTAACAGTAACAACCTTTCATCAAACGTTCTATAACGTAGTTAAGTAACTCTACTAATTCCTAAGTATTGTTGTGCCATAAAAACTAATCAGTCTTATATTATTAAAATCTAATAATATATATATACATGAAACAATATCACTGTAATATGTGCACGGACTACAAGTCTGATAAGCTATAGAAACATTATAAGAAAACCTATGACATAGTAAAGTTTGTTTAAAATAGTATCTAAAATAATTTACATACTTAGGGGTTAAGGCCCAATATTCTCGTCTCAACGTGCTACGAATTTTCAAAATATCATCGCTGAATTAGACATCAACGCAGTCCGTCCTGTACTGACACATCTATTGTATGTTACAAAAATTGTTTTTATTGGTTTATTTGTAATTATAAATATGTATATACAAACTGTAAGTATCTATGTAGACTCTATAATATACTGTATATTATGTATCTTAGTACATAATATACAGTATCATCTAGAGTCTGCGAAATAATATTTGAGAGGCATATATTAAATAGGACCTAGGTACAAAACCAAGAACCTAATTAATTCCGAGTCTATACAGACTTAAAAATAAAAGCAAAAATTTTAAATGAATCTCAAATAAGATGTTAACACTATATACATTTTTGCTACCTGTTGCCGTTCAATAGTACCTACTTACTGTACGATTTCGACAATTAAAAAACAAAAAAATATTTTTATTTTACTTAGATTATTTAAAGAGAAGGGAAAGAAAACCTTGATTAGTGCTAATATTTCTTTTATAGAATTTTTATTTGTGATTCTATATATTTTGCAATAGAGATGATTATGATTTTGATCTCACTTAGAATTGTGTAATCGAGTATATATGTAATACATAAATTATGTAAAAACGCACAAATAAAATAAAACAGTAAACATGTTAAGGAATAATGGATACGAAGACACAACGGCGATCATAAATATTTTGCAGTTGACCATAAACATCTACGGAAATATATTCATAAAATTTTGCCTTTTACTCAGAAAGAGTATGCGAATGGATTCTAAGCATTATATTCACACACATGTGTGTGTGCATATAATGCTTAGAATCCATTCGCATCCGTAACAAACAGGTCGGGAGCCGCAGAACGCAGCCGATGCGACATTCCCGGCGCAGGCGCGGCCAAGGCGATCGCGCTCGGTGTCGCGAGGTTGGTATTTAAGCTTATCTTGCTCCAATGACGCTTAGTACATTCTTCAATAACTGTTATACTTACCCACGTCCTACGGTATTTCTTTATTTAATTATATATATATATATATATATATATATATATATATATATATATATATATATAGCCCAGTTTTAGATGCTAAGAAGACGACAAAGTTTTCAAAGGCATAAAGTCATTAGAACCTAGGCTTAAAATGTAGTTTGTGGGCGACCTAAGCTAATCCGTCTCAGCTGCAATTAGGCCTGATATTATCTCTGTGTCTTTAGCTGTAGGGATATTCTTTGTGAGGATTCTCTGCCTTTTGTCACATGAGAGAAAAGAGTTTGAGAGAGAGAAAACCCTGCAGTTCTTTGAGGATAGACTTTTTAAAACTATTCATATGACCACAAAATAAATCTATATCTTTAAAAGATTCGTTATAATTGTGCATCATTCGACGAAGTGGCACGCGCAGACCGGCGTTAGTACGACATGTGCCAGTGGCGAAAAGACGGCCTGTATGTATAGAACGCATTTGAGCATTTCTAGGTACTGTATAGTATGCGCTTGATACTAATGCAGCACAGTCAAATTTATTGTTAACCAGCTTTTGCCCGCGACTTCGTTCGCGTGGACTTCAGGTTCGTCCCGTCTAGTCTAGTTACAAGTAAGAAATACGGTAACTAAGCACTGCAGAGCCCTAATCATAGGCCTATAGGTAGCTACTGCAGTATGCTCCTATAAACTACGTAGGATTCAGTCAGCGTTTGCAATGTAAGTAATGCAAAAAATGTGTTATTTTTACGACCTCACATTAGAAACCTCAAAAATTGTAGCCTATGTGTTATTCTGATGTATAAGCTGTATTGTGGTAAAGTTTCATTCAAATCCATTCAATAGTTTTTACGTGAAAGAGTAACAAACATCCATACTTACAAACTTTCGCCTTTATAATAGTAGTAGACTATTTTATACAATGTTAATGCTTCAAGATATTTACGTCTAGTCTCGAGTGACAGAATACCATACCTGCTCAGCAACGGGCAGCACGGGACAGATATTACTTATGACATCTGTAATACATAGTTCGCAAAAAATCATTTTGAACTGTTTCAATTAATCTTTACACCACATAACAAGAACAATACGTAATAAAATTAATATAATTTAATAATATTATGTTCACATCATTATACGTTTCTCAGGAACTTGAATGCGGAGTACGACCGATACGCGAGGCACCAAGGTCGATCTCGTCAGCACTTGTCAGTGCACGCTAGCTATATAATTTAATAAGCAGCTATAAGCTACTGGTGTTACGAGCGGGTCGTGCCTGCGCTCACGGCTCCGTGGGCCGGCGTGCCGAGTCATGCTCGTCGGAGTTCGCGGAGATTGTTCCGATGGCGATTAACATGTTGTTCGATCGTTACCTATTAAAGTTGAGGAAAGGATTAATTTACTGACGTTATTTTGTTACGAGATAACTAGTTTCTCAGTCCAATAAAGATCGTTTCCACGTTATGTGTAATTTTAAAAATGTTCAACGTATGTGCAACGTTTTATTGGATATGTTTTATTTTTTTTTTCGCTGTCTGTCACGATCTATCTATCTCTAAACTATAACACTAACTAGTTATATATAGACTAGCTTTTGCCCGCGACTTCATTCGCGTGGACTTCAGGTTCGTCCCGTCTAGTCTAGTAATAAGTAAGAAATACGGTAACTAAGCACTGCAAAGCCCTAATCATAGGCCTCTATAGGTAGCTACTGCAGTATGCTCCTATAAACTACATTTAACGATCTTTTTCCTTTTGTGGGTTATTCCTAAGAGATAAACATATACCATCACGGACTTTTTTGTAGACCTTTTAAAGTTGTACAATTGAAAATTGGACGAACTTACCTAAGTGAAGTCCAATTGTAATTTTGTGAAGGTTGATCTGAAATATAATTGTTAACAGTGTAGTCTTTCTATTCGGTATTCATTGGCATCGCGGTTTTAGATTTAAAAAAAAATAAAAAATTTCTTGTCTGTGGCACTCCGGGTAGCAAATGTCACTATTTTAGAGCTTTAAAGTGAGATGGCTCTGATGAGTTGATGACCCACTATGCTTGGGATTAGCAACAAGCTGATGCTGGGTTGGGGGTGATTATATTTCAGATCAACCTTCACAAAATTACAATTGGACTTCACTTAGGTAAGTTCGTCCAATTTTCAATTTTATTTCATGTTGATCTGAAATATAATTGTTAACAGTGTAGTTGTTTAGAGACAGTTGCATAGTGGGTATCTATCATTATGTATGCACTTATGAAAGGTAAGTTTGTAGATAAATAATTTAAAAAGGGTCTGGTATAAATGATGAGGTCCAAATCATTCTGAACTATAACACTTATGTCTAAGTAGATAATCACAGCTTAATTAGTCAGCCTTTAATTACTTAACTAATTTTTATAAGGCAATAAGAGGGAATCAACTTGGTAATTTTCTCTGTATCTCACATATTGAAGTAAATTTTTGTGTTAATTTTACAATATAAAATTAACAGTAATAATAATCAAAAGTACAATGGTTTTCTGAGATAAGACTAAGATAAGTCAACAATATTTTAAAAACATAATTGAGATCAACATAATTGCAATGAAAATTAAGATAAATCAACAATATTTAAATCATCATCATCAAGATAAATTGTGATAATAGCCTTTTTATTACTTGAAACTTAAATCAATATAATATAATAATATAAAAATAATATTATTAATCAAAGCTAAAAACTGCCTGTACAAAGTCATCACAACTGTTTTTATCTTGTATAGGTAACTGATAAAACCTTGCGAATGTGAGGGAATTTTCAGTCCAGCCAGCGGTTTTCCTAATAACATCAATTGACACTCCTGCCTTGCTAGCTGATGAGGTGGCAGAATGGCGGGTGCTGTGTGATTTAAATTGGTTTGTATCAATGCCACTATCTGCTAGGACACACTTGATAAGCAGGTGGTGCTTATGGTTTGTTTTGATGCATGGTGGTATGGCTTTTTAAAAGTAAATAAAAGGTATGTTTGAAAATTTCTGATAGTGTTTGTGCTATGGATGTAGTCTTGAAGTGTGCTGGCTGGGCATATTTTAGGTTCTTGTAAATAAAATGGAAGGTTTATTATACTGTGTTGTTTTGTATGTACAGAAGTTTTTACTAAATCACTGATGACTATGGTGATTATATCATTAAGCTTAATCAGTGAAAGAGTTTGTACCCGCTGAGCACTTGCCAAGGCTAGCAATGTTACCAGTTTTTTAGTTAGCATTTCAAGGCTTAACAGTGAGTTTGGTGGTAATTTTGCTAGGTAACTCAACACCTTGTGTGGGTCCCATGTTTCTGTGTATCTTTGCATGGCTGGTTTTAGCCTGAATACACCTTTTAGGAATCGTTTCACTCTATCATCTGTCCCAACTTTCTCTCCTATTAAAGAGAAAGGGCAGATTTATGGCAACTGAGGGTGTTATAGAACCACCACCACTTTGAAATTTTTCTATTAGAAATTTTATTACAAAAGGTATAGGTGTTAAGAGCGATTCCTGGTTGTATGTATTGTTGTAGAACTGCCACCAGCTTTTATAAGTTGTGTTATATTGAATCATAGTACCCTTGGAGATGGATGCTAGCATAATGTCTAGTGAGCTCTGTGGCAAGCCTCTGCGTCTGAATGCCTCCCGCAGAAGATGCTCACTGCCAGGGTAAGGTGGCTGCTCAACGGGTGCTTTGTTCCAAAAGGAAATATCAATAAGTTAGGATCTGGTTTAGATATGATTGGGTTACTGATCATTAAGCTCATGGCTAGGGGGTACCATGGTTGGTACTCCCACATTGGGTAAAGAAGTATGCCTCTGGCTTTATCACATTTAATCTTCTGTAGGCATTTAGTTAGAAGGGCAAATGGTGGGAAGGCATAAAAATAATAAGGTGCCCAGTTAAGGGTCATAGCATCAATGTCAAATGCATTAGGATCCCTTTTCCAAGAGACATATAGCTTACATTTCTTATTAATCCTAGATGCAAAAAGATCTATGTTTGGGATTCTTAGGTGGGTTTTTATAGTATTAAAGGCATCTTTACTTAATTCCCATTCTGTGTCAAAATTTGTGTTACGTGATTCTTTATCCGCATATACATTGTCAGTGGACTTTATGTAAGAGGCATAAATGTTTATATTTCTGTGTTCACACCAGCTCCAGATATCTCTGGTGATTTTGTTCAAGTGTGGGTATTGCACACTACCCATTTTATTAATGCATGCAATAGCAGTTGTGTTATCTATACGTAATAAAATATTGCAATGGCTATATGGTTTTGCGTAACATTTTTATCCAAAAAATGCTACAGTTCTAACTGGTTTATATGAAAGTGTTGTTCTGAGTGAGACCACATACCACCACTACTTTCACCATTGCAGTGTGTTCCCCAACCAGTCAGTGATGCATCAAAAAAATATTTCCAACTGAAATTGTATTTAAATATTTGTATTTAAGTACATAATAGCATCATAATTGTCAGCATAGTGTGTCAACGCTAGATATTTCTCTCTTTCCGTTGCTTTAGTGTGCATGAGGCCATAAGGTACAGCAGGGCTAGCAGCTACTAAAGTACCAAGCAATTTTGCAAAGTTCCTTATTCTACAGCTCTTCAAGGATAGAAATTTTGTTACTAAAGATTTTATACTGTCTCTCTTATCCTGTGGTAATTCAAGTGACATTTTTTGTGAATTTATGATAAAGCCAAGAAACTTGCAAGATTTATTAGGTATTAGTGTGCTTTTTTCATGGTTTACAATAAGGCCCAAGCATTTAAAAATGGAGAGAGTTGCATCCC